>NW_019379482.1:956274-1051580 GCF_000648655.2 Copidosoma floridanum
TCTTTAACTTGCTGCCTTCGGACGCACCGTAAGTAAACAACGAATTATACAAAAAAATATTCATAAACTTATAACTATGTAACAAAAAAACATTCGGGCACTTAACACACCCTCCCTGTTCTAAAGAAACAATATTGATAAAATTAGCACAAAAAAATTTTTTCATTCGCGTCCTTCGGATGGGAAGAGATTTACATTGATAAAAGCAGGTAGATGAACGATAACGTTGTATCAGA
This sequence comes from Copidosoma floridanum, assembly GCF_000648655.2. The sequence continues at coordinate 956,511 of NW_019379482.1, forward strand.
GACACAATGAAAGCACATATATCCACACTGATAAAGGTGAAGGATTATAACAATTAGATACGAACGATATGGGAACTAAACGGAAAGCATACAAGATGCGTGTATACTCTAACAAAAATGTAACGAAATAATTAATAACAAGAATAATAATAAAAATAATGTCAATAATAATAAAAGTGACAAAAGAGATATATGTACACTGCATAGCTTATGCCACAACATAAAATAGGAAATACAAATCTGTTAGGAAATACTACACTCGCAGCTAAAAATAAGTATATGATTCTCAAGTAGTGATNCAAGAATAATAATAAAAATAATGTCAATAATAATAAAAGTGACAAAAGAGATATATGTACACTGCATAGCTTATGCCACAACATAAAATAGGAAATACAAATCTGTTAGGAAATACTACACTCGCAGCTAAAAATAAGTATATGATTCTCAAGTAGTGATATGCATTGGGCTGTACATATATCTGTATTAAAGTGAATGGAACGTAAACGAAGGCAAAGCATAGCCATGTGGCCAACCCCTCCCTTTTTTGCCTCTCACTCTTTCCCCCGTGGTTCTCAAAAGATTTCCAAAATAAAAACATGCCTGCGGGAATGGAGAAGTATACACCAAATAACAAAACATTACGGTAATGTGTATCCCCAAACATACAAATACAAGGTAGTGCAAGTAAAAGTAGAGCTGTTAGACTGGAAGGATTCCACGTTGATGGCAGTGGAATTATTATTAGGAACGACTGCTGGATCGTTTGGATTTTTAAAAATAGAGAGGCCCTGATATTACTTAATTTATCGAGAATGATTACAGGCACACGAAGCAGAAACAATATAACAGAGGGCAGATTAACAACACCTTAACTAATACTTATCTCAGTGAAAAGCAATCGTCCAAAGGAAAGGCAGCTTGATATCAAGAGCCAATAAAGAAAAGAAAAAAAAAATATTTTGAAAATTGTATACACCAGAACAATAAAAATAATAATGAAAAAAATGTTTATAACAAGTACGTCTACGATAAGATTAGCAGTAAATTCTACTTATAATACCAATAGTTAGTTGGAGCAGTACGTTTTCAACCCTCATCATCGATGATATTTTTATTATCCCAATGGAATAAATACACAGAAAGTAAGCGAAATTATAGATTTTTTTGTAACAAAAATATAGTAGTCAGTGTATTCTTATCCTAAAAATATTTGCGAAGCACTATGTATCGTACAATCTAGGTAGCTTATTATAGGCGAAGTTGTACAAAAAAAAAGTAAAAAAATTTGTATGTTATAAAAATAACAATGAGAATAGTAATGGTAAGATCTACAGTAGAACTAGCAGTAAAAGAGACACTAGTAACAATACATAAAAAAAATTACAACAGTACGCTCTTGACTGTAGACAACCTTGACTACAAAACGAAACAAACTAAAAAAGTATATAATTACCACTTATATTAGTATGTAGTGATTATTTATTTCTCAATGTTCAAAAAACTTGTTTTTATGATTCATTATATAGCTCATGTATAAATTCATATCAGAAACAAAACAAGGAAAAAAAATGTAAGTGATTATTTACTATAAATTACTAAGAGAATTTCAGAACAAAATTTCTTTATATGACAGACGTGCGCAAACATTAACAAACATGTATACAGATAAGATAAAGCAAAATGGGCAAATAGAAGAAACAGAGACATGATGCTTGAATCTATCCACTTTTCTCTAACTAGAAGTAATATACAGGTACAAAAATTGTGACATTGGTAGGTGAACTGAGACTCATCTTCTACCCCAAAAGTGACTTTGAAGCAATTTGACCTCCTACAAAAAAAATACTCCAGACCGGCCACTATACTTGATCTGCAAATGGGTATGTGGCAACCAGCGTCAGCTGGAAGGTTTGTCAATCGACTTATTTCTGATCAGGTGATGATGGAAAAGGAGTTAATATATTTCAGCAACATGATAGCAACTCTCCTAAATCGTCGCTTGACGAAGAGCTAAGCTTGTTTGTTTAAAAGTACTTTTCAAATAGCGGGCATGTATCGTTAATACTGATTGATTTACAAAACAAAAACGCAGTGAAATAAAATTTGTGCTAGTAAAATCATTAGCTTTTTTTATATTTCTGCCTTATCAAAAACTTTTAATTAGCTGCCTAGCTAGGGACAAGACCTTACTAGACTGCTACGCTAGGGCCAACGAAGCCGTGTTACGTGGCGTGAAATTGGCGCCAATTAATGCCTAAATATAGGTATAATCGATGTATACAATCGGTGACGAAATCTTTAAGCAAGTGTTCTAATCTTTTTACACATAGTTACAAACTTTGAATTTATTTTTAATAAAATTAGTAAGAAAATATAGCGATCATTAGTATAAACTAGCAAAAAGATGCAAGAGTATCGTTCTAAAATAATAGCTAAAATTAATAGACCAAAAAAACTTTTTAATCGTTGTATTTTTCAACACAATATAATAAAAACAGTAACATGTTAACTTTTTGACGATGTTTGAATGATTATGAACTACAAAGATCATTCAGCCCTGTACTGTTCAAAACCCCTAAGCTGAAAGAACTCTGTTGAAATATACAGAATCGTATAATTTACAGCAAGGTAAAACTCATGTGTGAGAGATACTACTCCAGTCTTATTAGTATCTATTATTTTTATTAAATTTTTACACAGAACTACAATGGAAACTTAGGCATATTAGGATGCTGAGGAACAATCACACTCTGGTAATAGTAAAGTCAGCATCATATCATAATTATTGACTGAGCGATTAAGTTGGCTGCAGCACGGTTCAGCATACTACAGCAGATGTCTGCTGGGTGGGCAAGTTTAAATATACTAAGACCGAGATTGCTGATACCAACATAATCGGTGAATAATCATGATATTATGCTGATTTTACTATCTAGACCACTTGCTGAACTTCTAAAGTNTTTTATATATATTTTTATTATTTTTTTTGTACCTCGTGAATAATAGAAGATACCAAAAAAATTAGAATGCAAGCATACAGGGCAAAAAGATTCTTATAGTAAATACTCCTTAATTAACTTACTGAACGCACAACATCTTATGAAAAAATTAAGAAAGATTTTTTTAGTGTTCGCTATAAGAGTAAGTGAGAAAAAAAGTGGACAGTGCAAGCAGTGTCAATGAAAGCAAGCCATACCCCCTTTATGATTCACCATGCATGCAGATAGGTAGTCAAATTACAATTCGATTGGTGTAGGGAGGAAGTTAAAATGAGAAGCAGCAGCCAGGAATTTTGGAATTGGATTTTTGTTTTTCAGCTTTTGGGCAGTACTTAAGATTTTTTTTAGGTCCAAGAAAAAAGTGACCAGTTTTTATTTTGTTTTGAAAGATTGCTGATAAATTAGGTGTAGTCTTGAGTAAAGATTTTTTTTTTTTTTTTAAATAAAATGAGTCAACTTAGTTAATTTTTACGCTGTGTAGTGAACTAAAAAAACTAAAATAATATTTCTTAACTCGCATAATACTAGCATATAGTATTGAAACTCTTAAAAAAAAAACAGTAGAACTTTGCACAAAGTAAGTATATTTTTAGTAAATCAATATTATGATTGATGCAGTATTGTTTTCGCATTTTTTTTAATTATTGACTATCTAAAGACAAAAAACAAAAAAAAACAAAAAAAACCAATTGTTTGGACGACGATTCTCCTAAGAGATAAAGTATTTTAAGAAATCTAAAAAACCATTCTCATTGCTTAAACAGGGAAAAAAGACAAAGAAGCCTTAAAAATTAAAGTGTTAAAAAGAACACTCCCAGAGCTTAAAATTTAACAAAAATAAAGTATATTGTGATGTTTGGTACGCTTAACAATATGCCATAAGTTTGATCAAAAAATTTGCAGATGGTGATCTACTGCAAAACTGTTAATTTGAAATTTCAATCACTTATAATATTTTTCCTGTCAACAATATTGCACTCAAAAAATTCGCGCAAAATGTAATACTTTTAAAGCATTCTTGAACTTAGGACTGAGAGTCAGTGTACTGCATGTATTAAAAATTAACGTATTTTTTTTACGATTTATAGGCTTCGTAGACGAAGACACCAGTGCCAATTTGTGACTGAATGTTGAGTATGCGTGGTATCAAAAATAAATCGATACCTTTGACGAAAAAACGTACTTGACGTCACCTAACAATGCAGTAGCAATAATTTTTTATCCACATTAAAAAACTTTTTATAAGCTGATCATCTTTATTATAACCCCTAAATTTTTAGCTTCATAATTATATTTTTTTTTTGTATGAGATTTTGCCTTAATAAATTGTAAAACGATAGATTCTCAAGTTTTTTCTCTTACGCGTGAGCTGTATTGCATATGTTAGTAAAAAAACCCAACTCTGTAACCTCACCAAGCAAAGTTGTGCTTCTTATTGATTAAGCTGACAAACTTCTAATTTATCACATAAAAAGAAACTTGAGAGACAGAGAAAAAAACCCTGGGTATGACGAGGAAAGCGGTCGATGGATTAGCTATCGGTTGACTGAACAGCCAGGGATTTTTATCCACCAAACTAAATGATTTCACACGAGGTGAAACTATATTTAATAATTTATTTATTAAATTTTACGGTATAAGAATTTCTACGTGATACCTTTTTTACAAGGATATTTTAAGTAATTTTAATACTGCACATGTGTTAAATGTATTTCTTCGTTTTCAACACCGAAAAACTTATGGTGTTTAATTATTTATTGTGTTAAATTTTATGTGTTTAATTACCATGTACACATCATGTGGAATTTTTCAGTGTAGAACTGTACCCCTGTCTGGCCCCAGGTACACTTTTCATTTCCTTAATAGAGGACAAAGCACGCTCTGATATCGATAGCGTAAGCGTCTTCTCATATACTAGCACTCACTCTCTACTTTTTGGGAGACTGGCTCACAGAGGAAGGGCACTGTATTATAGTTAAACTATTTTACTGTAGCTGGTGCAGTAGCCATATTAATTTTTTTCACGTGTAGTGGCAGCAGCTGCTGCGGATTATGAGCATGGTGTACCATGGCTGCACATACGATGCCTGTTCTCTTAATAGAAACAGCTACGACACAACCGGTAAGAAAGTCACAATATCAAATACCCACATCCCAGTCAGCTTATGTGTGCCCTTGGTAAGTGAAAGTGGAACTCGTGACCTTAGTACGCGTGATAAACTAAGTTTAGGGGTACCTTACGGAAGCCCGTAAGTTAATAGCAAGCTAGCAAGAGTGGCTCTTTTTGTTACAGAATAGGCAAGTCTAAACTTAAAGCTGAGCTGCTGTTGTATTAATAAGTGCCAATCGTTAATCGTAAATTTTTTGTCAATGAATTACTCACTGATCTTGTACATTAAGTACATTTATAGTATGCGAGGTAAACTTTTTGTCTACTTTAAGGGTATTAGAATCAGTGAAAGTGAAAAGGGTCATCCATACCTCTGGGTTCTACTCCCTTAGATTTCTATTTCTTTTTTCCACAAGTCTTTAAACAGTTTCTCGTTTTACACTTAAATTATACACTAACTGTAAGCTCCTCTACATTAACCTACATTCAAAGCTTTATTTACTTCCTACCAGTTTCAGTAAAAATTGAAAACATTATATCTTTGACGCTACTCTCACCAACTTTTTTTCTATTCAATTGGTAGTTTTTTAGTATCCGATTGCGCGTTCTAAAAAAACGCTGATATACTTTTTTTTTAATATTTGTTAAATACATTTGAAGCAGTAATTTTTATCGAAGAATTTGCGTATTTAATTAAATAAATTTGCATAGGCTTGATCAACATTTATCTTAAATCAAAACAAATACCTTTAAATAAATAATTTTAGATAGCAAATAAATCACACGTTGGTTACTACAAAACAACACTCAGCGCTAATTAATTATCTCCTGCAGATGCAGCAAATATTTACATCTAAAAAATAGCTCTCTCGCTTGCTAACATTAGGGTAATGCTAATGGATCTCTGTAGTACCTGTGTACCTATTTACTATATACTGCTTGCGGCATTACATTATAATATTATATGGATAAACTTCTATTTTGCTGTATAAATCTATTAAACTACAAAATTGCTATATATGTAGATGTGGCGTTTTTCCGAGAAAAGTGTAAAAAGTGTTTTACTGTGAAGTCAACCCCGTTGACATCAATTTCTAAGGGTAAATAGCTTTTAAATGAGAAGCAATTAGAGATTAGCTCGAATCTACTAAATAGGGTTGGAAGGCTATGGTGCTTCTGTATCAACTCATGGCGTTGCTATATTGTCATACATCATTGTTTTCGTCGGATAAGCACCACCGCCTCTGGGGCTATTTTGTGGCCCGAGGGTCCTGCAAAGCAGGCCAGAGGGTCCGTAAGGTTGCCCCAGAGGAATGGAACTTATGTGGTAAATACCATTTTTTCTACTGAGAGCACACTAGCCTCTAAAAATCGCTCAAGGTAGGAAATGGTACATTACGTCACTATGGCACAAAGTACAAACATGAGCGCCCTAAGGGCGCGATTGTTGTATGTTGATGCCCAAGTCACGTATAATCTTTTTTTTACAGAGGGCCCAAAGTGAAATTTAGTGCTTGTCGGCAAACTTTGCACCAAGTTAATCACTTTAGGCCCTAGGGTAAAAAAAGTACTTTGGACCCGGAGAGCAAAAAAAATTATCTGCCAGTGAGCCCAAAGTGATTACAAGGGCACAAGGGGTGACCTGAGGGCGTAAAGCGGCAAATGCACTTTGGGCCCATGGTAAGAAAAAAAATTAAAATAGGTTAAAATATTAAAGAAAGTTAACAGTCAGCTTGGGAAACGTAGTCAAATACCAGATATTAGGTTAGCACTTGGATGAAACGTGGCAAGTACTTCTCAGGCATTTCCTAGGCACTTAGTGAGAGTGTAATGGCAATTTGGATAATACTTTCTGATCACGTTTTGTATAATTCTCCAGCATTTGGCTAACACTTAGCAGGCTCCTTCTGATCCCTAGACAGATATTTTCCAGGAACTTAGTAGGTACTTGGTAAACGTTTGACGACGGGCACTTAGCTGGCATTTGATAAGTACTTCATAAGTGCTTCCTTGTTGCTTGGCGCCACTGTGTCAGGATTTTAGCGGAAACTTAACAGACTTTTACTGAAATTTTGGAGAGTAGTTGACAGTCATTTTTGAAAAAAGGAAAGTGCCTACCAAGTACCATGAAGTACCGCCCTCGTCCCTTCCAGTGCCCTGAAAGATCCTGCCGAATTCACGGGATGTACTCACCAAGTGCCCAGGAAGTACCCACGAAGCACCTGGGAAGTACTTGCCAAGTACCTAGGAAGGGCCTGCGAAGAGCCTGGAAAGCACCTGCTTAGTGCTCGAAAAGTACCCATCAAGCACTTAGGAAGTGCTACGAGTGCTTTATTTTCATTTTTATTTTAATTATTCTTATGCTTATACCGTACTTGTTTAAAAAAGCTGGTGCACCAGAGTAAAGACCAAAAAAAAAAACTAGATAAAATCCAGGATTACTATAAAAAGTGTTACAAAATTAAAGTCCCACAGCCCTCTGCTGTTCGTAAGAAAATAAAATAACATTATGACACTGACTTAATTTTGAACACTATCTATAACAAAATTATCAGTACTTGATTGAAAAATTAACAGTTTTAAAAAAAAGTTAAAATGCGTGTGTATAAAAGAAAAGTAACGCACGTAAAATTATAAATATAATGTACATATTCTAAGTAATAAACAGCAAAATCAAAGAGCAAGTACAATGTCTATTATTGTAACATAAGATGATCTCACTACTTTCAATGAGCCGGAGTGCTTTTATTACATAGCAGGTTAGTTAAATCTTTCAAAGGATCATCGCCATAGGGCCTGGCTAAAATTTTTGACCAAAATATGTCACTAATCAAATCACTGAACAGTGAGTGCTTAGGTACCGAAGTATGAAGTTATACTTCTATGAAGTCATATGACAGACAATATAGTCATTATTGTAAATATGTATGTGAAACGATAATGTGTACAAAGGTGGTGCACTTATTGTTTGAATAAGTAAACCTATGTTGATAAGGCGTAGTCTTTATCAATATTTTAATCTTTTAAGAATAAACGATTATGAGCAATATATCACGCCACAATCTTATATAAACCGTATGTAGACTTGCCTTCATGCCTAACGTCACGCTCGCATCTGCCACGTACACTTCACTACTACTGTACACGTTGTCCTACTCCATACTTAATGCTTGAAATATATTTAGATCGTGTAGTACCTTATTACTTTTAATCGGGTAGTGATACATATGCCAGTTAATTTCCCTTTGTAATGTTCACCCAACGTACGTTTTTTTGACAAAAATCGATTGAATCTCAAACGTATATAGTAAATATCATAAAAATTACCCACAAATGCTTACAGATCATTTCACTGAACTTTTTTTTATACAGTAAACTTGAAAAAATTGTAGTTCAACATATAACCTTATTAAAATGTCATGTAAAATTGCGTGTATGTAATCTGTAGAAATGTATTAACATCTGTTGGTATGAATAATTGTTTTTAGACAAGCTTCTTAAGTTTTAAATAGATTAAGTAGTTGTTTTTTTCTCAATAGTACAAGATAGAAAGGGGTGATTAGAAGTAAGAAAGGTGTATTTTTACTCAGTATTTGATCAAAAGAGGAAAAGCAAATCTTTTATTAAATGATTGTCACTTCAAGGGTTTCTAAAGAAATTCTTGATAATCAGCTTGAACTGTCAGAGGAACATGAAAATAAAGGTAATAATTACAATGTGGCCTTAGAGAAAGATGTAACAAATGCCAGCACTGTGTTTTTTTAAGTTTATGCATCGTCAAAAAAATTTAGCATCACTTTAATGAACAATGCAAGTCTAATAAGAAATATAGTAAGTATATATTTTTTTTCACTTTACTTTAATATTTTCTTTTTACTACGGACAGTTAGTTAATTACTATTGTACAAAGAAAATATTATGATACTATTTTCCAGATGTCATTTTTCAAGAGACAGGAAGAAAAATATAGACAAAACTGCATTTACCTCATGCTTAAAGCTATTATGATTGATCAATTTGTAGTAAAATGGAATTTTAGAGACAAAGGATACAATCACGCGCTTAAACGTCTAATTTATGCACTAACTTATCACACGTAATTACTAACGTACCATGTTGTTTATATGTCACTAACCATAGAAAAACAAAACTCTTTCAGAAATTTATAAAACAAGAGAGAAAAAGGCAAATCAAATTCCTTCTGACATTTCTTTCATATATCTTATCTGGAAAATACAATGGTCATGCAGCTTCATCTACTAAATAATAATTCTTTTCCAAAATAGATTAGGCCAAAAATGAGCCAAATCCTGTGGTTTTTGTTTTTAGGTTATTATTAATTTCTTATAAAACAAACAAGGCCCGTAAGTTCCCAAGGTTATAAATACAAACTTTGAAATAAACAAACAGGGTAAGTAGGCCCTGACAATCATGTGATTTTTGTTTACTGAGTATAAATAATATTTTTGAAAAGAAGCAAGGCAGGTAGCACTTCTTTACATATTACTTTAGTTCTTGAGTTAATTATTTGATTTCCTTATAAATATTTTAAAATACAAAAAAACCATTAAGTGCTCTGAACTAAGACTCCCTTATTTTGTTGATCTTGTTTAATTTGTTGTCTGATACGTATTATACGTTATGGATGTACTTAAGTATTTATGTCTCGAGAACTTTTTTATAATATTGTTACGTGGGTTTTTCATTGTATGAATAAATAAGGATGTGGCTTGTGGTTCAGTAGCTGTGTTAACAGTTTTGATCTGCAAGGAGAGTTAAAAGTGTCTTTTAGATCTTTAGGGCCTAGTCCTCTTGCTTTCGTATTTTTAGCTTATCTCCCCTGACTGTGCCTCACTTTGTACTTCTTTTCCTATGGCTTCTCTTTTCTATTCCCCGACCTTTTGATGCCCACACCAGAAGGGGCACATGGAGCTATATTCTATCATACGTAACGTGTCCAAGGCCGTGACGCTGACGTCCCCAGTGGTGGTTGCCTTCTAAACTTGTAAGTTTCTGATAGGTTGGTATTTATGTTATGGTGTTTGTATTATATAGTATTTATAGTTAGAAAAACAAAGATAATTTCAAGCTCTATGTCTTTTTTCTTTCGACTGATTTATTTTCCATGTATTTTACTGTATTACTTTAATTAAGTAATAAATAGTTCTGAAATTTACTGATTGGGTCAGATTAAGGTTAAACAGGAAATCGATCATTAGGATAAGTTAGTTATAATGACATAAAAATTAAACGTTAAATATAATTCGGTGAAAAGGATATACAGTCATAAAATTTACGGAACAAAAGAAGAGTGAGAAAAGGATAAGACGAAATCTTGCGTAGTAAAAGAAATTTGAAGTATTGAACATGTATATTATATGATTATAAGGAGGCAAGTTGCTAGAAAAAATAATGATGTCAAATGTTATGTAAGGGATCCAAGGTTTGAAAGTAGTAANTTTTAAAATACGAAAAAACCACTAAGTTCTCTGGGTCGTGTGGTTTTAGTGTTGAGGGTATCTATAATAATTTTTAAATACTGTGTCTTGATTTTAGGATAAAAGCCGAAAAACAATTAGTTTTCAGATTAACCGGCAGGCGTTACGTCAGGAGTTGAGTTGTAGTTGTGAAATTGATATCAATAGGAGCTAGAAGTGATTATAGAAGTAGGGTTTAATTTATTTTATTTATCTGCAAATCTGGACCCAGATTATATTCAGGCTTTAGATGTGTAAAAAGTTAAGAACTTCAATGACTTGGTAGTTAGTGTGATACCTAGACTGAGAAGTTCAAGAGATCCTTAAATTTAATTTTAAATGCATTAGAAATATACAGGCGTTTGAAAAACTAGACACTGTGCCTTAACTTATTATATTTAGTCATTTATGTACAATATTGCTTCTATGTTACTAATTACGAAAAAAGAAAGACTTGTAATTTATGAAATGAGTGAGAAAAAGCCAGATCAAAGTTTTTGTTGAATTCTTTCCGATGATACATGTAAAGAATATAGTATTTATACAGCTGGGGTACTAAAAAAATTTATCTGCCAATGGTTTACAAAAATTGGAGCGCACAATTTTACGAGTGGAGTTGGGACAAGGGTGTGTAGTAATATTGGATCTTCATTCTGTGCATATGGTAAAATTTTGTTTAAACTTTAAAGTTAAAATTCAATTTTTTTTTTTATCTTGTTTAATTTATTGTCTGATACGTATTATACGTGATAGATATACTTAAGTATTTATGTCTCGAGCACTTTCTTTATAATATTGTGACGTGGGTTTTTCATTGTGTGAATAAATAAGGATGTGGCTTATGGTTCAGTAGCTGTGTTAACAGTTTTGATCTGCGAGGAGAGTTAAAAATGTCTTTTAGATCTTTTGGGCCTAGTCCCCTTGCTCTCGTATTTTTATCTTATCTCCCCTGACTGTGCCTCGCTTTGTACTTCTTTTACTATCGATTTTCTTTTCTATTCCCCGACCTTTTGATGCCCACACCAGAAGGGGTACATGGAGCTATATTCTATCATACGTAACATGTCCAAGGCCGTGACGCTGACGTCCCCAGTGGTGGTTGCCTTCTAAACTTGTATGTTTCTGATAAGGTGGTATTTATGTTATGGTGTTTGTATTGTATAGTATTTCTAGTTACAGAAACAAAGATTATTTCAAGCTCTGTCTTTTTTCTTTTGACTGATTTATTTTGGATGTATTTTACTGTATTACTTTAATTAAGTAATTTATAGTTCTGAAATTCACTGATTGGGTCAGATTAAGGTTAAATAGGAAATCAATTATTAGGATAAATTATTTAAAATGAGATAAAAATAAAACGTTAAATATTATTAGGTGAAAAGTATATACAGTCATGAAATTTACGGAAAAAAAGAAGAGTGAGAAAAGGATAAGACGAAATCTTGCGTAGTAAAATAAATTTGAATTATTGAATATGTATACTATATGATTATAAGGAGGCAAGTTGCTACAAAAAATAATGATGTTAAATGTTATGTAAGGGATTCAAGGTTCAAAAGTAGTAGGATTTAAGTCAGAAAGACAACAGTAAGTCAGGGACAGTAAGAAATAAAATATTGTAGGTTAAGTGAAAATAAGAGTGGCATTAAAGTTCAAGGTCTTTTTTTAAATAAGTTAAAGTAGTTGAGTATTGTTACATAAGACATTTTAAGTTATTTTTTATTTCCGATACATTATGCTTCAGAAATCTGTATTAAGTGTTAAAGTACTGTAAAAGCTCATTAAATTAAAAGAAATAAAGTAAGCAATGAATAAAATAAATGTATTATGTACGTCATTTTATTTTAGACATATAATAACCTTAACTAGCTAAAAATTCTCACCAGTTTGATACATCTAGTAAAACGATCGAAGATAACAAAAACTGTTTATGCAAAACTGTAAGATATGCATTTGGTACTCGTAGTTTAATTTTAGTTTATACGCAGTAGCAAGAAGTTAAGACGCCGTGGTACTGCACTGCAGCCTTAAAACTGCTCAAACTGGTTCGTCCCCGAGTGGTCAGTCTGTTAATACGTACTCTCGCATTCGTTCTTCCAGCTCATTTACTTAATTCAGCTTTCCGTTAACTTTGACTATAATTGTACTAAGAAATAAAGATAGTGAAGACAGGGTAGCCATAAAATTGTTTAAATAAACGTTTCTTTGTACAAAAATTAAGGTTACTGTGTTGAACTTTCATTTGCACGTCCATACATTTATAGTTGTATTGCTAACAAAAATATGAAATGTTGGATAATTAACTGTAGTTATTTATTCTTATTATTCCTTAAGAACTAGATGTTTGTTAATTTGAGTATCACTTTTTACGACTGGCCATGGGACTAGCAGGCTGTCTTACTATTCACCAGTTTATGAAAAACAAGAAAAAGACAATGTTATGTCAATGAAATTAATACATAATGAAACCTTTATTTTGATTTTTTTCTTTTTGGTCTCTGTTTTTAATGTCACCAATCAACTCGCAACTTCACGTAATTTGTGACTTTGACTTATGACATGCAATCAAATTATAATGTCAGCACCTTAACTTTGTACAACTCTTCGGTAATACTTTTCTTTTAATATCATTAATTCATTCAATGACATACTCCATACAACTTTATTCTACTTATATTTTTACTTTAACATAACAATTTTAACAGGTTTCTGAAGATTTCAATAGTATTTCTATAAATAAATTTAATGAATTAAGAACCACACTTAATGAGCGGTGGAAAGCTACTGACTACAACGCCACGCGAAGAAATCCACCTTGCGTTGAGCTTTAGTTAAAACTTCTTTGTCTTACATGCTATGGAGCTAGTACTTACCGNTACGGAGCATCTATTCAATCAAACCTAACTATTAAGCGATTTTCACCGCTTTTTTTGCATTGGGCTTGATTAAATGAGTGAACAATGTTCACTATTCGTTAATAATAATATTACATCTAAACATTAATATTAAGTTATGATAAAATCTTGTAACTTTTCGATGTAAAAGAGAAAGGAAAGGAATGAGTAAGTGAATCACCTCTTGACGCATAGAGGAGAACAAGCCGGATGTGGGATGTGCCAATTTTTGGGTGACTAAACTAGAGCAGTTCTAGCCAATTAGATTTTCGGCTATTGTCTTTTCTTCAAAATTTTTCCCCAGCAAGTTTTCCTGCGTTTTTCAAGCCAGCGCGTGACCAAGATCCGCTTCTTCCAATAAAAAGGCCCGAAGACCCATAGGAAAATCAGTTCGACTCGACTTAACTCTGCTCGACGATAGCCCATTAAAGTAGACTGAGTAGTAAGAATCTGCCTCTGCTACAAATCAGTCTACTGCGAAGCAAGGCACGGTCACAGTTTAATTTGACCCTCGAACGGTTGCCTAGGTAGCTAGAGTCCGCCTCTGCTATCCCATGGTCCTCCACGAGTGCGGTTTTCAATCTTCGATCTCAGACACCTCGCGCTGGTTTACTCCGCTGTACGTTATATATCAAAAAATAAAAGTCGAATTCAAATACTAAAGTGACAAGTTCTTTCCTTTTTTATCTCGGTTCCAAACGTGGACGTGTTTTTGTTAGAGTTTAAAATTCGGTATTGGTAAATATCACTTTACGAAATTAAATAGACAAATTAGTCCTCACGTAAAGTTTAGGGCAATCACATTTACTCCGGATGCCTAAAAATAAAATATAATTTGGATTTGGTTGATGGTTAGAAAATTGGACGATAAAATAATAGTATTAGGTTTGTTGATAGGTATGCTTTTTTCAATTGCTATGTCTGACAATTTTTCTACGAAACGTAGATTTAAATGAAAAGTTTGAGATGCCTTGGCGATCTGGTACTTGATGAAAAAATGTTGATAAATTCAATTACTTGCATCAATACTTAGCCATCGATAAAATAAGATTGATTTCCTATATTTTCATATACCATATGAACTAACGTTGACTTAAGAATCGCCGAAAGTGTAAAATGCAGCAATTGAGAAGAGAAGTCACCAAGACCCTGATAGCGAAATTGGTAACGCACTTTTCCGGCAAGAAAAGAGTTCCAGGTTCAAGATATGGTTGAGGTGGCAATTTTTTTTAAATTGCTCCTTGTAAAATTTTTTCTAAGAAACTTTGTTGCAACTGAAAAATTTGATTTGCTTTTGCAATCTCGTAATAGATGTAAAGATGCTGATAAATTTAATTACTCACACTAATACTTTTTCATGAATAAAGTTAGATTAATTTTCAAAATTCTTGTATTCAATAGGTAGGTGAATTAGTATCCTTATACTTTTCTACAAAAGAGGGTTTCATTTTTTTTTATTTTTCCCCTTCGTCGTTAGTTTTTTGTTTCTTGTGGGTTCTTATTTGCATTACCTCCCATCGTTAGTACACGTAAACGTTCGAGATTAGTGTAAAGCCCTGTTCTAGAATACAGGTAGTGGTCCAATTTATATTTGACGATCTTGACATTCTTGTTATAAATATTGCATCTAATTTCTATTTTAATTTAGATTGTACATAATATACTGTAACATCGGTGTATCCACATTAATTTTTCTTTCCCTTGCTTCAAATCTTTCCGTGCCGATTTTACAACACTAAACGCAGGGGCCAATGTGCATCTGAAAAGAGGTGAATCACCGACAAGATTTCTCGTGGCTAAGATACAACGCCCATGCATGACTCACATACATGCACTCTGGCCCATGCTGACCGGAAAAGAAAACGAATGAATTACTTTTCAAAGCGTAAAATAACAAAATAACCTTAAAGAACTAACAGATGCAAAAGGTTAACTGGGAACAGCTGTGCTGAGGTTTAATACTAGATATTAGTATATATAGATTGAGTTTAAAAGACGTGATGTTAAAAACTAGGATAACTTAGAGTTAAGACCCATAGACTAAGTAAAAATATTAGCAAATGCTAAAATTATTACACATGGCTAATACAACCTGTACTCGCTACACCGTTAGCCAGCAACAATATTACATAAACCTACGAAAGCAATCTTATTGACTTTAAAAGAATTATCCAATTTTTTACCATTTATGTTCGCAGGCTCATGGTTTACTGTACAACCCTTTTGTATCGCGTTAATAATTTCATAAACACACTGCCATAGCCCAAATTGTAGTCTTGTTAAAAACTGTCACTGTTTTGAACGTAAAGGAAAACGGGAAAGTCACGGCACTTCCCGCTTTTCCTGACACGAAGATGTCGAGAAAGAGTCCGCACTCTTGCACCCAACACGGGTAACAGAATTTTTAATTCACTAGGGCACCCTGAGCCAATTGTCCTACGACAAGCAGAGAAGACCATAGTTAACCAAATGCTACTAACATTTTGAAATACATTTACAACTAACGATGAAAGGAAACTATCGGTAAATCTAAACAAGTTAATAATATAATAGTTCACAATGAGCACCCCACTACTGTTTTTATAGATACACGTGTTTTAACCACAGAAACCGCTGTTGTTAATTAATCATTCATGATTATTAGTAGTTCAATCAATGCTCACGTGTACAGGTGCAACTAGCAGAAAATTTAGCAATTATTATAGTTATTAACATCCAAGACTAACTACTACTAAGACTATTATTAATACCACGCAGTACGGAGCATCTATTCAATCAAACCTAACTATTAAGCGATTTTCACCGCTTTTTTTGCATTGGGCTTGATTAAATGAGTGAACAATGTTCACTATTCGTTAATAATAATATTACATCTAAACATTAATATTAAGTTATGATAAAATCTTGTAACTTTTCGATGTAAAAGAGAAAGGAAAGGAATGAGTAAGTGAATCACCTCTTGACGCATAGAGGAGAACAAGCCGGATGTGGGATGTGCCAATTTTTGGGTGACTAAACTAGAGCAGTTCTAGCCAATTAGATTTTCGGCTATTGTCTTTTCTTCAAAATTTTTCCCCAGCAAGTTTTCCTGCGTTTTTCAAGCCAGCGCGTGACCAAGATCCGCTTCTTCCAATAAAAAGGCCCGAAGACCCATAGGAAAATCAGTTCGACTCGACTTAACTCTGCTCGACGATAGCCCATTAAAGTAGACTGAGTAGTAAGAATCTGCCTCTGCTACAAATCAGTCTACTGCGAAGCAAGGCACGGTCACAGTTTAATTTGACCCTCGAACGGTTGCCTAGGTAGCTAGAGTCCGCCTCTGCTATCCCATGGTCCTCCACGAGTGCGGTTTTCAATCTTCGATCTCAGACACCTCGCGCTGGTTTACTCCGCTGTACGTTATATATCAAAAAATAAAAGTCGAATTCAAATACTAAAGTGACAAGTTCTTTCCTTTTTTATCTCGGTTCCAAACGTGGACGTGTTTTTGTTAGAGTTTAAAATTCGGTATTGGTAAATATCACTTTACGAAATTAAATAGACAAATTAGTCCTCACGTAAAGTTTAGGGCAATCACATTTACTCCGGATGGTACTGGTGGATCCTAAACCAGTCGCGAGTTTAAACTATTTTACCCCCTTGCGTAACCTCTAGATCGTAACTACCTTTGCTCATTACGGCACTGGTAACCTCTAGATCGCAAACGGGATATGGTTCGACACATCACACCAGGCATCTTCGATAAATCCGAGGTGCGCCGCGAACGAGTGTATCGCATTATTGCTTAACAACCGCGTCAGTTTAATAAAAAAGGTCGTCATCGCCCCCTTTCAAATACTCAAACAAGAAATGTAACTACCCTTTAGCCCCGCGTCCCATCTACGCGCCCAGTGCAAGTCGCGAGTTATTAAGCGAAAGCTTGGGCTCAAATAATACCTTGCGCCGACGTAACAATACTATGCAATTGATAATCTCATTTTGTAAACATGATTTCTGCATGGCGTATCTATTGTTTTAGCCTGTTTTTAATTAAATATCCGATGATTTTTAGCATACCAAACTCCACAATTTCAAAGTTTGTTGTATGCCCTGATATTTTTACCTTCAGTGAAATACGTGGCAAATGCCAGGTATGAATCCTTGTGATCTCTCGTGGTTTCGAGTTTCATACAACTAATGTCATTGAGTGGGTAAAAAGTCATCAGATACTAAGTCCAATGGTTGGTCACAATTACGATTGGTACTTTTATCATTACCCTTGGTAGTCATTTTCTGGTCGCGTCAGTTGAAACGTTTACAACTAGTGAAATATTCGTTATAGTTGTGGCTGTCATTGTGTTGGTCATGGTGTTAGGCTCCTTTTGTTGGGTTGTAATGCAATTTATAGCTGTCTTTCACATTGCCTCAGCTTTATCTTCCGTACCATATTTGAAATGAACAGGTACAATGTTTCTCCCATTTTAATGTTTGCGGGAATAATAAATATCTTATATACTATACAGACGTACAAAGAATTTCATCAGGTCTTGAGTATTATAAGGTTTTTTTGTAAGGATATGAATTCCTTTAATTGTACATTTTACTTGTGCGAAGTATAAAATATATTTTGTTACCTGCGTTGCATGCTGTGATCGCAGTATTTTCATTTTATCTGGACTGTAAGTGTCACGATATATTTGGCTATCATACAATTAACGTTTGTTCTGTCATAAGTGTATTGCAACTTGTGTTATTCGTAAACGCTTTTGCAGATACTAATGTTGGCATCTCCTCTTTTATGGTATCAGTCGGTATTAATTAGGGACCCAAAATCAGTGATGCAGCTGCACCAGTGGCCTCTGATGGTGCGTAGTATATGATCTCGTAGCTTGAGTATGGTATAACATAGATGTAGTCTTCTAAGGCTTAAACAATGCTATATCGTTGTAGCAACTGTTTTAATTCTAGATTGCTTATGGTACCTTTTATCGTAAGGCTTAGGGAAGGTCGACTGGCGATAGTGTCTATTATTTTGGCCATACAATGTAATCTGTACGCGTATTTATGATGGGTGTTATGATAATACTTAGTTGATACTTGAAATGAACTCCTAGTGTATTTCGTGCTGTTAATAGTTATTATAATTTATGGGTTGTGTGTGAAATGTGAGTATGAAAATAACTTTATTTTTATGAAATGGTTGGATGATGCGCAGGGATTACATAAATGAAACTATCACTACTAATTATGCTAGGTCGAAATATTTGCAGATTTAGAATACAACGCAAAAAGTAATATAAATACCTGCTTAGGCTTAATATTAGAAAAAAAAATTTCACACTAGAGAAGCATACAACTTTTATTGAGTACAACTTGTGTTTTAATCTCAAAACCTTAAATTTTTTTTTTTTTTTTTGTAAAAACGCAAAACCTAAAACCACACACTTTTTATAATTACTCTAAAAGATGAAACTAGATAATAAAGTGCAATTGAGACAAAAAAAGTATGTGATGTCTGTATCTTCCAATATAGTTTAAAATGGGTGACGGTAATGACTGAAGGAATATAAATTTGGTTATTAGTTTTATAAAGCTTAAAATGAAAATCTTAGAACTGAGCAATATATTTCATTGACGTAGGAGGTAGCTCAATAAATGATAGGATTTAATTTTTCGGTTCATTTCCTACTACTGTTAATTTTTTCTTGTCAATTAATGATTTTGGCAAAAGTTGGCTTTGTTTCTGAAGTTTGCGTACATAGTTGTGTACATGTGCATGTAATGACATGTCTTTTATATGTCATTGACTCAGCTTCTCGTTAACAAATAGGGTAAGTGAATTTCTTGTTTATTTTATGTTTTTCACTCCTTTTACTTCGTTCGGCGTATCTCGGACTCATCTTGGTACACTTGGACTCATCGTTCGACAACGCTAGAATAGCGTGCTTAGGATCCATTTAATTAACATATCCTTAGGATAATCTTCCTCGACGATCTGTAATGGCGTAACAATGTTCTTGGATAATTTATTAAGAGAAATATTTTAAAAAATGTCTATCTCTTTTCGTTCCTTCTGTATCCCGTGGCAGAAGATACATAAGTCTTCTTGGACAGGTGCTCGGTGCGTCTATATCATTGTCACTTTTCGGAGATGTTAGTGAAGAAATCTTTTCTGCTTGTCAAATAGTAGATATCATCTTAAAAATAAGAAGTGTCTGAACTTCTTCTTGTATATTTAGTGTTTTTTTTTCTCGTTTTAATTAAATAAATCTTATTGTAAATGGTGGTTTATTTGGCGAAATCACGGAAAAGTGAGTTCTTTCCTGTACCCTTGGTAAGGACCTAACCTAGTATCTTCTCGTCATGCTGAATGGTAATGTAGCGAGTCTCAGCAGTGAAGAGGCTCGCAATAGCAGCAAAACTATGATTAACTTTATCTTGTTCAAGGTGATGTTGTAAGAATTGATTTTTTTAAAGTGAAGTGAAACGGCTATCCCCGAGCGAGCCGGCTTGAGAACAAGCATCCTCGTTTCGGAAACCTCAGGAGGCCATCACCAGAAGTGACGGCACGAATGTGGCAAGCCCGAGCCAGGGAAAACGAGTGCCATTTTCTCTGAAAACGGTAATCAAATTTGATGCTTTAACGACTTTAGCTAGGGCGTGAGCAAGAGAATGTTGCTTGAAAGGAGACTCAGGACTAGAATTTATCACCTGGTTGCGAGACAAAGGCTCTTTAATCTTTTCAGAAAATTAGGTGCATGAAGAATACTGTGTTTGGGGGCAGCAGGTTATCCTTAGTCATACACCTAAAACTTCGTGCGACTCTTGCTACCATGAGAACAGATGTGTGAAAATCTGTCAATGATTAGAAGCTGGAGTACATGACTGCGAGAAAGGGCAAGGAGCAACTGTCTGACTTTTGCATTCTCCTCAACAAAAATAGCATTGCTCTTCGTAAGACGCTGAGAGTGGATGACCCCTCTAAGGATCTACCATAACCATATTTTAGTTGTGATTAGAGCTGTGCTAGTCTCAGTTCAAGAACCTGATGCGCAAAAGTGCCGGGCAAGGTCATGTGTCGCCTACAGTTCTCGGCAGCCAGTCAAGTCACTCCGTTAAGATCGTGAACTGAAAATCGGACGATGAGGAAAGCCTCTCTCTACTAAGATTGGCTGACCGAATCACTAGTTTGAAGTAAGGATTCGAACATGGAGTAGAGCACGTCTGGCAGAGTGAGAGCCAAATCTTGTAAGCTGGCGACAAAAAGAATATGTTACTGTCAATAAGCGCGGGATTAGCCATTTTTGGTACTATGCACAATTTTAAAAGATAAGAACGTGTAGCATACGACCAATTATCAGCTACCCATGCTTAAAAAAGCGCCTAAACGCCGTAATTATGCGCACCATGCCTGTTGATCTCCTTTTGAATACAATTTTGCTTCGAACAACTTGAGGAAAGGAGACCTCCTTTAAAAACCTTAAAGTTGTCAGGACCGATGTCAGAATTGTAGATGTCAGAAGGTATGAGCGGCCTAGGGTACAAGGCCGTCAGGATTAGTGCCCCTGCCTATATCGTAACTACTTCGCGGTTCCAGGTGGGAGCAGACGGACACGCCGCCTTAAGATGCCCCATGGATGCAGCCATCGCTGAAGCTGTCTACAAACGGTTGGATCAGGAACGACTAATTAAAAGTCGGGGCAGCTGATGATCGTAACAAAAGTGTCTGTCCTGGACTCCGATGGTATTTATCATAGAGACCTGATAAGATTTAACTTTAAGTCTCCTTGGGGATACAACCAGTACGACCAACGGGCGTATAGATTTTTCCAAGTTGGACCTGAGATGGTAGTTATATTTTTATGTGAATAACTATGTTAGGAAGTATGTGCATTTTCTTGATGTTTTCTTTATTTTCGAATTGTTCAATAACCTTGTGTAGAGAATAATCTTCGTTGACTGTAGTTTTTATTATTATTACATAGTCAGGGTCCATCGTAAGGCCCGGAAGGAAAATAGCATGAATTTACTATTGATTCATAAGTCTTCTTTTAATTATTGGGGTGCAGCTGTGGGAGTGTTTAGCAACGTATCTTTATTATAGGTCTAGTTTTAGTTGATTGAGGTATTTTTCGTGTCTCTTCAATTTTGTCATCAAATTTAGTTTGTTTGTATTCTTTTAATTCTTGTTTTATGTTTCCTTGGGGTTCTCTGTTCAGTGTATTAATGGTGTGTTTTATAAATTTTTCCGAGGTACTACATTTTATGGTCTTCTTAAAACGACTTCCTGCTTTGCTGATAAGTATTGCTATTATATTCAAAATGATATTAGCTTCGATGACAGTATGGGAATGAGAAAAAAAGTTAGTTTATCCTCTAAATTTTGTGTTCGTGCTTTCTTTATTTGATTTCTTAAGATTTTGTACACTGAATTTTTTAGCTGTTTGTGCTTGTTCCATAATATTTTTTTCGTAAATTGATTTCACAGCGTCGTGAGAGGCATTTTTGCTCTTTATGTAATACAGTCAAGTTTAAGTTGACGTCTACTTTAAACGTATATTGTATCTGCGTGATGATCTTATGTTTACTTATGTTTACTAATTGAAGTAAGTTTGTGTATTTTTACCGTAGATTTATTATTTATGCACAAAATACCTATAACTTTTACTTTTTTTGTCGATAAATTTTGAAAAGGGAGATAATGCTTAGTTGGTATTTATAAGGTATTGAGCATAACAATAAATTTTTAGCTGGTAAGTAAATCCATTGATTTTTTATTTTCGGTGTGAATATAATCTTACAGAATTAAAATACTTGCGTTGCAGGTTGTAATAGCAAAAGAATTTTACTTGCGTTTATAGAATAAGGTTCTTTCAACGGTTCCATAGCAGAACATATACGATTATACACTGTTTTCTTACATTTTTTCAATGTAATTTCATTTAATCATTGACACAAAGTATGGTCTCCTGCTGCTAAGTAAGAATACGATGATTTTATGTAAGCAGATCCATTTATTTTATGTTGAGGAATCATGATTAGAAGTAGTCTATAAAGATTATAAAGGGTTCGGCCAACAAGTGGCAGATGTTATATTACCACACTTTAGTTTTCTTAATGGTTTTATGTAAGGAGATCAATTTTTTTCATGTTGAGGTATCACGATTAGAAGTAGTCTATAAAGATTATAAAGGGTTCGGTCAACAAGTAGCAGATGTTATAATGCACATCATCTAATGAGCTTAGAGTGCTTGTCTTACCAGCGTAAAGAATTTCTATTGGTGCTTTGAGTTCTAGATTCCTTGCTAGGTTCATGATATCCTAGGTGACGGTTCTCAATATAGTAGGAAAAAATAGCTTTATATGCTTTATATATCATGGAAGATGTCAATTAGATCTTCATGGCTACGAATAATATGGCTTTTGGTAGCTTCAGTTCTTCTAACGTAAGATGATAAATGAATCAAATATCTGTTGAGAGTAAGATCTTGTCCTGAAGTCAATACATCACTAACTTGTTGAAGAATATGCTAATGGCGTTTTATAGTGTTATATACTTTTTTTAATGCAGTTGCAAAAATATAGCTATTTTGTCCATATTATTTAACATATTTTTTTCAATAAGTATGCAAATTGTGAATGTTAGTGTTTATTACGTTGATATCGTCTCGTAAGACTAAGCTGACAAGTCATTTAGCAAATGCTTTCAATAATTCCAAAAGGTGTCAGTTTTTGTGTTTGTATGCTACGAGGTGGAACAGTGTGTTCTCCTGCATGGGTTTCCACGGCATTTATTATGTTTTATGGTATTGATTTGATTTTGTCATCGCATTATCCTTTTATTCAAGAGGTCTATTTTCATCTAGTTAGTACAATCAGGATAACCAAATAGTGCAATACAATTTCGAAAGGTTTTATTTAATCCTTAAATAGGTATGAGTTCCAGTATAAATTCAATAATATCCAGCCTAATCACAATCTTATAATCAGCTTTTTCAATTCTTGTAATATCGATTTGATTATAGTATATTCCAGGATTCGTTTCAAGTAGTTCAATGCTATACTTTCCACGACGACCATAGTTTTAATCAGCATAACCTTCAAGCACTATTGTCATTAAGATGACCAATATAAGGAGCATTATTGTGCTCTTTTTTTTTGGAAAACATGTAGAATATAAATCTTACAAGGATACTATTACTGGAACCTAGCTTTTATTTATTTGTGTTTTTTCGTATGATTTCAACATCGGTTTTTTTAAGTAACACACTATTTCCCTCTATAACTGTTTCCATTTTGAGAAGTTTGTTATGGTAGTGATCAAATTTCCGGGAATGCCCTTTTTCTCTACCCAAGCGTAGTCTCCTGGTATAACATTTATAGGCTTCAACTTTTTATTATATCTTGTTTTCGCTTATATTTTCATTTTCATTTGGTGATTTCCGGCCACAGTTTGTATTTTTTGACGTCGCTTAATAAGACCTTATTATTATAATGAATAGGTTTGTAACTATTTATCTTTAAGTATCTTCAGGGGCAACCCTGCTACTCTTCCAAATACTAGTTCATAAAACGTAGAATTTGTTGCTGTATGCACCCTCCTGTTAGGTGGCGAATTTGGTCAAATTATCTCAGCCATCTTAAGTTTTAGAGTAAGTTCTTATCAAGTCAGCTAGGGTGGTATGACATCACTTTAGTAATACATTCGGTTGAGGATGATATGCTGATGTAGTTTAATAATTACTTCTTAGGATTCTAATGAGTTGTTATGATGAATTAGACATGAATGTAGCATGTCAGTCTGATTTAGTTGCTCTAGGTACAGCGAATATTATTATGAGATTTTGTACGAGTGCATCAGCAAGCATGTTTGATCTTAAATTTGATACAGGGACTTATTAAAAGTATGTAGTTAAGTAACACTATATTGTTATTGAGTAGCGATTACCACCAAGTGTCATTTGTAATGCACCATGGGTATTAGTTAAAACTTCATTAAAAGTTGAAATAAAAGAATCTGTAAGTAATAAAGATTTTCTTGTCTTCATTCATTTAATTCTCTTTTGTTGACATTAATAAGTTTAATTTATTCATTTATTTTTAATTTTAAGACCTTCTTAAAATTTTACAAATTTTAAGATTGTTTTAATAATTTTTTTCTGAGTGATTTTTAAGTTCTTGTAAGACCTTCTAGAGTTACTAAATCGGTAGGTGTTTAACTAATAACAATTGAGATTTAATTATGTCCTTTATAAGGTGTTATTAATATTTGGTCTACTTTTGGTTTTTTAGATTTTAAATAATTAAAGTCCAGTTTACCGATTGATCTAAACAGTCTTGAGACTGATGTGACTGGTTGACAATCTTTGCTAATAAAGTGGACTATATTGGATCTTTTGTATATAAGGTAACATCTAGTGGTAGTTACATTGTTTACTAGCTGGGCTCCATTTATGTTCTTATAATTGTCAGTACTACTGCTACTATTACTAAGACTAACGTACACTTTCACATACTGTTGCTTGTAACGATTGATTTGTTGAAAATCGTATAAGTCCGACAGTAGCGTGAAATCAGGTGCAATACTTTGATTCAATGATTCATCTTCATCGCAATTTTTTTGTTTAATGTTGTACTTTTATATTTCATCCGGGGTTTCTTCTATTACTTATTCCAATCCTGTGATTTATATCGTCCCTTTTTTGCTATAATAAATGTACTCGTGTGCATTGCTGTACAAGAGCTTAAGAGTGTAATTTCATAAATAAAAAGGGTAATTCATAGTTTACTATTTATATATTTTTTTAAAATTCCATTTTCATAATATGGGGGTTAAAACTATTTTGTACGTCTTGAAATGCCTGCAATTTCGTCATCTAATATAAAATTATCAAAATAATCAGGGTCATAAGTATCCATTTAAGTATATATGTCTTCAATTTTGGGATCTGGCTCATCTTGATTAGAAAATCTGGTTACTGATAAAAAATCCGTATTAACTTGCTTTCGTTTGTCATCGTTATTAGACTTGTCCAAATATTTTCAAAGACTTTGGTAAAATATTCTTATTAACTTCTGTATTTCTTTATAAGTAACCTTATCAATATTACTTGTTGTATTTTGAGGTTGGTCTTCCAAAAAGGTCATTATTTAAGCTTTTAGTTAGTAAAATGGGTGTAACAGAGACCTTAGTATTTGTCGCGTGTTAGTCGGTATCTTAGTTAACTTCCGTTTTAGTAAATTCTGGACGTAATCTACTCAATCCTGGGTCATATACTGGTGGTTGTGTGTCTTCTTCTGACGATTTCTCAATATTATTTATGTCGATTTTGGAAAAAAGACTTGTCCTTGATGATGCACCAAAGTTAACTATATTTCTGACTGGTAATAAAGGTATTTTTTCATTTCCGAAACTATTAGGTTTTATTCTGATGATTTCGACCTTCTTATGACTAGCGTGGGATTTTGAGGCTACTGATTCTGAAAAACTTACTTTTAATGAGCTAGAATCTCTTGATGTATTTTAAGCGACAGTTTCCCATATACTTGAGTGGCATATGATGTCTGTGGTTGGGGAAATCTGTTTTTTCGAGTCCTTTCAGCAATCACACTATGATCTAACTTTGGTCATTTCTAGTTTTTCATTGAACCAAGGGGTCATACTGGGCTCCTGGCCAACTTAAGTATATTTGTTCGTGATATGGTCATGCTCCTAAGTTTTGTTAATTTCACTGTTTCTACAAGGTTGTTAGCAGTGCTACAGGTAAAATGGTATTTGAATGAAATGTTCTTGGTTCTTTGTATCTGACTTTGTAACTCTGTATTTCTTTTTTCGCATATTTTTTTTCTGACTCCTGCCCTGGGTCTTTTTTTGCATGCATCCAACTTAATGATTCATGACCAGCTACAAAAATGAGCTTACTGTCTTATAAATGCAAATGAAAATACTGCATTGCGTATGGAGCAGCTGAGAATTTTCTTTTAGTCGTGGAATAATTCATTTCGGCTTTATTTGAAGTTTTGGAAAAATAGGTGCAAGATAGTCAAATCCATCTGTTGCTTGGCTGAATATCTCTCCAATGTGTAGTCATATGCATTTAGTTAAATGATTTATTGAAGTTGGAAAATTGTAAAATAGCCTCTTGACAGATATGGTCTTTTAGTATTTAAAAACTGTTTTTTTTCACTTCGGTTCACTCAAATGTTTCTTTTTTTTAAATAAATCTGACAAAGGCTTAGCTATTACTAAATATTTTAACAAAATGTCCATATTATCTTGCTAGTCCTAAGAACCATGTAATTTTTTTTATTTTTTTTTTTAAGAGTCTGGTTCAATCCTTCATTGACTTACTGTGTGCCCAAGAAATATTTCTTCTTTTCGCAAAAACTTAACTTTACCTAGCTGGACTGCCATATTTGCTGATCGTGACTGGTTATAAAGTTACTTAACTTTACGGTCATGATCTACTAAATCTTTTGCATAAATAATAATATTATCTAAGTATACTAACGTTTTAACGTATAATAGAGCTGCTAATATGAGATATTTAAGCCATTGAAATGTGGCAGGTGCATTTCATAAGTCTTCATGCATTCGTTTATATTTGTAATGTCTATGGTACGTCATAAATGCTATCTTACGCTTATCATGTTCAGCCATATGAACTCGTTAATCTACTTGCCAAGTCAAAAATTGAAAGATATACGGATCCTTCCAACTGGTTGATAATATCTGCTACGTTAGCCAATAGATATGCATCACCAATGTTTTTTGTTAAGTTCTCGGGAATCAATTACTATACTCCATCTTGGATTTCCATGGCTAACAGGCTTTTTCTAAACAAATAATATATAAGAATCATACGGTGATGATGAATGCTTAATTATACCATCGTTGATCCTTTTGGCTACGTGTTTAACTAAAACTTCTCTATGTAGCGGTGGGTGACGATACACTTTAATGGTAGTAAATATGCTATTTTCTATCGGGATTAATGTGCAACGAGATTAGTAAAGGGTCAATAGTTTTCAGGTAAAAAAAATGTATCTGGAAATTTGAAAATCAGTCAATAGATTAATTCATGTTCTGTCAGCTTTAAGTGACTGGTACTCACAAGTTCATTTACGTCTCTGATCTCTCTTATTTATTTTGAATAACTGGTCTTTTATACTTGCTACTAGTATCGGGACCAAATTTAGGTGCAAAGTATTCGAAGGGTAGAATTTTTTTTTTGGATCTATTTAAATCGTAACATCCTCCTCATAAATCTTTTAAAGCATAACATTACTTATGCCGTTCTCATTTCTTACAATGCCTTTTCCTACATACATATCGTCATATCCTATATCGACTCGTGGGAAGGATCCTTTAGTTAAAATAGTATTAACTAAATAACTTTTTACTATAGGGCGTATTCTAGCCCTAATCGTATGATTAGTTAATTAATTAGTAATTTTTTGTTTCTCATTAAGCCAATGTCACTCCACACTGAAGGTATTTATTCTCTATTCAGTGGCATGGGGTTGGGGTGTATCTTGGTGGTCTTATTTATTATTTTCATTGTGTATGCCACCTTTATTAGTTATGTCATCAGCGAACTTTATAAAATTATCACCATACTCTGATAAAATCAGTCTTAATATTTACATCAAAAATGCATATTAGCTTTTATGTTTTTTAATTCTTCGTATTAAGGTGTATTTGACTTTTCAAACCAGCCTGTTATGCCTGTATTTAACAATATAAAGTTTTGTTGGTCAATTCAATTTGGAGGAAACTTTGTTACTTTGTTTACATTAAGAGGAATAGCTAAAATTAAATTTAAAGGTGGTTGTTTCATAAGTTTTGTTGCTTTTCATTCTTTTTCGTCCCTTTTCCATAGCTCTATTACTTAAAGAGTTTTCAAAAAAGTAATGGGGTTTATGACATCCTCATCTAATACTCTAGCATTATAATAATATAATAATATGGCTCGTTGTTCTTTATAAAAATTTTGACCTAATAGACCGCTACCGTTGATGCAAAAATCGTTAGAGATCACAAGAAATTGTAGATTTTTCTTACATAGTTATAGACGTTGTTCCATCAGTTAAAACAAGATGCGGGTACTTCCAGTAAGATGAACAATTTATCCAGTCATTACGCGTCATAATAGGTGCGACTAGTCTAATTCAATACGGCTTGTGGCGGCCCCATTATTGAGCATGAGTGTAATTAAACGATTATTCCCTTCTGGGACTGACAACCTTATGCTTGTAGGCTCGTCTTCTACGCCAAGCCCCTGGCATATACCAATTGAAAAGGTTCCAATTTTGTTGCAAAATTTATCACCTTTGCTGTAGTACTCAGTGTCTGGTTGAGATAAGAACGCTGAGGGCTTACCTCCATACAACGTTAAAGATGAGCCATCTACGAGCTTAAATGGCGCAGTTAATAAGAGCTGTTTGGCTGTGGATGATTTTAAAAATTTTGTCTTTTATACTAAAAATAAACATTTTGTTTGTTGTAATTATTGTAATTACCACAGTAATTATTGAAAAATAAGGTCTTATAATTATTTGTCTGGCCTTGAGAATTAGATTGGTTATTTCCATAATTAAAACTCAAATTTTGTTGCACAGAATATCTATTAGGATTCTTGTTGTTTTATCGATTATAATTGTTTTGCCCATAGATATTACTATTTTGTTAATTTCCATACTATTAACTTCTTGTTTTGTTCCTAAAATTTTATGCAGAATTTCAATTATTATTAAATTGCCTATTAGAATT
Source organism: Copidosoma floridanum (assembly GCF_000648655.2). The sequence continues at coordinate 985,745 of NW_019379482.1, forward strand.
CCGATAGTTGATTCGATATTTATTAATTTGTCCTATTTGATGCGATGAAAATGTCTGATACGATCACCTATACTGCTGTTGACCTGAGTTATTAACATTATTTCTCAAATCATTACAAGGTAGTCCTTGGTATTAGGGGTGTGAGATTGTCCAGGCTTTTATGTATCATCATACGCACGTTGTGCAAGTTGCCCTTATCATTCGTCAAAGTCTCTTCGGCACCACTTCCGAGTAGGTTAACATAACCATAATATTCGCTCACTAGCTCGCCTCGTTGTTGGCGCACTTTCTGCAGCTATGTTTGATAGTAAGCAACGGTTTTTCCTGTGGCATATCTTTTTTTTTAATTTATTATTAATACCTTGAGGCTGTAAACGTCCTGGCAGCTTACGCTAATACGTGTGGCACCTCTCAGATTTTGCAACGATGCTCTCTTACGTAAATCTTTTGAATGATCTCTGACCCAACTTTCTCCATTCCTAGCATCTTAAATATAGTCGTTAAGGGGAATATTCTTCCTATCTAATATAGGAATGACTTTGATTGCATCTTGAAACAAGAAATTGGCGTTAAGGGTCTCCACCAGAGCTTCAGATACTGTTATGTTGGCGTCGGCTGGATCTTCGTTTTCTATTTTCGTTGACCATTTTAACCATTTTATTCTAATCTTTATTGAACATCTTAGGTTATGTGTATATTTCTTTTTCTTTTAATTTATCTTTATACTATATCCTATCTTATTATTCTTTCTTTCACTAGATTTAGTTACGTATGAGAGAAAAATTTATGGTTACATTGTTATTTTACGGTGCTTATTTAGTTTGGAAAAGTATTCTATAACGTCTTTGCTGTGCTTTATAAAAGTCACAAACAATAAAGAAATAATAAGATACTTACACACATACATACAAGAATATTGATAGTCATTTATTTGACGTGCTATACATAAGTAATTATGGATAATAGAAAAATAAATTTTTCTTTCTTACGCGTGTGTACAAAAAAAATATACTTATATACATTTACAATGTAAGTGCTAATTAAGCATATGCACGTATAATAAATATGCAGTTTTTCTAATAGGTGTATGCCTGCCGACAAAACTTCAAGTATGTAATGTCCAGAAACCAAAGTGAGAGAGTTTAATCAGGTACGCATACATGCTATCCTCTGCTCTGAGCTAAAAAAAGAGAACACGGCGTAGGAATGTTTTTTCCTAGCATGTGCGGCTATATGGTTTAATTGCGACGCTAGCATCGTCGAGCATGCTGTGAATGATTGAATGCTCTTCCTGCCTTAAGAGAAAGAGAAAGTATCCAACATACAACTCCAAACTTTTTCCTCGTTAGATTAGAAGGAAGCATGATATTTCACGCTCTAACACTGCATAAAGAATTTGAATATATTTATATATTTGTGAGTAATCTTCTGCCTATGTGCTTATACGTTCCTGAAGGCCTTTAAGCAACTTTTTTATAGCAAAAACGATTAATTTACCAAATCGTGTATTAAGACGAATTTTAAAACTATTTCACTTCTGCTGAACGTTAATTTCTGAATTGTAGAAATCATTTTCCGAAAGCGAACATACTACTTGGGTTTTGTGTTGGTTGTTATAAGTTAAATTTGTGTTTAGCTTAGAAGAATTTTAGTAATGTTGTAATTGATTATTAAAAGAATCTAATTATTTTTCTATAAAAATTTTTCTCAGTTAATAGCTTTTGTAAGTAAATTTTTTTGCCACTTCTTTTGTTTTTCTTGTTACCTATTAAAGTCAAAGAACTTAAGTGCTAATATTATTTTTACCTTACGTATGTAAATATATATAAGCATTTTTATATATATCTAAGCAGACATTCTAAATTCAGAATCTGCTTATTAGAGCAATCGTTTCTTAATTTTCGAAAACTTAATATCATCGTAGATAAATTATATATAGTGCTCTACGTCTGGCTTCTTGAACAAAGGCACTACTATGGGCACTTAGCACTTGAAAAAGGGACACGGAAAGGGATGGAAGGCCTCTCATTGAAGGAGGGGGTAGGAATATTCAGTTACCTAAATTTTCCTTGAGAAGCATTGCGTGATAAAAAAGCACATGTGAAAAATCACAGAGGTACTTGCCTGAAAAAGTCGCACTGGCCAGGAATCGAACTAAGTATGTTAATTGATGCATTAGACGTACTTAAGTATTAGGTGTACACGTAAATGATAAGAGTTGTGTATATACGTAAAACTTTTAAAATATGTACGACAATATCTACAAGGTTATTTTTTTTTAAAGAAATTTGTTTGGTCATAAATTTTTAAAGATACCAGAAAGTTAATGCTTATACAAGCCCAGGAAATTAAGCTCTAGACGTCAGGTTGTGTATCACTATTAATTAGAATGCAGATTTTATGTGAATACTGCAGTGCATTAGCATTTTTCTACTAATGGAAAATAATTTTGAATGAAAATTTCAAGTAAGAAGAGAAGTCTTATTGAAAAACATTTTCTTGAAATACTGAGTTAATTTGATTACAGTATTATTCGTAAGAAGAGTGAAATAACTAATATAGTATTAAACCATTCATAACTACCTTGCACCGTATAAATTTACTTTCTGTCTAAGTACTATACTACGCTAAGGTGCCTCTCTTCCCACCCTTAAAATAAACACTGAAAGTTCTTTCGGCTACTACTATGCATCTGTAAAAAAAATAGTATATTGCTGCCTTTCGACCTTAAAATAGCTCCTTCATCGATTGATTTTGGGTCCTCAGGCGGAAAAAACGTTTCGTAACTCGTTCCAAAAGTCTTTTTTACGAACCTTGTACACGTTGTACAAGGTTCGTTAAGACATTTTCTATATTTAGTACTTGGTATGTGCAATATCTACTTTGAGACAAGAAGAGATAGTCTCGATAAAGAAATGTTGAGACTGAGACCAAACGAGACGAGACCTAGTAAAATCTTATATTGAGGTCTCGAAGAAGATCCCGAAAACTTTAAGATACTTGGGAGCCTTGAAAAAAATATTTAAAACTCTTAAGACTGTCTTAAGTCTCAAGTCTTTATGAAATTCTATGTGATTTAAAGCATCAAAACACCACAACAACCTTGAAATTACATAAAGTTTCGTGAAGACTTTCAAGACTCTTAAAAGTCTCGTAGGTCTCAAAAATTTTCTTCAAGCATTCCAAGAATCTTAAAAGACTCAGAATTCTTTCGAGACTCCAAGACGAGACGAGACTTTAAAAAAATTTCCAGACCTAGAACTAAGAACTTTGAAACTAGACAAGCAGTATTTTTGAACCTCTCGAATTTAGTGCGAGTTTGAAAAGTCTTATGTTTGCGAGCCAAGAAGCTTACGGCTTGAGCTACGGGTGAGAGATGGAAAGAGGTTCAGGCAGATGACATTTTAAATAAGTTACGAATAGTGTATTGCTTACCATGGATACAAAGTACGACTAAGAGCGTGGTTCGTATATATTTATGTTAATTGATTAAAGTTAAATAATTTTTTTAATTTGCTTATATAATTTGTCGATAACAATTGACTATTGATTCTTTCAGGCTCGCGTCCAAAAAATCGTGTTTTGGTAGACAAATTATGCATAGAATTAGTTAAGGTAAAGGCTTGAAGATGTACTTAGCCATTGGACTAATGATTACTTTAAATTAAAGTTGATATAACATGGACATTTTTAACTTTCTAATAAAATACCAGGCAAGTCATAAAAAATATGTAATTCAAATTTTACACATTAAAAAGGTAATTATTTAACTTGGACTTTCTTATATCTAGTATGAAAAAGTGAAATAAGTGAAGTAAATAATGCTGTACGCATGCAAGTATTATATAATACTTTCCACATAAGTGTTAGTAAGTGTAAGTGTTTATCTTTAATATTGTACTGAAAATTATTTCGAATGTGTACTGATGACATACATTTTATTACTTAATAAAATTTAAAAAATTACTTTTATTTCTTTGACGTACTATGTATAACTTGTGTACCTACTGTGACACTGGATATTTTTGTTAATAGCGTGCTATCTTATTTTAATACAAGTCAATTTTTGTTAGAAGTTCGATGACCACAAAGAAATCTTATTTAAAAATTTTAAAGGTAGTCTTATATCGTAACGAGAAAATGTTTTTAAAATGTCAAGACGTTAAGTAAATGAGCTTAAAACAATTAAAAATAGAAAAAAACTCAGTATTAGGGATAACACAGCAACTTAAACAATTGTCTTAAACAAAAAGTAAGAAAATTTATATGTCACAGTAAAAAGTGTAACATCTTAAAAAAAAATAAAAATAAAAATAAAAATGAAAAGTTAACAAATAAGTAAGAAACAATAAAACTATATAAAAATTAAAAATTGAAGTGGACATTGTATGTTAATTTCTTGATAATGTTATGTAATCCAGATTTAGTTGTTATCAGGTCATAAAACGCTATTTTAGAAAAGGGCCAAAAATTATTAAAATTATAGGTTTGTGATGTAAATACAAATCAAATGGTATTACTATTAACACTTACAGAAGATAAGTTACTTTGCTAGTGTTTTTTCTTAAGAAAATACTGTGATGTTTATGTTAGTTTCAAACCACAAGTTGGATTAACATTACCTTCTGGTACGTTTGCAGCCCTATATTCGTTTGAGTCATAGCTAGCTTAATTAGTGAAGCTTTGTCTCTCACACAATTGACTGTGGATGTAACAATATACTAAACATAGAACTAGTTAATTAATTGTATTTAAAATGTATGTAAAGCCTTAAAATTACCTATGGTTTTTTAAATCTTTAGAAGCATCATTGACACAAATTCTATGGCATTTTGCACACTGAACTGTTATTTCTGCATAGAAAAAAAAAATATTTTCATATGGTTTTTGAAATTCCTGATCATGGATGTTAAAATATATATAATAAAGATGTATGATAAGACCGTATTGTATAATGACATACAACTTTTCTGTTGTACTGATCAAACTTGATAAAAGCTTATAGAACTGCTGAAAAACATAAGAGCAGGATTTTCTTGCAGTTGGTGTCTTGTTGTCTACTTCCCTAATACAGTATAAATAACAACACCAAACTCTTACCTTTGTGACAGTACGAGAATACTGAATACAATTGATTAAAATTTAATAAATAAAAAGAAGATTATGACGGAAATTGAATTTACCAGATGCTGAAAAGCAAATAAAACATGTGAGCACTTAATTTTGATAAAAATAAGCACTTGCAAAGTGCATAATAACCATATAGACGGATAGAAATTTGAATATTTTTACTAAACAAACATTTTTTTAACTATAAATTTCTATTCACGACAAAATTTTGTTTATTAGCTGCTTACACTTGCAGAATGAATATTTGAATAACAGTACAAGTCGTGTTATTAACTCCAAACATCTTCATTTACAATTCATTTGTGTTAATTCTCAGCAGAGACCAGCTACGAGTACTAGGATATAAAAAGATGTCAAAAAGACATTAAGGCCGTCCACATTGACTTGGTAAAATGACTCAAGACTTTTAAATACTTCTCTACTGTGGTAGTGGCACAGTAGCACCTAACGTGTACTGTTGAGTATGCAGTGATTATTCAATATAGAAATCTACATTGAACGGTGAAAATCTATATTACCGTCTATTGCTTTCAACACTTGGCAATTTATCAAGCAGTAAGAGTTCTAACTTAGCTATACTAGAATTCTTATTGTTCTTAAACCTCCATATTTTACCTGCTACCATTTTTGATGTCTTACAATATTAACTATTTTCAAATTTATTTTTTACTAATTCAGTAAAACAACTCAATTAAAACGATTAAGTTCTGAGTAGAAGTACATGTAACTTCTTACTTTCTCTTTGGACATTAAGTATAAGAACGTACAAAGGTTTTTGAATAGGTTTTTAGAAAAAAAGATTCATTTGGAGTTAATATGGCTCTTCTTTTCCCAATACTTTTATGTGTCAAAAAATAGACCTTTTACATCTTTTTTTCTTTAAATACAAGCTGCAACACTCCTATCTCTACACCATATTAAAAAATTGAGTTTGTATTCGTATTACTAAGCGTTGGAGGTTAAAGTTCTTCATCACAGAAATAAGTATGGAAGAGCTTTGCGACTCACTTTTATGATCGAAGTCAATATATACCTACTCATGAGACAGATGCTAACACTTTCTTGATTTTTTTGAGCAATGTCCATAAAAAATGTAATTCCTAGGTAACTCCATATTAAATAGCACGACATACTATAACCATATATCCATTTTCAACTTATTGTCTGTTCGAAAAAAAGTACTCACTTTTTTTAATCTCCTCTCCTCAACATTAGCTCTTGGACAAAATAACATCACATTAGCTCTTCTCTCACCACTTTCTTGGCAACACATGCAATTTCTTTCAAAGTGCCAATGATCAGAGGTCGAAATCTAAAATTAAAATGTATAAATGCTAAATTTGAATGTTCATATCAAGAGTATAGGTGATATGAGTAAATCGCAAACTGATAACAATATTTAGATAAAGGTATTGATATAAGATAAAGAAGAAAGCCAAAAATGTAGGTAGAATAACAGGTATCAGTAAGTCTCAGCAAAAGAAGCGTTATCATTAGGCAAATAGAAACTAAAGATTCCTTGAACTTATTAAGAACATGTCTTTCTGTACTATGAAATTAAGTACAAAAATATAGCCTTGAAATAGAATTAGTCAGACACAAAACCATTTTTTATCACACAGTCAAAAAGTAAAGTTAACGTATTTTAGAGGTTGGATGATTTTCACGGGGGCTCGTAAAATTTCTGTTTTAAAATCTATTGTAAAATTTTGTTTAATTAATGTAACGGATTAACGTATTGACAATAACATAATGTAAAAAAAAAAACAGACAAGCCTAATTAAAAAATTTAACATAGAACGGTCAACACATTTTGTGGAATCAATATTTCAGTTAGATTTACCAACTCATTTTACACAAATCATTTTTTGTTTGTATTCTCATGGTTTTTTAAACAGATTTTATAATTTCTTACGATGGTAGCAAACTTTATCGTTGTAAAATTGTTGATTACTTTTATTTTATTATTATCAAGAAATTATTGTTTGTTTTAAAACCACTTTCTGCAATGTGTCGTTTAATTATAACCTACAGGGCACACAAAATTATTTTCTATTTGAAAAGCGCTTATATAATTAAGTGCTTAGGTACGACACGTAAAAAAAATCAATAAAAATTCATTATGACTTTTCTGGGTTATTGAAATATTCTGTATGAATTCTTCTAAATTCAGAAAAAGGTCATTAAAAATTCATTGTGTCAGTATACTTATCAGATTGTTTCTACTTTCAGATTATTTGAACTTANAATTACTCACACTATTGTTACGTGGGTTTTTCATTGTATGAATAAATAAGGATGTGGCTTGTGGTTCAGTAGCTGTGTTAACAGTTTTGATCTGCAAGGAGAGTTAAAAGTGTCTTTTAGATCTTTAGGGCCTAGTCCTCTTGCTTTCGTATTTTTAGCTTATCTCCCCTGACTGTGCCTCACTTTGTACTTCTTTTCCTATGGCTTCTCTTTTCTATTCCCCGACCTTTTGATGCCCACACCAGAAGGGGCACATGGAGCTATATTCTATCATACGTAACATGTCCAAGGCCGTGACGCTGACGTCCCCAGTGGTGGTTGCCTTCTAAACTTGTATGTTTCTGATAAGGTGGTATTTATGTTATGGTGTTTGTATTGTATAGTATTTCTAGTTACAGAAACAAAGATTATTTCAAGCTCTGTCTTTTTTCTTTTGACTGATTTATTTTGGATGTATTTTACTGTATTACTTTAATTAAGTAATTTATAGTTCTGAAATTCACTGATTGGGTCAGATTAAGGTTAAATAGGAAATCAATTATTAGGATAAATTATTTAAAATGAGATAAAAATAAAACGTTAAATATTATTAGGTGAAAAGTATATACAGTCATGAAATTTACGGAAAAAAAGAAGAGTGAGAAAAGGATAAGACGAAATCTTGCGTAGTAAAATAAATTTGAATTATTGAATATGTATACTATATGATTATAAGGAGGCAAGTTGCTACAAAAAATAATGATGTTAAATGTTATGTAAGGGATTCAAGGTTCAAAAGTAGTAGGATTTAAGTCAGAAAGACAACAGTAAGTCAGGGACAGTAAGAAATAAAATATTGTAGGTTAAGTGAAAATAAGAGTGGCATTAAAGTTCAAGGTCTTTTTTTAAATAAGTCAAAGTAGCTTAGGATTGTTACATAAGACATTTTGAGTTATTTTTGATTTCATTCACATTATACTTCAGAAATCTGTACTAAGTGTTTAAGTACTGTAAAAGCTCTTTAAATTTAAAAGGAATGAAGTAAGCAATGAATAAAATAAATATGTTATGTAAGTCATTTTATTTTAGGCACATAATAACCTTTACTAGCTAAAAATTCTCACCAGTTTGATACATCTAGTAAAACAATCGAAGTTAACAAAAACTGTTAATGCAAAACTGTAAGATATGCATTTGATACTCGTAGTTTAATTTAAGTTTATACGCAGTAGCAAGAAGTTAAGACGCCAAGGTACTGCACTGCAGCTTTAAAACTGCTCAAATTGGTTCGTTCCCGCGTGGTCAGTCTGTTAATACGTACCACATTTACTTAATTCAGGTTTCCGTTAGCTTTGACTATAATTGTACTAAGAAATAAAAATAGAGAAGACAGGGCAGCAATAAAATTATACATTATATGGCTAACCTTTGTGACAGTAGGAGAGTACTGAACACAATTGATAACAATTTAATAAATAAAAAGAAGATTATGACGGAAATTGGATTTACCAGATGCTGAAAAGTAAATAAAACATGTTAGCAGTTAATTTTGATAAAAATAAGCACTGGCAAAGTGCATAATAACCAGGTAGACGGATAGAAATTTGAATATTTTTACTAAACAAACATTTTTTTAACTATAAATTTCTATTCACGACAAAATTTTGTTTATTAGCTGCTTACACTTGCAGAATGAATATTTGAATAACAGTACAAGTCGTGTTATTAACTCCAAACACCTTCATTCACAATTTATTTGTGTAAATTCTCAGCAGAGACCAGCTATCAGTACTAGGATATAAAAAATTGTCATAAAGACATCAAGGCCGTCCACAACGACTTGGTAAAATGACTCAAGACTTTTAAACACTCCCCTACTGTGGTAGTGGCACAGTAGCACCTAACGTGTAATGTTGAGTATGCAGTAATTATTTAACATAGAAATCTACATTGCATGGTGAAAATCTATATAACCGTCTATGGCTTTCAACACTTGGCAATTTATCAAGCAGTAAGAGTTCTAACTTAGCTATACTAGAATTCTTATTGTTCTTAAACCTCCATATTTTACCTGCTACCATTTTTGATGTCTTACAATATTAACTATTTTCAAATTTATTTTTTACTAATTCAGTAAAACAACTCAATTAAAACGGTTAAGTTCTGAGTAGAAGTACATGTAACTTCTTACTTTCTCTTTGGACATTAAGTATAAGAACGTACAAAGGTTTTTGAATAGGTTTTCAGAAAAAAAATTTTATTTGGAGTTAATATGGCTCTTCTTTTCCCAATACTTTTATGTGTCAAAAAATAGACCTTTTACATCTTTTTTTCTTTAAATACAAGCTGCAACACTCCTATCTCTACACCATATTAAAAAATTGAGTTTGTATTCGTATTACTAAGCGTTGGAGGTTAAAGTTCTTCATCACAGAAATAAGTATGGAAGAGCTTTGCGACTCACTTTTATGATCGAAGTCAATATATACCTACTCATGAGACAGATGCTAACACTTTCTTGATTTTCTTGAGCAATGTCCATAAAAAATGTAATTCCTAAGAAAACTCCATATTAAATAGTACGACATACTATGACCGTATATCTATTTTCAACTTATTGTCAGTTTGAAAAAAAGTACTTACTTTTCTTAATTTTCTCTCCTCAACATTAGCTCTTGGACAAAATAACATCACATTAGCTCTTCTCTCACCACTCTCTTGGCAACACATGCAACTCCTTTCGAAGTGCCAATGATCAGAGGTCGAAATCTAAAATTAGAATGTATAAATGCTAAAGTTGAATGATCACATCAACAGTATAGGTGTTATGAGTAAATCGCAAACTGATAACAATATTAAGATTGTTATAAGATAAAGGAGAAAGCTAAACATGTAAGTAGAACAACAGGTAACAGTAAGTCTCAGCAAAAGAAGTTTATCATAAGGCAAGTAAAAACTAAAGATTCCTTGAACTTATGAAGAACATGTCTTTTTGTACTATAAAATTAAGTACAAAGATACAGCCTTAAAATATAATTAGTCTATAAGTTTAACCAAAATTAATTTTTCAGCACAAGCTTTAAATACTACAATGCCATTTCAAACTAGATAAAATAAGCCCTTATCTGCAATTAAAATTACTTTTATCCTATGTAACCCTGTTTTTTATCTGCCTTAGTTTTGTATTCTGGAGGTAAAAAAACAGCCTGAAGTTTACGTCAAAAAAAAATTTTTACAAATATTATGGCAGTAACTTACCCTTTATTGTAAAAAAAACTTAAAATTTTTTTTTGTGAGAAAAAGTGAACTACAGTAATTTAAACACAAAGCATGAAATAACTTTATCCCTTATTTTCTAGGAATTACAATTTTTTTCTTTTTACTATGTATGAGTAAATTATGAAACAAAACCATTTTTTATCACACAGTTAAAAAGTAAGGTTAACGTATTTTAGAGGTTGGATGATTTTTACGGGGGCTCGTAAAATTTCTGTTTTAAAATCTATTGTAAAATTTTGTTTAATTAATGTAACGGATTAACGTATTGACAATAACATAATGTAAAAAAAAAAACAGACAAGCCTAATTAAAAAATTTAACATAGAACGGTCAACACATTTTGTGGAATCAATATTTCAGTTAGATTTACCAACTCATTTTACACAAATCATTTTTTGTTTGTATTTTCATGGTTTTTTTAACCAATTTTATAATTTCTTACGATGCTAGCAACTTCATCGTTGTAAAATGGTCGATTACTTTTATTTTATTATTATCAAGAAATTATTTTTTGTTTTAAAACCACTTTCTGCAATGTGTCGTTTAATTATAACCTACAGGGCACACAAAATTATTTTCTATTTGAAAAGCGCTTATATAATTAAGTGCTTAGGTACGACACGTAAAAAAAATCAATAAAAATTCATTATGACTTTTCTGGGTTATTGAAATATTCTGTATGAATTCTTCTAAATTCAGAAAAAGGTCATTAAAAATTCATTGTGTCAGTATACTTATCAGATTGTTTCTACTTTCAGATTATTTGAACTTAATGTTAGTCATAAAAACTGTTAATAAGCTGTCCATAAACTGTTGTATGGACAGATACATAGTAAGTCCAGGCCAGAAAATTGCCAGTCTTACTGGAAAAGTATAATATTCAAATAAAGACCACAGAAAAGCCCATTAGTTAAAAAAATTTGTTAATTGACAACTTGAACTATTTAATTAACCATGCACAATCTGTAAACTACCAGCTTTTTAAGTCATCAGTTAAAGCCTTAGACACAAAAGAAATTTTTTTAAATATACTCTTATAGGCACGATAGGTACGAGAGTAAATCAATGATTTTAGATTGGTGAATTTGAGGAAACGTGTAATGGAAATAAATTTGAAATATGACTCCCTCTTCATTCCACCTTCCTTACCGAACAACCTCTTGACACCTTTTTTCTTCCTACCACACTATACCACCCAACGTCACGCCACCACAGCACATTACACATTTTAAATTTTATTACCAGCCAAGGCCTGTACCTACTCTGCAATAAACGGTCCCGATGTCTAAAAATAAATGACTTTTTATTATGGTGTATATGATAACTCATTTAAATTTAATGTTTTATAACTGATTGTGTTCAGTTGTAAATTCCATAAGTTAGGAAATTATTTAGTAAAGAGTGACTCCAAAAAGAGCTCGAAATTAGCCCATTTTTGCAACCTCGAGAATCGTCCCAAATTGATTAAGAAATCATTGTTTATCTTTTGAATATTCACCTGGTAAATTTTTAAGAGGGGATTAGCTTTGGTTCCTTAGATATAGGAGGTAAAAGATATTAAAATATTACTAATGACCGTATAAATCAGGCTTACAGTGAGTCTCACAAAATAAAAAGTGTTTTCACATAGCTTACCAAATCACTATATTATTATGTTTTTTGGGTCGCTGATTCCAAATCCGAGGTCAGATGACCTTCTAAACGGATGTTTCAAGGTTATTTGAAGTTCAAATCTAAATGAATTGTAAAAAAACTCTGAAATTACCTCCAGATAAGTTTTTATAGTCGCTGATCACGCATTTGAAGTCAGGTGTTTAAAATTTAATATGCCTAATCAATAAAATCATTTGGAAATAATCAAAACAAAATATTGTTTTAACGTCATAAAATGCAAAGCTTTATTTTTCTATAGTTACAGAGACATTTGATATATCTGGGTTAGGAACCCTTATTACATTATATTGACCGTATCCCATGTATCATATAATAGTAGCAATGTGGCTGCAGCATCACACTGTCCATGAACCACTCTACACGTGAAAAAATATTCGATAATAGCCAGTCCATCTCTCTTAGCTCTATCAACGACTACAAAAATATAATGGCTTTTTCCACTTCTATAGCAAAATTTCATATGTGCTTTCACGAGCAGTGGATCGATAACGTTAATGCCATACTTATAAAAATCCAAGCCTGCGGTTCTATGTTTTGCATTAGGATTGAATTTCTGTACCAAAAATATATCTTCCACCACATGTCCGGCGTAGTATGACATGGCATTTTTAATTGATAAGGGCCTAGGCAAACTTTATAAAAATCGTCCAATGAACGCTGAGGAAGCCCACATTTTTATTTTGGTTCTGATAGTATTCGAACATAATATCGCTTACAAACTTTTGCTCCGTTGGTAATACTTCTTCAAATATTTGTTTCACTAAAGGCCAATAATCGACATCATTGAAATGTTCAGAGCACATACGGGCATTAGGCTCAACAAAGAAAAATGTACATTGATTCTGTGAGCTTAAGCCTTTTCTATAAATGGACAGATCTGGCAACGTAGAGTAAGTTTGAATGCCAGGATTTCTTTGAATATATACTATATATCGTCAATAATTTGAGAACTATTCATAATACTAGAAAACGAGAACTTGAAGCTATGAAAATAATTTCTGTGGACAGCAAAATATGCAGACTGTACTACGACTTACCATTGATAGCCGATAAATTCAGATTGTTGACACAAAAAAATTTTTCATCCTTTGATTTCCTTTTATGCCTACAGCCAAGACATGTCAAGGAGTAAGGAATTTTTTAAAATGAATCGTGGACTGCAAATAATTTAAAAAAATATTGGAAAGATAAATTGAAAGGTTGATTAGTTAATTACAATAAAAAGACAAAAGTCTTTGACTATAGTACCTGTATATATGTATAGTTAATACTTATTAGTAGTATAATTTATACCTGTTAACAGGTTAGCTTTAATTACTTTAATAATGTATCTCAGGAGCCCACAACATCAACTCTCATATGAAAAAAGATTATTGATCTTAATAAATACACATTTCTGTATAAAATTATTCTCAAAGTCAGATATAGACAAGCTGAGACTCAAATTATCTAAAACACTAGTTATTGACTTTAACTCAAAAGAATTATGAATAGTAACATGAAGGTCTGTATACAGAAAATTGGAGAGGTGACTAAATGAATGTCAATAATAAAATTAAGTCCTGTACACAAAAAATCAACGAGACACATTCCTTAACCAATACAATATTTATTATAAATCTAGTTCATCTTGAGCTGTGATAATTGCAATCGTTTGCTTTCAATAAATCTATAATTAATTGTAAATTAGTATGATGTACTATACGCAATTGCGAAAGTTGCATCCATGAAAATCAGTGTTGGAATCTAGTGTATTCTTTATTTGGGAATTTTATTTAGATTTGACCTCTAAATGACCCTTAACAATCCGTTAAGAAGGTCATCTGACCTCGGATTTGGAATCAGCGACCCAAAAAACATAATAATATAGTGGTTTGGTAAGCGACGCGAAAACACTTTTTATTTTGTGAGACTCGCTGAAACCTGATTTATACGATAATTAGTAATATTTCAATATCTTCTTCCTCCTATATCTAAGAAATCAAAGCTTATATCCTCTTAAAAATTTACCAGGTGCGTGTTTAAACGATAAACAATGATTTGTTAAACAATTTGGGACGATTCTCGAGGTTGCAAGAACGGGCTTTTTTTGGAGTCACTCAAAACAGAAGATATTAATTATTACAGTACACAAAAAGTATAAATATGTACTTCTCTGTGAAGCTTTTAAGCAAGCTGGAAATCATGGATTAAGAGTAACAAAAATTTATTGGCCTTCCACAGGTTCAGAACAGTAAGTGGCTCAAGGAGTACATAGATTTAAATACTGATAAAAGAAAAAAAGCTAAAAATGAGTTCAAAAAATTCTTTTCNAACACTATTTGTTGTTTTAGTATTAAGTGTCTTGCCAAAGTCAAATACTCCATCATGGCAGACATTACAATTACTGTAGTAAATTCACTATTCTTATTGTAAATATTTCAAGTCCAGAGTAGGTCTTCTCATTTCCAACGCCCATCATACCGTTGATACTATTGATAGTTTTTACAGTGTAGCAATTTCTTTTCTCATGTAAATGTACTAACATATATTCCCCTACGCATTGTTGATCCTCTCTTTCTTCATTCATTTAATAACCAACTTGTGGGTCTAATAAAAAATGTAATTGGTTTGTCCTTAATTAATCTTTTGTACCCAAAAGTTTGGAGATTCCTACGAAGCATACAAACGCCATTTAACATAATTTTTTCATAAGATTACATGTTGAATATGATTTTTTTAAATGTAACATATACAAAATAATGGTACAGTTAAACAAGCTGCAATTTATGTGGATATTTTTATACTCTGTTAATATACGTTTGACATTTGAATAATATCTGGCAACAAAACCTGTGTAATAAACGTTAGAAAGAGACTTCACTGGCATGTTATACTACCCTAGTAAAGAAAGTGGTACTAAAGGATGGTTCTTCTTAACCTTTTAAATACAAATATATTTCAGGTATTATATTTAATATGCTCTAAACAATCGTACAAAGTATGAATTGAGCACATGTGGCATATGAGAGCCTGACGTTAGGGATGTAGGCCAGCCTACATATCGCTCAGGTTGTATTGTGCCATAGTATATTGTTTGTAATCTTTTATTCATTAAACATTTGATATTGAACATAACTACACCCAATCAACGTAGTTATACTCATTCCAACGATAAACAATAAATTTATTACTAAGAGAAAAAGTACAAGCGATAAAAAGCTCAAATTATGTAATTTTTATAATTAACAAGTTCATCCATAAGCAGTAATGCCGAAATAATTATCAATTCAACCGTATTTTAGATTTAAATAATAATCAAATGCATTTCGAGGAAAGTGAGCTCTGGTGATGCAGATCATTACTATTTTTTACTTTTAAATGGCTATTCAATTAGCTATTCATAGGGAAGTTAGTGCTAGAGTAAATTTGGTTGCTTGTTCTTTACTTTTAAATGACAACTCCACTTACTCTCAGGTAATTAAGCGCAGGAGACAATTAACACGAATATTGAATATTTTCGAGCGATGATGAAGTTAACTCTTAGTCATGCGAGAGCTGACGATGTGTTGCCAAACTGCTTTTTGTAGCTTCAATAAAAATATATACAAAAATACGTTGATGGAAATGTAGGGTGCTTGTTACAAATCTTATATTTATTTTTATTTACTTTATTCATTTTAATACTGGCTTTGGGTATCGGTACCCTTTACAAAAGATATAATGACATACTGAGAAGCTGATACTTTTGATAAATACATTGTAATAAAATTATTGAGTACGGACTTTAGTTTTTGGAAGCACCTAGATTGGCTTAAAATGAAAGTTGTTTTTTCTTCAGATATATCAAAAGCAGTAAGAATGTATTTAACGATTAAAATATATTAGCTCTCATTTTATACGAAACGTATATGCTAGTCTATTTATGATTATAGAATGGAGCTTTATCGCACTAGATAGGAATGTGTGTAGATTTCTGATGTTTTAGGCTTCATAGTTGTTCAGGACGTTCAGTAGGCTATTTGTGTAAAGGAGGCGTTTCCTTATATTCTTGTACATTAGGCAGATGAACACGATGTGGTATAGTGTTTCAGCTGAGTTGAGATTACAGAGTGTGCGTAAGGTGCAGAAGGTCGTTTGTATTTGCCATATGGCGCCCAAAGCTGTTTTACCTTTAACTAGTGCTCTGTTGCAGTTTTTCTTGAAGAAGCCAGTACTAGTGAAAGTGGTGCCCAAAGACGTGTAATCATCTATTATCTTCAAAGAAGTGTCTCTATTCTTAATGGTTCTGCATTTGCGCGCCCATCCAGAGTTGCAGACCTGGAGATTAAGTGATTTGTTGGCGTGTATTTCTAATGCTTTAGTCTCACAGTACTTGGAGAGTGTGTCTATTTTGCGTTGCATATCTATTGGGTCCTTGGAAAGTAGCGTCAGGTCGTCATCGAAAAGCGAGAAATCTATGGAACAGCTAATGTTTATGTGGCCTTCCTGTTCAAAAATCAAAGTTATATCGTGTAGGAGCAAGGCAAATAGCAGTGGACTCAGGGAGTCTCCTTGAAGGACTCCCTTGGTCGTATCTATGCTTTCAATTGTCTGGCCGTTTTCTAGTCTGACTTTTATGTTCAAATGGTGGTATAGAATTTGTAATAGTTGTATGACTTTTTCGTACACTCCTGCAGCAAAAAGCGAATTCCACAAGATCGAGTGCACGACTGAGGCGAACGCTTGACAAAAGTCAATAAAGGCTGCACGTAACTTGCCTCTGGGCTTAGACAACTCTATACATTCTCCAGCTAGGAGAGTAAAAATGTTGTTCTCGCAGCTTCTACCACTTCTCAATGCTAATTGATATTCCAGAAGTATACTGTTCAATTCGCACCAATCAGACAGTCGGGTAACTATTATTGAAGTCAATATTTTAGTTCTAGCATTTGTGAAAGATATTCCTCTATAGTTGGCTGGGTCGAACTGGTCACCTTTTTTGTATAAAAAAGTTACTAGGCTTGAGTACCAGCTTTTTGGTACTTCTTCGTTACCAAGAGCCATGTTAAAGAGTTTTTTAAGGCGCAAGAGCCAACTTGTAGGTTGATTTTTGTAAAAAGCATTTGAAATACCATCAGGTCCTGGAGATCTCCCCGTTTTCAATTTCATGACCATATGTATTACTTAGCTGAATTTTATCTCTCTATCCAGAGCAGAGTTACCACAGTTAATGTAGAGTGTTTTTCAAACAGTCTTCTTTCTGGGTAGACGTGCAAGTAAAATTCTTTTATTACTTCCAAAGAGAGTAGACAGAGTGAATGCTTTCTCACTTAGAGTTTGCTGACAGTATACTAAAAGAGACTAGAATTATCAGCTTTGTTTAGAAGATATTTTAAATAGTCGTAATATCTTTCTTTTTTAGTTTTGTATATTTTTCTGTGGGCATTACGGGCCTCTGTGAAAGAGTCTCTCAGCTGTGATTCTAATTGCTCCACCCATCTTCTTTGGAGGGGTCGCTGATAGTGGTTGGACTCATGGCAGTCTTTATTGTACCGCAGTTTCTCTTTGCGTTTAATCTCTTGGTAGTGTTCTCCATGTTTAGTTCCCTAGTGGTAGAACTGATCGTTTCGATGAGCTTGTTGTTCTTCAGGGACAGCTCTTCGTCTGTGGGTCGAGGTATGTTAGCACCAGGAGGTTCAACAGTACCAGATTTTCTAGGTGTGGGCCCTACCTATTTACCTAAAAAATTGCTCCACCTGGAGGTAGGGTAAAGTCCAGAGCGGTCGAACACTGGGCAGAGACAAAAACAGGTCTGCAATCTTACGCACCCAAACAGCAAATCCTATCTTTAAAAAACGATGGGTCTCGTGATGAAGCCTGTTTATTCATCGTGTAATTGGCTGAGACTAATTAAGCGTATGCAGATTTAAAAATGGTATTTTGAAATATCAGTAAAAAGTCACTTAAATTTGTAAGTTGATAAGCATCACAATATGGCGTGTTACAATAAAGATAAAATTATTGTATTTTCCGTTAAGAATATTGAAAATAAATGTTTAATTAAATTTCGGGGGTTGGCACGCAGAGCGCATAGGGGATGCTACCACCTTGTCCTACAAATCTTATATAAGAATTCTAAAACTTGAACTGAAAGATCCGAAATAAGGGCTAAAAAAATAAAAATTCTCAACAAGTCGTTGAAAAGTACTTGTATAGGAATTTTTTGGGGTGCTCGTAAGAAATAATTTTGTTTACCTAGATAATTAGAAATGGTAAATCCAATATGACAGCTTAAAAATCATAAATGTTAAGAAAGTTTATAAAAATACATATATGGGGGTTGTGAGACTGCAGGACGCAAATTTTTTAGTATAATTTTGATCTATTAAACGGCCAATTGAATTCAGTGGCGAAAAAAATTCAAAATGTCTGAAGCTATTTAA
This sequence comes from Copidosoma floridanum, assembly GCF_000648655.2. Next base: position 1,004,458 of record NW_019379482.1, read on the forward strand.
AATTACATGTACTAGGGTTTTTTTGTATTGGTTATTACTCATCAGTATACTAAAACTCTAAATATCAAATACGTAATAGCTACCAGAAGAAGAAAAGTGTTAAAAAGTCTGAAAATACATTTTCAGAAGGTCTTAGGCTGCTTGCAACAAATCTATTCTAGGAATAAAAACATTTTAAATGCCAAGTATAAGATAGCAGCTGACTCAACAAGAATTTATAAAAAAATTTATTTTTACAGGTTCTTAAGGGATGTCAATAGTTAATCGAATATAATGTTCTTGTAACTAGCACTTACAAGCCAAATCTAATGATTTGAGCTCCCATATTTCGTAATTTTTTAACAACCCCATTCTAAAAAAATTATGGTCTTACCATGGTTATGCCTAAATAGTTTTTTAAGTAATTTTCAGACCTTCTGTTGTCTTGAAACTCCAGGCTGTTACTTTAAAATCATCTTCTTTGTTTACCAAGACACTAAAATCAATTACCTTTTTAAATCTACATTTACGTCAGATGGACCCAACTAAAGTATAATTAAATTTAGGCCTACGTTTACGCCTTATAGCCTGTGAGATTGTTAGAATTGAGGAATACTGTTGTAATCAGGCAAAGGTGCTGCGGCTGTTACTTATGTTTTAATCAGACATGTGTGCCTGACTATACTGCTTCTTTGAGGTATCCACTACCAGGATTCCTGCTAGGTCTGTTGTTCGGCTAAGGTTAAGCTATCTTATTTATAATGTAAGCGTTAAGATAATGTTGAAGCTAGAACTGTTGTAGGATGCAAAGAGAAGAGCTCCTTTCCCACTACTCTCGTAATGTACATATATATAGTTACGGAACAAGCTTCGGGGATTCTCGTGTAGATGGGAATTGTTATTAATTGTACTAATTGCATGTTAATTGCGTATTAATTGCACTCTAAGATGCACTCTATTGTGTCGTCAGTTGTACGCTAGTGTGCTAACACACGGGCGCTGGCTTGACTGGAGCAAGCCACGTCCGTGACACCTTCCCAAGTTAATGGGTCATCGTCCACGATGACAACTCTTGCTACGTCATCTACTGAGTATTGTTTTTCTGAATTCAGCAACTTTCTTGGTCTTTTCTTAGCATATGTCTTGGTGTCTCTTGACAGGCCACTATATCCTCGTAGCATTCTTGTCGTACTGTCTTCTCACCTCAATATCATTTTTGTGACACGGAGTGGCTTCATTACTGTACTTAACTGACCAGGAGACGTAGTTCTTATCGGCCACCAGAGGTAATACAGATTTCTTCTGAGTTGGTAATAGATATATCTGGCGTGCATCCGAGTTAATTTTGCGCGAATTACCACTCGATCGCCTTAGGCAAAATCCCAATTCTACATCCTATCGCTGTCACCTAATTATGCTCGTTTCGGAACAAGCTTTGGGGATTCTCGTGTAAATGGGGAGCAAGTTATTCCAATTTATTAAATGAATAGATTGAAGAGTCCAAAATATTGAAGTAAAATTCTCTGCCAGAAAGGTGGAGCAGCGGCTCGAACCCGTCACCTAAAGATTCGCAAAACTTTACGCTGACCACTCAGCCACGACCCCTACTACAAGCGGCTGTATTAATTGCACTTTGAGATGCAATCTATTGTGTCGTCAGTTGTACGCTGCTGTACCAACACACGGGTGCTGGCTTGACTGGAACAAGCCAGGTCCGTGACATTATATATATATATAAAAAAGGAGTGTCCAGAGGTGGGGTAAATAGGATTAGAGAAGTGGGCCAGACTTTCTGTTGCATGCTTTTCTGGACGCTGTTTGCTGCACTCTATAAGATGTTTTACATTAAAAACAACGCGATAATAAGTCTGTGATGACCGAATAAATTAGCGATTTAAGTCTCTATAAGGTTCACAAATAATAATAAATTATGTTTGTTGTTGGCAGATGTCCTACAAGACCTGAAATAAATAAAAATGTAAGCTATGACTGTGCCAATACAACAGCTCAATTATTATAATGAACAATTACCTCTGTAATAACATTTTAAAGTGTAACTTTAAAAAATTAATTAACAAAAAAACAAATAATTATTACATAATTAGACAGACAGCTCCTCATTGTGCTACGTTAGACCTACGTTTCAAGATGGTTACATTCGAATTGACATTGTAGTTTTTTTTTAACGTTAACCTTATTTATTTGTAAAATAGAAGAACTTCTCTGGTACTTTGTTACCAAGAGTGGTACCATACATAATACAAGAAAATTTGATGACAAAAATATTTATGATTGTGAAATTTATATACCTCTTACTAATATATAAAGCAAATTTGCTATAACCGTTGTAATCGCTAACCGCGAAAACTACTGAACCGATTGTGCTGAAATTTTGCATATTGATTCTTGACACTTCCTTGATGGTTTTAGTTAAATTTTTATCTTGAAAAATCTTATTACAATAGTAACAAATTAGTTTAAAGTCTTGCAAAAATACGCCTGTTTTTCAATTTATTTCAGTAGGATCCGCTAGGTGGCGTCGACATAAAATCGAAGCTACTTGCAACAGAATTAAATAAGTGTGGTAGTATCCCGGTTACCGATGACACTCTTCGTCATTGGACAAGTGACCTTGATCAACTTCCATCCTGAACCTCCAGGATCGGCGAGTGCAATCAATAAAATAATATTCTTGATAACGTCTCCTGCAGAATACCATGAAACGTATCGAGCTAAAGCACAACCTGCCTCAACACTTCAGAGTAATGTGACCGTTTCACCATCCCGCCTGGTGCCGTCAGAGAATTTTCAACTACAAATGTAATCCAGGAAAAACAGTCCTAAGAAGCACAGGCAGCCACTCAGTGGATTCCTTCTCACTGGTCGTTTCCAATGGCACATCCACAGAGAAGGTACTCTCTAGGCCCATTTTTCCGACTAACGATGAGCGATTGGTTATCCGGGGAATGACCCGAAGACGAGATCTGATATTCTTTGGTCAGCGGCGTACCTTCCTCCATCACCGTCTCCGTACACAGAGACTCCGAGGGTAAGGGTCAAGCTACCTGTAACCAGCTCTTCATCATCAGAAACAATAATAAGGGATAGCTCGTTTCAGCACTGTATCAGCACTGGCCCTTTTCAGGGCCATTATAAGTATTTACGTTCCCTACTTAACCAGCAATCTCATCGGTTCTTTTAAGAGTCACCTTACTTTAAATTACCTTGCCAACAAATACATTTTTACTACCATTTCCGTAAGCGATTTGTCGACTGAAAGACTATTTTAACTAAAGACGGCCAACTTTAAACCAAGTCAATCATTCACTGGCAATCGTCACGAGCGTAGTCGCAAGGCTGGGAAACCTGGTGATTGACGACCCTACAGAATCCTCTCAACTCTAAGCATTGAACCAGGAATCACCGATTCTTTCGTTCTGCGCTGGGCAAACCTAACAGCGATGAAAGAAAAAAAATAAACTTAAACCAACGGGACAGTCTCCAACGAATAAGCATCACAAACCAATCTCTTCATTTTAGATCACCAAAACAACTGAGTCTGCAAAATAAGGTGCTTTAGACACCAACGTTTTTGGCGTTATACCAGGAGACGTTAGGAAAGATCTCTACAACTAGCTCCAGAGCTTTAAACTTGGTAATTTTTCTCCTAATTAGTCTGGAACTTCAACAACAGGCCAGAGAAGATTACGCTGAGGTATGCAGGCAGTCACAAATGCTGTAAGCTTTAGTTAAGAAAGAGTTTACTTAAGAAGCTCACCGGTCCTTTTTCGGGGCCATTGGACGTTGAACTACATTGCCAAAAAATATATTAAACACAAAGTTGACAAAAGACAGCCTTTAGGGGTCACAAAAGTCTTAAGCATGCCAAAAGTCGCTAGAGGGTGAATTGGAAGGAAAACTTTAAATTTATCTAATAAGTACAATTTTGGGCATCAAGAAACTGACGCAAAAAATTTATCGAGATTGGAACAGCAGTGTCAAAATCAATAAATGAAGAATCCATTACGTGAGAGATTAACTTTTCTTTGTACCCTTACAATAATCTTTTAAATCTTTCAAATTTTTAACCAAATAAAAAATGTATTTGTATTTTTGTGGCGATACAAAATGTAGAGATTAAGCTCCAGGACTTTGTTGCTGTAATAAAATTGTGAGATAAGTAAAAATACATTTTTTTTGAAACTTATTTTTTGAGAGTATCAAATCTTAACTGCTTTAAAAAATAGTCCCTTTTGTAAATTATACGGGAGAAACTGCAAATCAACGGCCCCTTATAGCCAATGATTATTTTATGGCATAAGAGACGCACGGTAATTTTTAGCATAACTTAATTTTTTTAATTTTCACAGCTTAATATTTGGGGGTTTTAAGTCTTTGTAGCTTTAAAAAATAGCTCTTTTCGTAAATTATACGGGAGAAACTGCAAATCAACGGCCCCTTATAGCCAACGATTATATTTTGGCATAAGGAACGCACGGTACTTTTCAGCATAATTATATGATTTTTTTATCAAAAAAATTCCTAAAGCATTGTAAAATCACTTAGCTTTGGATACATACATTTTGTAAAACATTGTGAATTTATTATTTTACTCGTCGAATCGATCAGATTAAGTTGATAAATAAAAAACTTGTTCAGAAAACTTAGAGCCATATTTATAAGAATTAGAATTGTGGGTGTTTGGGGGGTGAAATATTTTGTTACGAAAGCGAATTATTTGTTTGTTTTTTTTTTTTTTCACTAANACTAAATAAATTGTTTCGATTCCGAAAAAATATATTTCTAATAATAAGATTTTTGTTCTGAGGAGTGTCAGGAATAGATGTTAAATTTCTAACTAAAAACGTTTTACATTACATGTCAACACACTACGATGTTCTATCTGCGGTGGAATGACATATAAACTCTGAGAAACACATAAAGAAGAGCAATTTTGATAACACTGACGATTAGATAATAAACATATTACATAACGATACTAGTGCATAGAAAATGCTATAAACTCACCCGTGATAGTTCGCACACTCGCTGGTGCTCGTGTGCGAGCTGACATGCGTGTGCCAGTCTTAAAACTTTTTAATCGTTCGGTATATACACCATGTATCAAAAACTAGTGAGAAAAACTATACTACGCGATACAGAACGTCAAGACTGATAGAAAAGCTCTTTACCAAATTTGGATTTGATGCGCATTCTCCGAGGTATTGACGAATTAACATTGATAATTTCAGCAAATAACAGAGCGCTTAGCAACGGGGGGCAGTATCTCAGTGCCAGTAGTGTAATCGACTATTGATGAAAGGTGCGGTGGTAGGGAGGTGCCTAGAGGAAAAAAAGGTTGGTACGCAGAGTGTAGCTTTATCGACTGCAGAGAATCAATGAGTCGTCCAACCAAGGGGTGATACAAACACTGCTGAAATGAATAAGGATGTAGCAATAATAAAATGGATAATACAATGATTCTCTTAGTTGTAATAGTCTGAATAACCAATTTGCTTTTCTCCAAATATTTAGCGCTTCCCTGAAAATAAACTCTACAGAAAGAAAAAAAAGTCATAAAAGGACGCTGGCAAAGCAGTACAAACATTTTACTCAAATTGCCAGTCCTTCAGTATAAAGAACAAAAATAATAATTTCACACCATTAAGCACTCTCACTGGTAACAGCTCAGTGAACTCCAAGAATTAAGACTTACTGATCAGTTGGCTTATTGCGAATCTGAAAACCAATCAATGAATGGATTGGAGCAAGCGCAAAATTTTCAAGTGCCAGATGGTGGTTCCACTAAGAGAAGTAGTCTATTTTATGACTTTTCACTTCCTCGCTTACTCACTGGTAAAACATAAGTAAAATTACACAACTGAGACCAACTGGCAAGTCAAGCCATACATAAATTACAAGTCCACAGGATGTTCTTGGTACTGGTGCTCTAAGTCGTTAAATCTACTTTCTTCAAATTTACAGGACATTTCTAAAAGTAATCTGTACAGAATGTATAACATAATAACATGCAGAGAGTCAACAAATACACTGACACAACTGGTATGAACACTTTACTAAAGTTGCCAGTCCTCAAGTATGAAGAGCCCATTGCAAATTGCAAATTGCAAATCTAAAAACCAATCAATGTATGGATTGGAGCAAGCGCATAATTTTCAAGTGCCAGATGATGGTTCCACTAAAAGGAGCAGTCCATTTTATGACTTTCCACTTCCTCGCATACTCACTGGTAAAACAGAAGTAAGATGACTCAACTGAGAACAACTGACCAGTTAATTCACTACACAACTAAAAACAAAGATAATTAGAGTACACACTAGGGCAAATACAAAAATTTTGAGTATTACTGTAACTTTTAGGACTAATTCACTGGAAGGCTGTTCAAACCCTTACTGTTGACTACTCCGTATACTAGCACAACTGAAAATTTCTTGTCAGTCAGGTCAGTGCATAACTAAAAAAAGAAACTCTAATTACAAGCTAGGGCATGAACAAAAATGACAACGGTTGCAGGATGCTTTTGGTCCCAGCAGAAGTGTACTTGGCGCAGGTGCTCTGCATTGTCAAACTAGAATACCTCTTTATTTGCAAAACATTTCTTAAAATTAACGCTTCAGGTTAACCGCAAATACACAAAACTGTGGACCAGGTATTATTTAGGTTAAAATACTGTATTGCATGTGCAGCATTATCTGATATAAAGAAAACCACAAAGAACCACGCATTTTAAAAAATCAATGTAAATGTATGAGTACATGTTGTATACGTATCTGACGTAGCAAGATTTACATAAACGATGTCTGGTACCATAACAAACAACTTTTGATGATTAGCCCACGTTGTTACCTGCAGGTGCAAGCTGCTGTGACGGTGTGGTCGGTTTCCGGGTAGGTATCAGGCTTTTCCGGAGTCTCATCTTTGTTTACACGTCAAGTGCGTCTCTCATGACGGTAAAGGAGCAGACAACAAAGAACTGACGATGTACCTCTACTTATTAAAAATTTTCTGAGATGCAAGTGAATATTAATTTAGAAAAAAAAAATTTCAGGCCGTTACAGTAGATATTTGTAGCTCCTTTTGTTCATACATACAGTAAATGCATAGTACTGAAGTGCAATAGAACCTTAACATTTTTTTTTAGCCCTGAAAAGAACTGATGGTTTAAGTTGATGATCACAGAAGTTGCTCAATGTGTCCTTCGTTGACTCTAAGAACGAGGTTGGCACGACGAATGATGTTATGTACGGCTCGTTGCACCATACCCCGTTCTCGCACAATGTTGAAGGCGTTGATGATTCTCTGACGACAGTCTTCTTTCCCAAAAATTCAGTTTTGTACACGATCTTCTTCACGCAGCCCTACAAGAAGTAGTCAAGTGGGGTTAGATCTTGCAATCGTGCTGGCCATTAAATTGGACCACCTCGTCTAATTCATTGGTCGATATAGCCCTCATCCAAGAGCCTCCTGACGTTGGCGGAAAAGTGCACTGGAGCTCCGTCATGCTGGTTGATCATAGCTAAAAAAATGTTCAGTGGGATATCTTCTAGCAAAGGTGGTAGTGTATCCCTCAGAAAATGCAGATTAGCTGCTGCGTTCAGTCTGGGTGGCAAGAATACTGGTCTTATCTGCGTTTAAATTGAACAAGTATTAAATTTGTTATGCTAAATACTAGGATTTCCAATTATTAACGTGTGAACTATACTTTAAGGCTCGATATGTATAAATAATAATTATAAACTTACAACTCGATCACCGATGATTCCAGCCCAAACATTAATATTCCAACGGTATTAAAATATTGTTGGTTGTGTGAGCCGCGGATTTTCTTCAGCCCAATAATGGTAATTGTGCTGGTTCATCATACCATTTTTGGTAAACGTGCACTTGTCACTCCACAAAGTGTAGTTTACAAATTCAGCATTGACGCGCACTTGAGCTAACAGACCCGTACAAAAGTTTACTCGTGGTTGCCGTTCAGGTTCTAGCAGATCCTGCACACGACGGTAATGATAAGGATGCTTACCGCTATCAGCCATTACCGCTTGGACTCGTCCTTGAGAAACTCTCATATGACGAGCAACTACACGTATCAATGCCGTTGGGTCATCATCGAAAGCATCTAGGATCATCTCTTCCATATCAGTATTAAGAATCTCACGGGGGCGACCTCAACCAGCATCGTCACAAACAGGTGAAACACTTCCTGTTTCAAGGAATCTGCGATAATCAGCCCCAATGGTTCGAGGAAGCCGACGATTCGGCCAACAACCTCGATACAAACGTGAAGCTTCATTTAAGTTTCCCTGCGCCAGGTAATAGAAATGCACCATTTGCGTGTAGTCCTCAATAGTATAACTTGCGCGATTACCACGAGGCTCTATGATCAAAATAACGGTTATTAAAAAACTGACACAAAAGTAGCACAATACTTCATAGAGTGTGAAAAATGTGATCGCGAACAAGTCAAATAGTTAGCAGACGAAATTACAAAAAAAAAATGAACAAAGAAGATAAAAAAACTACTACTACTGTAATTTCCTAAAGTAAAATGTGTATTAGCGAATTTGTGGCTCTATTCATATTTTTTTTTCTAAATTAATGTTTCCTTTAATAAGTAGAGGTACATTGTCAGTTATTTGTCGTCTGCTCCTTTACCGTCATGAGAGACGCGCTTGATATGTAAACAAAGATGAGACTCCAAAAAAGCCTGATACCTACCTAGACACCGGCCAAGCCGTCACAAGAGCTTGCGCTTGCAGGTAACAACGTGGGCTAATCATAAAAAGTTATGTGTTATGGTGCCGGACATCGTTTGTATAAATCTTGCCACATCAGATACGTAAACAACATGTACCCATACATTTACATTGCTTTCTTAAAATGCGTGGTTCTTTGCGGTTTTCTTCATTTCAGATAATGCTGCACATGCAATACAGTATTTTTACCGAAACAACCTGGTCCACAGTTTTGTGTATTTGTGGTTAACCTAAAGCATTCATTTTGAGAGATGTTTTACAAATGAAAAGGTATTTTTGTTTGACAATGCAGAGCACCTGCGCCACATACACTTCTGCTGGTACCAAAAGCATCCTGCAACCCTTGTCATTTTTGTTTATGCCCTAGCTTGTAATTAGATTTCCTTTTTTTAGTTATGTACTGACCTGACTGACAAGAAAGTTTCAGTTGTGCTAGTGTACGGAGTAGTCAACAGTAAGGGTTTGAACAGCCTTCCTGTAGATTAGTCCTAAAAGTTACAGTAATACTCAAAATTTTTGTATTTGCCCTAGTGTGTACTCTAATTATCGTTGTTTTTAGTTGTGTAGTGAATTAACTGATCAGTTGTTCTCAGTTTAGTAATCTTACTTATGTTTTACCAGTGAGGATGCGAGGAAGTGAAAAGTCATAAAATGGACTGCTCTACTTAGTGGAACCATCATCTGGCACTTGAAAATTATGCGCTTGCTCCAATCCACACATTGATTGGTTTTCAGATTTTTAATAAGCCAATTGGTCATTTAGTCCTAATTTTTGAAGTTTACTGAGCTGTCACCAGTGAGTTTGCTCAAAGGTGCGAAATTATTATTTTGGCTCTTCATACTCAAAGACTGGCAACTTCAGTAAAGTGTTCATAATGGTTATGTCAGTGTACTTGTTGACTCTCTGCAAATAATTATGTCTTACGTTTTGTACAGATTACTATTAGAAATGTCCTGTAAATTTGGAGAAAGTAGATCAGTCGACTAAGAGCACCAGTACCAAGAACATCCTGGGAGCTTGGAATTTATGTATGGATTGACTGGCCAGTTGGTCTCAGTTGAGTAATCTTACTAACGTTTCACCAGTAAGTTTGCGAGGAAGTGAGAAGTCATAAAATAGACTACTCCTCTTAGTGGAACCATCATTTAGCACTTGAAAATTTTACGCTTGCTCCAATCCATTCATTGATTGGTTTTCAGATTTGCAATAAGCCAACTGATCAGTTAATCTTAATTCTTGGAGTTTACTGAGCTGTCACCAATGAGTGTGCTCAAAGGTGTGAAATTATTATTTTGGCTCTTCATACTCAAGGACTGGCAATTTAAGTAAAGTGTTTGTACCGCTTTGCCAGCGTCCTTTTATGACTTCTTTTTCTTTCTGTAGAGTTTATTTTCAGAGATGTGCTTAAAACTTGGAGAAAAGCAAATTAGTTATTTGGATTATTACTTTCACGAGCATTCTTTTACTTTACCTTTTATAATTGCTACATCCTTATTTATTTTGGCAGTGTTTGCATTACTCCCCGATTCGACGAATCATTGATTCTCTGCACTCGATAAAGCTACACTCTGCGTACCAACCTTCTTTTCCCCTAGTCACCCCCCACTACCGCACCTTTTAGTAAGAGTCGATTACACTACCAGCACTGAGAGCCCGCTCCCTGACGCTCAGCGCTCTGTGATTGGCCGAAATTATTAATGTTAATTTTTTAACACCTCGGAGAATGCGCATCAAATCAAAATTTTGAAAAGAGCTTTTCTATCAGTCTTGACGAGCTTTATCGCGTAGTCTAGTTCTCCTTACTTTTTTTTTTACACGGTGTGTAACTGCTTGTATTAGGCTTAGTATAAATATTTGCAAATTTAGAAAAATCAAGTAAATAATTAAGAAAACGATGTAAAAATGTCAGTAACCGCTACGCAAATGATAATTTTTTTTTCATGATAACATTATTTTTTTTTTAAAAGAGTTATTATTTTACTTTAAAATCATGAAAAATGTATTCATGCTAAAATATCTGTTTAGAACATTGGTTAGAATGTGATAGCACCTGCTCATACGCAGAACATGGGGTAAATATAACGTTGTCAAAAGCTTTTAATTCTTATCAATAAATCGACCGACCATACAACTGTCTCGTTTCTCTACATTATTTTCAGGTACGTTAACAAAAAAAAAACTGATAATAAGTTTTATATTTAATACAGCTTCAGTATACAAGTTGGATGATAACGCATTAGCTTACGCAGATACATTGTAAACAAAAATGAAGAGATCCTTTAGTGGTTCATGTATTGACGTTTACAACATAATGTGAACTTGTAAAAAAAATAACGGTGTCATTGTTGTAAATAACGTTTTGGTCAATTCTTCATTGAAAAAAAAGTTCTGACTGGCTTAAAAATGAAATTTGCTTGTCACCTACAGCACCTCTGTACTTAGAACGCTGTTTAAGCATTGCCAAAACAATGCATTAAACTTCTAAATTGAATAAGGCGTACAACCCTAGGAGAAAAAGCTATTTTAAGAAAGTTAAAAAATTGTTACAATTAGATTTTTTAAATACTTAGAAACTCTGTCAAATGAGGTGGCTTTTATGTCACAATTGCATGTCACACATACTTAAAAGATGGATGGCATAACAAATCCTTTTTTTAAGATTGCAAATAGTGTCAACTGTCATCACAAATATTTATGGACGAAATTCCACAGTATGGTTAAGGTGCATTAACACATGCTATTATATACAAACACTTTACATTTATCAAATTTTCGTTTTTCATGATATCTGCATTTAATAAGTAACTGCAGGCCAAAGCTACAGTTGTGCCAAAAACTTAGATCCTGAGTCCGAAATAGATATCTCATATTAAAAAATATTTTAAAAAAATAAATACGTTAATAATTACATTAAATGCTTTGAATTGACTTTTATTAATTTTGTGGATGAACCGTAGCACAAAAAGATTAAAGATCTTAATATTAGAATGCATACGTAAGATATTACAAATGAGATGCTAGTAGAAAATAGCAATAAACAATCCTTTTGTGTGAATTACAAATTATCTTTAATTAAACTGTGCAAATATTTAAGAAATAAGTTCTGTTTTCATGTTTACAAAAAAATTTAAGATGCTCTTATCTTGACAATGCTGTAAATTGGTCATTTTTGCAACAATATCCAGAATACAATGAAATGTTTCTTCAATGTAACTGCATTTGTCTAACACAAGTAACAATTGCTAGGTAAGCTTAATAAAGAGTGGATAATATTGGAAAATCCTTTGTTTTCTTCTAATTGCAAAAACAGTTTAAGATCAGAAAGTTAAGAAATGGAAAAAAGAACGAGTAGTCCTTTTAACATAATTTTGATTTTTTACTAAAAACATCATACCTACCAAACTCTTATACAGCTTCTTAATAAATGTTGATAAAGCTGAATTTAAACAGAAATGAGACGCGATTTTGATGGTCTTTTAAGACCATACACACAACATTAATTTTGGAGACTCAGTGTATCATACTTATGTGAGGTACAGTTAAATTTGAGCTCACATAAACAATGTTGAAACAAATGACAGCATTTTTTCGTAGGATTAAGAAAAAGCATTTCGTAACATTAATCGATGAGAATGCCATATAAGTCACATGATATGTAATCATGGACTTGGTGGTGTATCACCCCGTAAATAATGGATTCCTATACAGAGATAAATATCGCACTTCTTTGAACGAAACGCTAAGGAAAACACATACGGCACGTAGAGAAGAGAAAAAGGACGTTATAAATAAAGAATTAGACCCTATATCATTTACCGAAAAAAATAGTATTTAAAATAATTAAAATTTTATTGTCATTTTTAGTACTACTGTCATGTTCGAGAAAGTAGTTGTCAGAAGAGGTGTTCGAGGCGTATGCGATAGCACACACTAGGCTCCGATAGGGTAATTGGGAAGACACATAAAAAAACAATTAAATTAAACAGCATAAAAATAACAACGTTTAAGATAATTCAAAGGCCTAGAAAAATCACAGTTAATATTCACAAAAATATTAAAGGTCAAAAAATACAGAAAAAAATAAATAATGTCTATAGTCTTAACGCAATGAACTATAGAACATATATAAAAGCAAAGAATGTAAAAAGGAAAGAGTCAAGATAAACAACACAATATGTAAACACGCACTGGCCTTGAGCTTGCAAGAGAGTTTGAAAGTTACACGAATAAATGTAAAAATGAAAGCACTAATATAATATAACTGATTGAAATCTTGATTAACTAAAAACGACTGTCTATAGAAATACACAAGAGTTTCACTGAGTCTTGTTGTTGATAATCACTGGTAGTTCGATGAGATTAACTATTTGAGCTGGTCTGCAGATTATGCAGTAAGCAACTTAAACAAAGCACTAAGTGCACTGCATTGCACAACTAAGTTTTGTCAACTGTATTGAGAGAGTTAATATGAAAATTTATACTAGAATTTAAGGTGATCTATGCACCTTTGAATGCTAAAGTTTGGCAACTTAAATTGAGAGAGTATATCCTCGACGAGAGCTGAGTATAATCTTACGCTTACATTATACAAAGCTCGACGAGTGAATACGCACACACACACCAGCAGCGCGCCAAGTTTATCAAGCGCACACGCACAGAGCGTTGAGTTGACAGAGACAATGTACACAAAAGCCGAGCCTACTGTCGGTCGCTCTCATTTCCAACATTCCGCCCGCCCTCAGTCAACGGCTGACAACAGCCGTAGACCGGCAGTGGCACAAACTTGTGAATTGGTCAGCTAAGCGCGCTCACTAAGGTCTTGAGAGGCACCACTCTTACCAGGGCATCCTTGCCTGAGTGAACGTTGACGACTCTGGCCAGCGGCCACTTTCATGGTGGTAGAGTCTTACGAGTTATAAGCACCGATGAGCCTGGCTTGATGTCATGAGCTTAAGTATGCCACTTGGAGATTGAGTTTAATCTAACAAAGTACTGTGTAGACCACTGCTTCCGAAACCTTTGTTTTTCGAGCTTGGATCAACTGCCAGCGAGTGAGCCTTGCTGGAGGTAAATCAAACAAGCACGGCTCTGGTGGTAAGTTTAGCGCTGATCCGACTAAGAAGTGTCCTGGAGTAAGCGTGTCTAAATACTCTGAATCATTGGTAAGTGGTTCTAGTGGTCTAAAGTTAAGTATTGCTTCGATTTAAGTGAGAAACGTCGTTATCTCTTCAAGCGTGTAAAGAGTCTCTCCCATAGTCCGATGAAGATGGTGCTTCATCGACTTCACTACTGCCTCCCATTTTCCCCCCATGTGAGGAGCAGCTGCAGAGTTGAAGTGCCATGACGTTCTATCTTGGGCGAGCATGGCTGATAAATGAGAATTTTGACTGATTGCATCTGAGTATAACTGTTGAAGAGCCCTGTCCGCACCAACAAAGTTCGTCCAACAATTAGAATACACCTTAAATGGATGTCCCCAACGAGAGACAAATCCCCAATACGCTGACAAGAATCCTTCGGTATAGTAATCTGTCACTGCTTTGAGATGCAGAGCAGAGGTCGGAAAACTCACGAACACACATACCCGACCCTTGTATGTCTTTGACTCTGTGCCGCACCAAGATTTAAGATGTATTGGACCTGCGTCGTCGATACCTGTGTGAGCAAACGGTCTAGAGGGAGTCACCCTGGCCTCGGGTAACTGTCCCATGAGTTGTTGTGCTCTTTGTGCCCGGTACCTGGCAGATTTGACACAGTAGAGGATTCTGAATCAGATAGGGGCCCTTCCACCGATTATCCAAAACTCTTGACGAGCTTTGCTAAGAGTGAGCTGAGTTCCTCCGTGTAAAGTTTGCCAATTAGCCTGATCGATTACCAAACTGGTGAATTAAGCTTGACAAGGAAGTAGGGCAGGATATTTTACATCAGGTCTGAGCTTGGCATTTATGAGTCTGCCTCCCACACGCAGTATGCCAGCATTATCAGTGTATGCCATCAACCGGTGAAAACATGGCCCTTTGAAAGAGAACCTGGTTTCAGCACCTTAATTTCCTCCTTGAAACATTTCTGTTGAGTTAATCTAATGAGTAAGAGCTTAGCTTAAGTAATATGTTGCGCAGTGACAGCTTCGGTTGATTCATGGTGTGTGAGTAAGGCTTTGAACTTGGCACAAGCAAGTAAGAGGGTGCCTGTAATACGATAGAGTTCGTGCAATGTGGAGCAGGACTGACTGAGCCTGAGTAGAAACTCCAAGTCCAAGACTGATGACACCAATGCTGACACCTGACGCAGCTCTGTCTCATCCTCCACCTCGACGTTACTCGGCTGCAGAGGCCAACCATCCTTGGGCTGTATCATTCACTCTGGTCCATGCCACCACAGCCTATGCTCAATCAATTTTGAAGTCAGAATCCCTCTATAATCACAGTCAGCAGGATTCTTCTTTTCAGGGACATGTCTTTAATGTGATGCAGGGACCAGATCCTGATATGCTGCAACTCGAATCCTGACGAGATCCTTCCACTTATTTGGATGAGAAGAAATCCAATAGAGTGTGACTGACGAATCTGTCCATAAGTAAATGTTGCTGATATTGAGTGTGAGTTGGTTGGTGACATACTTAGTGAGTTTAGCCAGGATAAGAGTTGCTATCAACTCCAACCTTGGTATTGACATCCTCTTCAGTGTCGATACTTTCGTCTTGAAGCAGACGAATGAGCTTAACGCGGCTAGGTCTGACTTTATCAGTAGGTAAATCACAGCACCAATAGCATCCTAAACGCATTAGCAAAGCCATGAAGTTCTACTGCAGAAAAAGACTGTGCTCCAAGCCACCTAGAAACCGTCACTCCGGAAAGTTTCGCTAGATCACCTCATATTTGTAGCCGCCTCTGAGCGAGAGCATCTGGTATGGGTGTATCTCATGTAATTTTGAGTAGCCACAATTCTGTGAGATATTTCTAAAAGAATTGTTCTCGTCATTTGAGTTTGATTGAGAGGCTTGAGTGTGCACTGAAAGGTGAGATTGTCTGAAAGTTTTTTCCAAACCATTCCGAGTACTTTAGCATCACAGTCATCGAGAGAGAGTACTGATTTTTTACTGGAGTTTGAGTAACTAAATCCTGGCGAGTTTGAGTGCCACTTAGCCAGGGGCAATCTACCCGCCATGCACAGCTCCTTGAGTTCGAGGGCCTGGTTGTTCAACTTATGTGGAGTCTCCGCTCCACCAAAAATATTATCCACATATCGGCCGCTAGTGAAAATCCGGGCCTCCTGAGGGTAACGGTGCTCTTCATCCTTCACCAGCTGCAGCAGTGAGCGTGTGGCCAGAAATGGAGCAGGCCTCGTCCCGTAGGTCACTGTGGTGAGCTGAAAATGAGCTTTCTCGTGAGTTTTGCTATGCCAGATGATTCGCTGAAAATCCCAATCGTCTAGGTGAACCTTGATCTGACGATACATCTTGGAGATGTCCGCAGAGAAAGTCCATTTAAATGTTCGTAACCAGAAGAGTACATATGTTATGTTGGGCAGTAGATTAGGTCCCGTGGGAGTTATGCTATTGAGTGAATGCCCAGACGTAATGAGGCAGATAAGACTGAGGCTTGATGTTGAGCTCATCTGCAGGCACTGGTCGCATATGGCCAAGACTCAAATATTCATTCATGAAATCTGTATAGAGCTTGTCGTACTTGTCATCTGTTTTGAGCCTGACCACCGTGCGATCGAAGCATTTACGAGCACGGTTAACTGAGTTGCCCAGCAAAGATGGAGATTGCTTCAGAGGAAGTTTCACAACGTATCTTCTGATGCTATCCTGAGAGTGAGATCGCACGAAGTGTTCCTCACACTCCTTTTTCTCTGGTGTAAGCTGCGAGCTTGACTTTGAAGGGACCTCTTCCAGAAGTTGATGAGTAATTCCTGTAGTTTATCTTCTACTTTTAAAACGATATGATGAGTGTGATGATTAATCTTTGTAACAGGCTGGTTAACGCAACCCGATAAAATCCAACTAAACAGTGTACGTTCAGTGATAGGTTCTGATAAAGAACCTCTGAGCTGATCTAAGGTGATTATAGCTGAAAAGTTGTCAGTGCCAAGTAGCAAGTCTATGTCTGGTGGCAGATAGAAATGGGGGTCAGCTAACTCTAGAAACTCCGTATGCAGCCATGATCTTGTCTTACATTAATAAGATGGTAGTGGAACTGTTACTGTAGGCAAGACGTGGAGCACTACATTGACGCTGGAGTCAGAATGTATTAAAATCAATCTTAGTTCTACTTTACCAAGTGCTTTACTGACTACGTTGCCTCCAATGCCCAGGATACAGATGTTGGACTTTGTGCGCGTCAGCTGCAGACGCTTCACAGTATCTTCCGAAATAAAGAATAATTTTGGACCTTGATCGATCAGAAGCCTTAGATGATGATGTACTGCTGGATCACGTACCTGGGCTACTGCAGTTGGCAACAAGATAGATGAGCGACTAGATGTTTGATTGGACGATGTGATCCTTGTTGAGTTTGACTTAATGTTGACTCTGGGATGAGTATTACTAGATGTGGAGTTTCAACTATGAGTGTGTCTGATGACTGCACTAAATTTCTATTCTTGATGTTGAATCAGCTGAGACGCCAACCTGCTGATCGGTTTCAACAACCGAGCGCCGTGAATCATGGTATGGTGAGCCTTACCACAGGTTTGGCACCTCTTCGTGTTCATACACTTAGTAGCAGCATGGTGGCCAAAACAGTTGAAGCACAAAGGCTTTTTATCAACAAACTGGTATCGCTGGTCAATGGAGAGGGCCTCGAATGCTGGAGAGCGAGCAATAAAGTGTTGCTGGTTGCAGTACGTGCACGGGAACACTGGAGAAGCTGGTCTATCATCCTGCGATCGAGCCGAAGTCCCAACCCGATTCTGCTGAGCGTTGCTGCCCGGCTGAGTGTTGCCAAGCGGTTGAGTTTGACCTGTATAAGCGTGCTAAGCTTTGAACATATATGAAAGCGAAGAATGTAGAAAGAAAACTGTCAAGTTGAATAACACAATATGTAAACACGCACTGGCCCTGAGCTCGCAAGAGAGTTTAAAAGTTACACGAATAAATTTTAAAATAAAAGCACTGATATAATATAACTGATTGAAATCTTGATTAACTAAAAATGACTGTCTGTAGAAATACACAAGAGTTTCACTGAGTCTTGCTGTTGATAATCACTGGTAGTTCGATGAGATTGACTTTTTGAGCTGGTCTGCAGATCGTGCAGTGAGCAACTTAAACAAAAGACTAAGTGCACTGCACTGCACAACTGAGTTTTTTGCACTGTTTTGAGAGAGTTAATATGAAGATTAACACTAGAATTTTAGGTGATGTATGCACCTTTAAATGCTAGAGTTTTGCAACGTAAATGAAGGGAGTCTATCTTCGACGAGAGCTGAGTATAATCTGGCGCTTACTGTATACAAAGCTCGCCGCGTGAGTACGCACTCACACACACCTGCAGCGCACCAAATCGACTAAGCGCACACGCACAGAGCGTTTGGCCGACAGAGACTACAAGTGTACACAATGTACGCAAAAGCCGGGCCTACTTTCGTTCGCTCTCATTTTCAACAAGAGCCGTCTATTTATCGTATTTGAAATAAAGCATTCAAAAATAATAAGAGAAAAAGATAACATTAATAAGTTAGTCAAGGGCTATGATGTTTCATTATTTGTTGATGTATTTATATGCAACAGGATCTCATTTACACAATAGGCAATCCTCTTCAAGTCTCTGAAATGAAGTGACATACTATAGTACAAAGCTACATAACATAAAAACTAATAAATACATTTGTGATAAAAAAAAATCATATAGTTTTAAGGCAACTGAGTGTCTGTTATTGTTTGGCAAAAAAAAGTAATGATGTATATTATATGAATGGTGCACTTGACGATAGACAAAATTAAGAAGAAGATACGGAGACAGAAACTTATTTTTAACCTAATATTGGCATCAGTGCTGTTAAACAGCAATAAACTTAATGCAGTGATAACTAACCACAAATCTCAAAAGTTACAAGTAATCAGTTAAAAGAAAAAACGATCAAACATCGTGTTCCAAAAAAACGTTAGGCAGACGATAGCATGGAAAAAAAAAGTTTAGGTGTAAGTGAATATATCTTGTGGGTTACCAACGTTTTTGCTAACGCTGTATGAATGTGACTGCGAGTTTTACAAGAAAACAAAATGTCTATGTATGGTGGGACTATACAAGAGCATAAAAAAAGTCTACTTGGTACTTATAGATCCATGCTAGCTAATGATCACAGACCAGCAAAATACACACGCAAGGGTACTACTTAGATTATAAGAAATGGACTATGAATGTTGACTGATAATAAGTTCTTCTGGGTTTATAATTATAAATGTCCTTGACACTTTCTGCACCGAAAACAATCAATATTAGAATAACACTATATCTTTTACAACTCATAAAACTGAAGCTTTAATCAAGCAGTTTCAAAATGTTTAGCCGCTTAATAACTTTTTTTTTTTTTCACTTACATAGTAATTTTTATTGGAACAGTGCTCATGGCATATGAGTACAGAAAATATCATTGATATATTTAATAAACTTCCATGCAAATATGTTAGATCTAAACAACGGGATGGTAAAATAATTCAAATTGTTGCATGAGAAAATATTTGAGTTATTCCGAATATATGTTCTGTTTTCAACAAAATTTTTCAGAAAAATTAACTTGTCATAAGCATCTCTAACAATTTTTACAATATGACTACATGTACCAAATTCTCACTATAAACAATAAATGTAGGATTCCATTGAAATTCGTAAAGTTCTATTTCTCTATCAGAAGATACTGATTGGCGTACGAGTTCGTAAAATACAATAATTATACTTCAAATTAGTCCTACCAGTAATACTGTGAAAAATCGTACTACTTATTTCTACAAAATTACAGTTACTGGACATCCAATGCTTATCAAGTATTCTTTCAAAGTTGAACATTACACATAATATCACTATTGAAAGAGCTTGTTTGCAATAGATTATTGTAAAAATACTTTTTTTTAACAATGCATCAGTACAAAGCTAATAGTCTTTTTACTTGTGTGTTACACTAGCTCGAAAAAACAGTGAACTCTACCTATCATGGTATTAACATCTTTTAGTGAAAACAATTTTTAAATATTTATGCGATCTGTGAGTGATTAAGATATAGTAAAGACCCTTATTAATGTCATATATATGTCTCTTATATTTACCATAGTGCTTTGTCATGCAGTTTTAAAAGTTATTTATCAATTAACACAAAAATTTATTGTAAGTGTCTGAAACAGTTGTATTAAATGAAGGTTAGCTGTAGTTTTAGTTGAAATAAAATTTTTATCAAGCAAAATATTTGACGTTTCGTCGAAACCAAAGTCGACTTCTTCAGAAATAAATACGAGAGACGCTTCCTCTTTTACATCACGATTGTATTCTATTAACAATGACACATGTTCAAAGTCAAAAAACGTTGATTTATTCCCACTCAGTGTCACAAATCGTTTATTAGGACTTTTCCATCTTCATTGTATTTTTCTTATGTTTCCTTGACTACGTAAATTGTGGAGCTTCCTTGTGTTGTTTGATGACTTATCTTATCTGGTGGTTAAATTAGTGAGTCAATAAGATTATGTAGTGTTAGTGCTAATTACTAGCTGTTAGCCACAATTTCTGCCCTATGTGGTAATCTTAAATTCACTTTATAACTATAATAATCCATAAGACATTGTTCTTGTATAATATAGACTGTACTACTCAAAAGCCGTTAAAAATTTCATTAGGTGTTAGTCAGCTGTAGCAATAGTATGCTAAGTTGACGCGCGTAATCATCCATTGCTTCAAATTTTTCTACATCTTGTTTGTTTATAATAAATGCACTTTCGTAAGTAAAATTAATGACTACTTTATATTCTTAATTGAGTTAGTGTACGAGTAAGTGTTTAATATATGAGATCACTCCGTTATATTTCATCCATACATATATGTTAGTGGATAAAAGTCATCGTTAAATTGGTGTACAGGGATACATAGGAATAATTTGTGTGAATTATTTTGAATTTAATCTGCCAGATGTGTTACTTAAGCTATTGTGATTTATTAGAATATCCAAATTGTGTGTAAGAAAATTATAACTTTAACATACTTTTAATTTTAATTGCGACATGTGATGTTAGGTATTACCTTTTCTTTTTCTTGTCCGTATGTCCGTATGTATGTGTCCGTATGTATGTGTGTGTGTACACGTTGGAGCTTGTACATTTATATCTTATGTTTATTATTGAAGTATACTTATCGTATACATAGCTGTACAAAAGTCTATATGTATTACCATAATTAAAAAATATGGATAGCGCGTGTATGTATATTTATATACACAATGTGACTAAATATATATTATATAATGATTTTTATTAAAAATTTCTTTAAAAAACTTCGCCCAGACTGGAAAACTGTAGTACCCTCACGACTGNCGTCCAGACTGAAAAACTGTAGTACCCTCACGGCTGATTTTAATTATTAGTGATAGCTTTTGTCTGTTCCATGTAAACTTGAAAAATACTAAGATTTTGTTGCAAAGTGAGGAGCGTATTGACGCCCTGGACGAAGACTATACCTTTTTGTGTAGTGCAGATGAAAACTATGCCCTTTTTTCTAGTATGGGAAAAGATTATTTCAATTTCTCTGAATCTAGACTAAGATGTTGACCTTTTTCTAGTGTCCGAATAAAGTGAAACTCATTTAAGCTTACCCTATATTTGTGTTTGTAATAAGATATATAGTCAAATATATGTATATAGTGGCTCTTGCCTACAGTTTTTATAATATTGACTTTACAAAATCTTTTAAAAAAGCTCATTCTCTTTTTTTCAAACACTTATTTAAACTTCAAATACTGAAGCCGCTAGACCTGCTAAGAATAATGAATATGTGTGGGTTTTTTAAAACAGTATCCGTAGATACTTGTATACAAGTATCACCAAACCTTAATATAAAATTTTGAATTGATTTCAGGAGCATCATTTTCGTGAGCTTCTTCTTGGCCTTTCAACGTACTAGTGGCTGTTAGCCACCTTAAGCATGAGTTAGCAAATCTGGAAGGGTTTTTTTATTTAAGGGTAAGTATACAATGCCTTAAGTAACACAAGAGGGGTCAGTAAATGATGCTTTAGTGTTTTTAACCTAGTTTTCGTCCAGACATGGGTATAGCTTTAGCCCTGACTCGAAAAAACTGACATATTCTTCATACGAACTAGAAAAAAGGGTATAAACATCGTTCGGACGCGAGAAAAGGGCATAGTCTTTGTCCAGGACCAAAAAAAAGGGCATAATCTTTGTCTGAGACTGAGGAAATGGCATAGTTTTTGTTTGGACTGGAAAAAATGGCGAAATCTTTGCCCAGTACGTCAACAGGGCATAGTTTTTGTCCAGGATCAATCTGGGCATAGTCTTCGTCCGGAGCGTCGATATAAGATACTAATTTAAAAGTTTTGTGCATTACGGGCCTCATATGTCCGTTTAAGAACGAATAAAAAGTTATTTGGACTTTTAGTTTTGCAAAAATACTGTAAAAATCAAGGTTATTTTTGTAACGTCTTTTTTTTAATGAGAAGGTCTTTGATAAAAAATTAATGAAGCGTAAATAACTGAGGCTATTCATATATGTGTATGAAAAAGCTTGGTGCTACAAATTATTTTATGTCTTTCAACATGTTTGACAACGGTATTCTCTCCTGGACGTGCGTTGACCCCGTGAGCAGAAGGCAAAGGTGACTTACACCATGGAAGTGATGCTGAACGTTACTTCTGAGACACGTATACAAGGTTTTTCTTTCCTTTACTGAAAATGCGATTTTTTTATGACTGTATTGTGTAAAGTATTTAACCTATATGGTGAAAGTTGGATTAACTGCTTTTTAGAAAAGTATAATTGGTATTCTTCGCATAAAAATTGCCTTCCATACTAAAGGCGAGGGTGGCAACTATGCATAAAATACTGAAGAAATTTTTTCTATAAGTAGTGAATGCAATCTTTTACGCAGAAGGAATATGGCACTCTGCTTCCTGAAAATATGGAGCAACGTTGTACTATTCAAGGGGTATGGTAAAGGACTTGTTTCTCTCTAGGCTACAAAGTTATTTTTGAGAGCAAAGTATACATCTAAAAGTAAATCTCAACAATGCTGCGGAGTACAAAAAATACCTTTTGTGACAAAGGAATACATAAAAATAAAAAACTCAGGGAACGTAGTTTACTCCCTTGTAAAAAATTTACCATTCCATATATTCATAAGGTCTACAAACAAATATATGGAATAAATATAAAGAGGAAAAAATCAAGATTTGCTCATTTTTTACGGTGATATGCATATAAAAACTGTCGATGAAGACATATTCAATGAAACTTAGCTTGAAAAAATCGCAGACGTGCTCAAAAAATTGTATATCTTCAAATCTTAAAAAAAAAGATTTTCACCAACTCTTTTAAGTCTTTCTGTTAATACGTGGTACTTTGTAGAGTAACTAATGTTGCAAATTATACTGCTTTGTACTTTACATGCACATTAAATGTAAATTGTAAGAATTATATGAACCTCATAAGTCTTTATTATAATTCAAGTACAACCTCTGTTATAAAAAAAATTTAAACAAATTTTAAAGTTAAAAGAATAGATAAAACAAGTAGAAACCATTACTTCATTAAAAAACTAATCATAAAGCTCTTTTACCAAAAAATATCTAACGTTATGTATTCACATTAGTTAGTACCATAAAGTACATACTACTCATTTTAATTAATAGTTACAAAGTTTCAAAAGACTATTTTATTATTAATACATATCAAAATTTTAATTTGCTTAATACACTGTTCTATTGTATTTTTAAATTAACCACTACGTTATATGCTTTCAACATCTAAGTTAAATATCACATAATTTTATTTTTAAATTTTCCCTAGCATTTACCGCTACTCTAATATCGAGACAATTATCTTTAATTATTGAAATTTCCGCNATAGATAAAACAAGTAGAAACCATTACTTCATTAAAAAACTAATCTTGAAGCTCTTTTACCAAAATATATCTAACGTTATGTATTCACATTAGTTAATATCATAAAGTACATACTACTCATTTTAATAAATCGTTACAAAGTTTCAAAAGACTTTTTTACTATTAATACATATCAAAATTTTAATTTGCTGAATACACTGTTTTATTGTATTTTTAAATTAATCAGTACGTTATATGCTTTCAACATCTAAGTTAAATATCACATAATTTTATTTTTAAAACCCACTATAAATATAATAAAAAAAATCAATAGCAATAAATTTTCTGTGTTCAGCATGGAACTACACGTGGTGGATTATTTTACGGTCACTGAAAGCGAATTCGAAATCCTTGTATCACCATCACATCATATTTTGAATATAACCTCAAGAAATAATAATTGTGATATTGATCTCTGACACTTAAAGTTTGAATTTTTCTTCATACGGATCATATTTATATTGATAGGTATTGATTTTTAGAGTCTATGTAACTCCAACAAGTTAGAAGTTGACCGCAAGTTGTAAAAATCTACTATTTCACTTTCATATTGAAAAATGATCAAAATAATAATTGTATTTAATAGCTTACGATACAAAAAGTTCTTTTTTTGTAGTTGTGTTGTTAATGTGGCCTGATACAATTTCATAGACTCTGTTATTAGTTTTAGCGTCCCCAAAAACCTATAAGTGATACAAAAATAACCTCGATAAAAACTTTTCTAGTTTTAAGATGTTAAAAGCTTCAAGCTTTTTTCTATTGTTTCTGTATTACAAGTATTTGGAATATTTTTATTGTTTTTTTGTGAGTGTATTAAGGAGGCTGGTCACTACGGCACCTTCTTCATGAAAGGCACTGGATGTTTAAAAGTCCTTAAACTCATTAACTAGATTTGTAAATATGTACTAAGCAAATAATATTTTGTCATGAATAAACAATGGTATATGCTGGTTAGTAGAATTGTGTTTGAAAACAAAATTTTTGTTTGCTCGAGATACTCAAAATCAGACATACGTTATTATCCAAGCAGACTGTATCCTAACCAGGTTCATAATAAAGTATTTGCTTACGTTAGTTAACTAACGTATTTGTTATCTATCAAGTAAATTTGTTTTTAATAGTTAAAAAAACTTTTATTTAATTTAATGCCTACTAAATATTCAGCTTGTCATAAAAGTGGAAAAAAATGCCAATTTACATTGATACACCCAGACAACTTATGTGTTGAATTTGACGTGTATTATTTAAAAGTCAATTACAATTTAATTTTTAATTTCTTTAGGGACGATAGACCCTGTTATGAGTAAGACTTAAGTCAGTGCACTTTTATCAGATATGAATTTAGTATGACCAACTTCAGGAACACTAAAAAACACAAGAGGAAAATTGAGCTTGCAAAAGAGAAGGTCATTTAACAGTTTTGAATCCAAGCTATGTTATTAAATAAAGCATTTACATAACTAAATAAACCAGAACAAAACTTGTATGTTTGCTACATTAATTATGATCAGAAAATTAATACAAACATCGAATTTAAGTTACAAAAAAAAAATTTTTTTTAGCGCGCCAATTTTAAGTACATATACCTACCTTTGTTGTTTTTTTAATTCATTTTAACATTGGTAAAAAATTTTTATTCCTTAGATTTTAATGAAAAATGTAAGCTATAGCAAATATTGGAATCATACTTACATAGTGTATACAAATGTATTTTGGTTTATTTCAATAATTATAAATAAAAATTGTTGAAATAATACATGTGATATTTCTGTCAAGTTTTCTTTTATACTTAACAGCGCTTATACAGATAGGACAATAATCAGAGTATATTAAAAGCAAAATTTATCACTACCTCAATTATACAAACATGTGCGCACACCAGCATCTACGTCGTCCAATCTATATATCACTTTAACTAGAATTATGTAAACAGCTTATACTAACAATAACTTTTACATTATATATGTATAGATGTAAATATAAATTATACTAGTGGGGCTTACGCCCCCCTGCCCGCACTGCCCGCCAACCCCCCAACTTTTGAATATTTTATAAGAAATACGTAAATAACATGGGGCTACATCGTTTAAAGACGTTTAAAAACATAATGGAATAACATATAAAAATTTCAGGGATACTGCAGTTGCAATGGGTTTAATAGAACATGATTCTAAAAATCGTCAATATTTTTAAAGAAGCCATGACAATCATGTTTCCATACCAGTTAAGACAATTTTTTGCTTGGTTATTGATTTCAAAAAACATTCAAGGAAATAAAATATGGAATGAATATAAAAAATATTTTAAGGAAGACTTCGATAATGATAATAATAATTGTGCTCTTCTACATGTTAATCAAATTTTGGTATCGGAAGGAAATCATGTGAGTCTTTTAGTTTACCGACACCAACCATTAGCAACTATACAAATAATTGCAATATTAAGAAAATATCTTAAGGTAAACAAATGTTCGATATAATGTACACAAATTTGAATGAAGATCAAAGAAAATTTTTTTAAACTTTTTGTGAACAAGATGAAAAAGGACATTTCATAGATGGTCCTGGTATATCCGGAAAAACCTACTTATATAAGACACTCATTTATTACTTTATTTCTAGAGGTAAAAGTATTTTGACAATAGCTTAGACAGAAATTTAATCTGTATTACTACGAAAAGGTATGACCAGTCATAAAACTTTTCGTTTACCTCTAGTGTTCGAGGCGTACGTGTTAGCAAACACTAGGCTCGGATAGGGTGATTGGAAAGACACAATAAAACACAATAAAATTAAACAGCATAAAATAACAACTTTTAATGTCACTTAAAGGTCAAGAAAAGTCACGGTTAATATTCACAAAAATAGTAAAGATCAAAATAATTCAAGAGAAAAGAAGTAATGTCTATAGTCTTAAAGCAATGACTTAATGAACAAATATAAAACCGAAGAATGTAGAGAGAAAAGAGTCAAGTTAAATAACACTATATGTAAACACACATTGGCCTTGAGCTCGCAAGAGAGTTTGAAAGTTACACGAATAGATGTGAATATAAAAGCATTGATATAATATAACTGATTGAAATATTAATTGAGGAAAAACGATAAGCTGTAGAAATGCACAATTACTGTCTGTAGAAGAACACAATTACTGTCTGTAGAAATACATAAGAGTTTCACTGAATCTTGCTGTTGATAATCACTGGTAGTACAATGAGGTTAACTGTTTGAGCTGGTCAGCAGATTTAAGGTAATGTATGCACCTGTAAATGCTTGAGTTTGGCAACGTTAATGAAGGGAGTCTATATTCGACGAGAGCTGAGTATAACCTGATGCTTACAGTATACAAAGCTCGCCGCGTGAGTATGCGCACAAACACACCTGCAGCGCACCAAATCGACCAAGCGCTCACGCACAGAGCGTTGGGCCAACAGAGACTACAAGTGTACACAATGTACACAAAAGCCAGGCCTACTGTCAGTCGCTCTCATTTCCAAAATTCCGCCCGCCGTCAGTCAACGGCTGACAACAGCCGTAGACCGGCAGTGGCACCAACTTCTGAATTGGTCTCCTGAGCGCACATACTGAGGTCTTGAGAGTCACTACTCTAACCAGGCCATCCTTGCCTGGATGGACGTCGACGACTCTGGCCAGCGGCCACTTTCCTGATGATAGAGTCTCACTAGTTATAAGCACCAATGAGCCTGTCTTGATGTCATGAGCTGGAGTATGCCACTTAGAGATTGAGTTTAATCTAAGCAAGTGCTGCGTAGCCAACTGCTTCCAAAACCTTTTTTTTTTGAGCTTGGATAATCTGCCAGCGAGTGAGCCTTGATGGAGGTGAATCCAACAAGCACGGCTCTGGTGGTAAGTTTAGCGCCAATCTGACTAAAAAGTGTCCTGGAGTTAGCGTGTCTAAATCTTCTGGATCATTAGTAATTGGTTCCCGTGGTCTAGAGTTAAATATTGCTTTGACTTAAGTGAGCAACGTCGTGATCTCTTCAAGCGTGTAAAGAGTCTCTCCCATAGTCCGATAGAGATGGTGTTTCATCAACTTCACTACTGCCTCCCATTTTCCTTACATGTGAGGAGCAGCTGGAAGGTTGAAGTGCCATGACGTTCCATCTTGGGCGAGCATGGCTGATAGATAATAATTTCAACTGATTGCTTTTGAGTATAACTGTTGAAGAGCCCTGTCTGCACCAACGAAGTTCGTCCCACAATCAGACTACAACTTAAATGGACATCCCCGACATGAGACAAATCGCCAATACGCTGACAAGAATCCTTCGGTAGAGTAATCTGTCACTGCTTCGAGATGCACAGCAGAGGTCGAAAAACACACGAACACACATATCCAACCCTTGTATGTCTTCAAGCCTCTGCCGCGCGAAGATTTGAGATGTATTGGACCTGCGTAGTCGATACCTGTGTGAGCAAACGGTCTGGAGAGATTCACCCTGGCCACGGGTAACTGTCCCATGAGTTGTTGTGCTCTTTGTGCCCGGTACCTGGCACATTTGACACAGTAGAGGATTCAGGATCAAATGGGGGCCCTTCCATCGATTATCCAAAACTCATAACGAGTTTTGCTAAGAGTGAGCTGAGTTCCTTTTTGTAGAGTTTGCCGATGAGCCTGATCGATAACCAAACTGGTGAATTTAGCTTGACGAGGAAGTAGGGCAAGATGTTCTGCATCAGGTCTCAGCTTGGCATTCATGAGTCTGCCTCCCACACGCAGTATGCCGGCATCATCAATATATGCCATCAACAGGTGGAAAACATGGCCCTTTGGGAGAAAACCTGGTTTTAGCACCTTAATTTCCTCCTTGAAACATTTCTGTTGAGTTAATCTAATGAGTAAGAGCTTAGCTTAAGTAATATGTTGCGCAGTGACAGCTTTGGTTGATTCATGGTGTGTGAGTAAGGCTTTGAACTTGGCACAAGCAAGTAAGAGGGTGCCTGTAATACGATAGAGTTCGTGCAATGTGGAGCAGGACTGACTGAGCCTGAGTAGAAACTCCAAGTCCAAGACTGATGACACCAATGCTGACACCTGACGCAGCTCTGTCTCATCCTCCACCTCGACGTTACTCGGCTGCAGAGGCCAACCATCCTTGGGCTGTATCATTCACTCTGGTCCATGCCACCACAGCCTATGCTCAATAAATTTTGAAGTCAGAATCCCTCTATAATCACAGTCAGCAGGATTCTTCTTTTCAGGGACATGTCTTTAATGTGATGCAGGGAACAGATCCTGATATGCTGCAACTCGAATCCTGACGAGATCCTTCCACTTATTTGGATGAGAAGAAATCCAATAGAGTGTGACTGACGAATCTGTCCATAAGTAAATGTTGCTGATATTGAGTGTGAGTTGGTTGGTGACATACTTAGTGAGTTAAGCCTGGACGAGAGCTGCTTGTCAACTCCAACCTTGGTATTGACATCCTCTTCAGTGTCGATACTTCCGTCTTGAAGCAGACGAATGATCTTGACGTGGCTGAGTGTGACTTTATCACCAGATTAATCACAGCACCTATATCGTCCTGAGACTCATAAGCAAACCCATGGAGTTTCACTGCAGAAGAAGAATGTGCTTCAAGCCATCTAGGAACCGTCACTCCGAAGAGTTTGGCTAAATCACCTTGTTTTTGTAGCCACCTCTAAGCGACAGCATCTGGTATAGGTGTATCCTATGTTATTTTGAGTAGCCACAATTCCTGATAAATGAGTTAGGCTGCAACAGTCACTGGAGCAACTATTCCAAGAGGATTGAAGATTTAAGACATTTCGGAAAGAATTGTTCTCTTCGTTGGAGTTTGACTGAGAAGCTTAAGTGTGCACTGAAAGGTGAGATTGTCTGAAAGTGATTTTCAAACTATCCCGAGTACTTTAGCATCACAGTCATCGAGAGAGAGTGCTGATTTTTGACAGGAGTTTGAGTAACTAAATCCTGGCGAGTTTAAGTGCCACTTAGCCAGGGGCAATCCGCCCACCATGCACAGCTCCTTAAGTTGGAGGGCCTGCTCGTTCAACTTATCTGGAGTCTCCACTCCACCAAAAATGTCGTCCATATATCTGCTGCTGGTGAGAATCCGGGCCGCCTGGGGGTAACGGTGCCCTTCATCCTTCACCAGCTACAGCAGGGAGCGTGTGGCCAGAAATGGAGCAGGCCTCGTCCCGTAGGTCACTGTGGTGAGCTGAGAGTGAGCTTCCTTGTGAGTTTTGCTATGCCAGATGATTCACTGCAGATCCCAATCGTCTGGATGAACCTTGATCTAACGATACATCTTGGAAATGTCCTCAGAGGAAGTCCATTTAAATGTTCGTAACCGGAAGAGTATATCTGTTATGTTTTGCAGTAGATTAGGTCCCGTGTGAGTTATGCTGTTAAGTGAATGTCCAGAGACAGAAAAGGCTGATCCATTAAAACAACCCTGAGTTTGGTGTTGTCTTCATCTTCCTTTAATACGCCGTGATGAGGCAAGTAAAAATAAGGTTTGATGTTAAACTCATCTGCAGGCACCAGTCGCATATGGCAAAGACTCAAATATTCATTCATAGAATCTGTTTAAAGCTTGTCGTACTTGTCGTCTGTTTTAAGCCTGGCCACCGTGCGATCAAAGCATTTACGAGCACGGTTGACTGCGTTGCCCAGCAGAGATGAAGATTGCTACAGAGAAAGTTTCACCACGTATCTTTCGGTGCTATCCTGAGAGTGAGTTTGCACGAAGTGTTCCTCACACTTCTGTTTCTCTGGTGTAAGCTGTGAGCTTGACTTTGAAGGGACCTCTTTCAGAAGTTGATAAGTAATTCCTGTAGTTTATCTTCTACCTTTGAAACGATATGGTGAGTGTGATGATTAATCTTTGTAACAGGCTGGTTAACGCATCCCGATAAAATCCAACTACACAGTGTACTTTGAGTGATAGGTTCTGATAAAGAACCTCTGAGCAGATCTGAGGTGATTATAGCTGAAAAGTAGTCAATGCCAAGTAGCAAGTCTATGTCTTGTGGCAGATAGAAATGGGGGTCAGCTAACTCTAGAAACTCCGTATGCAGCCATGATCTTGTCTTATATTAAAAAGATAGTAGTGGAACTGTTACTCTAGGCAAGACGTGGAGCACTACATTGACGCTGGAGTCAGAATGTATTAAAATCAATCTTAGTTCTACTTTATTAAGTGCTTTACTGACTACGTTGCCTCCAATGCCCAGGATACAGATGTTGGACTTTGTGCGCGTCAGCTACAGACGCTTCACAGTATCTTCCGAAATATAGAATAATTCTGGACCTTGATCGATCAGAAGCCTGAGATGATGATGTACTGCTGGATCACGTACCTGGGCTACTGCAGTTGGCAACAAGATAGATGAGCGACTAGATGTTTGATGGGACGATGTGATCCTTGTTGAGTTTAACTTGATGTTGACTCTGGGATGAGTATTACTAGATGTGGAGTTTCGACGATAAGTGTGTCTGATGACTGCGCTGATTTCCTATTCTTGATGTTAAGTTGGCTGAGACGCCAACCTGCTGATCGGTTGCAACAACCGAGCGCCGTAAATCATGGTATGGTGAGCCTTACCACAGACTTGGCACTTCTTCGTGTTCATACACTTAGCAGCAGCATGGTGGCCAAAACATTTGAAGCACAAATACTTTTCATCAACAAACTGGTATCGTTGGTCAATGGAGAGGGCCGTGAATGCTAGACAGCGAGCAATAAAGGGTTGCTGGTTGCAGTACGTGCATGGGAACACTGGAGGACCCGGTCTATCATCTTGCAACCAAGCCGAACTCCCAACCTGATTCTGCTGAGCGTTGCTGCCTAATTGAGTGTTGCCGAGCGGTTAAGTATGACCTGTATGAGCGTGCTGAGCCCTGCACTGTTTGTATTGAGTCTTACTAGATGTGGATGAGTTATTTTGTCTCTTCCATCGCGCACTGCCCCCAGATCACTCCCCAGTCACCCCAATCTTGCTCAAAGGACCAAAAATGTTCGTGGCGTATGCGTTAGCACACACTAAGCTCGGATATGGTAATTGGGAAGACACAATAAAACACAATAAAATTAAACTGCATAAAAAAACAACTTTTATTATCACTCAAAGGCTAAGAAAATTCACATTTAATGTTCACAAAAATAGTAAAGGTCAAAATAATACAGGAGAAAAGAAATAATGTCTATAGTCTAAAAGCATTGAACTATTGAAATATATAAAAGCGAAGAATGTAGAAAAGAAAGAGTCAAGATGAATAATACAATACGTAAACACACATTGGCCTTGAGCTCGCAAGAGAGTTTGAAAGTTACACGAATAAATGTGAAAATAAAAGCACTGATATTATATAACTGATTGAAATATTAATTAACGAAAAATGATTGTCTGTAGGAATGCACAATTACTGTCAGTAGAAATATACAATCAATGTCTGTAGAAATACACAAGAGTTTTACTGAATCTTGCTGTTGATAATCACTGGTAGTTTAATGAGATTAACTATTTGAGCTGGTCTGCAGATTATGCAGTGGGCAACTTAAACAAAGCACTAAGTACAATGCACTACATAACTAAGTTTTATCCACTGAATTAAGAGAGTTAATCAGAAGATTTACACTAGCATTTAAGATGATGTATGCACTTTTGATAGCTAGAGTTTGGCAACGTGAATTAAGAGAGTCTATCTTTGACGAGAGCTGAGTATAATCTGGCACTTACAGTATACAAAGCTCGCTGCCTGAATACGCACACACACACTTGCAGCGCGCCAAGTCGACCAAGCGCACACGCACAGAGCGTTGGGCCGACAGAGACTACGATTGTACACAATGTACACAAAAGCCGGGCTTACTGTCGGTCGCTCTCATTTCTAATATCTAGACTTAGATAATATGGAAAGTGTATTTTTAGAATTTAAAATTGAAAAAAAAAAATTATTGGAAGTTGATTCAATAATATGGGACGAGGCTTCTATGATTTCGTAAAAAGCTCTTGAAATCGTTGATAGAACGTTGAGAGACTTGTGTAATACAAAACTTTGCTTTGGTGATATATTAATAGTATAAGGAGGAGATTTTCGACAAATTTTTTTAGTTATAAGAAACGGTAATAGAACTATAATTATAGAAGAAACTATTAAACCATTATTTTTTATGGAACTCCCTCAAAATTTCAAGATTACAAGATAAAATCCGTTAGTAATAACAAATTTTTAAAATTATTGTTAAGAATTGGAGAAGGGGACATAGAAACATTTAACATTCCTAAATCCTGGATAACAGATGATGTCTGTACCAAAATATTTAGTTATTACAGCGACCGTTATGACAATAACGTGCTAGTAACTT
This sequence comes from Copidosoma floridanum, assembly GCF_000648655.2. The sequence goes on from NW_019379482.1 coordinate 1,037,674, forward strand.
CACATAATAAATATGCTTTTTTTTTAAACAATAATGTTTTAAGTAAATTACATGGGAAAACTCAAACTTATAACAGCATCGATACACTGCAACATATAAAGGTGTTGATAAATCAGATGATAATATTTATATAAATTTTCTCGTGGAAATGTTAAACAACATTCGTGAAGGCTTGCCACCTCATGAACTTAAATTAAAACTAGGTAAAATAGTAATGTTAATCCGAAATTTGAGTACATCAGATGGACTATGTAACGGTACAAGATTGTGAATTACTTCATTTCTTAAGTATAACGTTGAAGGCTAAATAGTTACGGGAGAAAAAATTGGTAATAAAGTTTTCATACCAAGAATTACATTAAATACTGGAAATACTTTATCGTTACCTTTTATTTTATATAAAAAACAATTCCCATTAGTTGTAGCATTTGGTATGACTATAAATATGTCTCAAGGTCAAAGTTTTGTTAATGTGGGATTATACTTGAAAAAACCATTATTTTCTCATGGTCAATATACGTGGCTTTATCAAGATGCAAAAATAAAAATGGAATTTTTGTTCCTGTCGATAGAGAAAACAGTTTAGAGATTGAAAATATAGTTTGGAAAGGAATTTTTGAATATCATAATGTATCTAATATTCATAACACGATTTAATTATAATTTTTTCATGTATAGGTAAATTTATGAATTAACGGTACATATCATGAATGTATATTGTGTTCATCTAGTGTACCTATTTCAGCATTAATTTAAAACAGAATAGAAATGGACGTAAGGCTTCGTGGATTATTCAGGCTTTATAAGGTGACTCATAAATCTGTGGGGGGTTTGTGTGGAATGTTCTACTGAGTTAACTATATGATATAGGAAGATATATATATACTAGTGGGGCTAACGCCCCCCTGCGCGCACTGCGCGCCAACCCCCTAACTTTTGAATTTTGAACGTAATAAAAAATACATTTTTACAATTTTAGTATCAAACTCGGGATAATTAGAAAATTTTGATCTTCGTGTTTACCCTAAGGAAGTACTAGACACATATCCTACAGAAACGATTCTGAATAAGCTTTCACATTTCATAGATGCAATGGTTTTTCCCTTATTTTTTCCTTCAGGAGATTGAGGGTGGAGTACAGGTTACTTCAAAAGTTATTCTTAATCAAACGAAAAACTTTCTATGTTGCAATATTACGCAAAAAGACTGTCCTACATACCAGATGACACAAATTTCAGCCTCTTTTTATACGGAGAAAAGTTAACTTAAAAATTTTTTATACATTCATACATTATGATTGATCAAAATCGTTTAAATTATTTGAGATACAATCAAAAAAATTTAAGAATAGAGTGTTACGAAGGATTATTAGATGCGATAGCTAACAGTGCATCAAATTTATCTAAAAATTTTGAAATATATATATTTCAAAATTTTTAGATATATGTGTATATATATATATATACACAAAAACCATTACCCAGAGTTATAAGAGTTATGAAAAAAATCAATAATACGTAAGAAAAGTTAGGGTTCACCATGCAATATAAGAAAATATTCTATCAAAAAGGTGATACAGAAAGGATGATTTATTGGCCTTAAGCGAGTAGACAGATAACTTATAAGCGTGTAATTCAATAAAAAGACAAATACTACAGATGTATGCAAAGCAATGTTGGTTTTTATTCATTGCTTCAATTGTATGCTCTATTTGATGAATTATGTTGTAAATTGTAAAAAAGATCTTATACTATATCGACGACAAAGAAGGTACTGAGCAATCAACAAAATAATTAGTCACAAATTAATTTATATTAACTTGAATTAAAAACCACTTACCATATTTTTATAACTGAAACTCGACTTTCCCGGTAATGTCTAGACGTTCAAGTGTTCTTTTTTTTTTTTTTTTGAGAAATGCTAATGCCTGGCCAGCTTAACAAAAAAAATTTACTACTAGTTGTAAAAAGGTCTATACAGTTTAGATAGTTCATTAGAAAATATCTTAAAATTTAACTTAATAATAGCTCGCGCGTGCTTAAGACAATCGTTGCTCCCTGTGAATAGTACCCAAAAAAACAGATAGCCAAGTCGTTTAAGGGAAGCTTTGCCAGGGGCCAGTGTATATTGTAAAGGAATTCTTTTACTACCTGAATTATTATTATATACGTGTTCGTACACCAGCATCTATATAGTTTAATCAATATAGATTTTTACTGGAATTACGTCAACACCTTATGTTAAAATTAACTTTGACTCTACAGATATATGTTCGTATGTAAATTTATGTACAGTGATCATAACGTAAAGCAGTAGGACTAATAAATGTTACTACAATCAGAAGTAAATATACGTTCAACGGGTCTAGGGTCATATACTATTTTTTAAAGTCTCTGGTAAATAGTAAAATAGTATAGTAAACAAGCTCTCATGAACATGAGGTAAGCTTAGAATTGCTTGCTTAATATTATTTTTTTTACATAAATATGTCTGCTCCTTTTTTGCCAGTCTGGTATCAGTGTGCCTTCATAGCAGTGACTGTATTTACACGGTGCCTAAGATCTGACTTCTGCTACAGTAAATGACATGTCACGGAAGTGTATGCTAAGTGTAGTTAATGCCCATTCAATAGTCTGACGATTATAAGGCTAAGGCAAAATGTTTAAACGCTTACCAAAAAGCTAAAAAACTTACGACAAATGTATTCAGATGTTGTTACATATTTTGTTTTCTGTTGTCACAAATAGTAAAGTATAAATTTCCGATTTTGATAGTTTTTCGATGAATAGAGATAAGAATTTAAATATTCAGTACACATCACCAAGTAACTTGAGAGAATCGTGAGAAAGCATTGTTTAACTGCGCAAACAAAATTTTGTAGACGAAATTTCTTTTGCACTGGCTATTTCTATGAGATGTGATGGATTGGTTGATAGGATTCAAATAGATAGGGTATACACAGTGACAAAACTTATGACTCAATCAAAAAAAAGTTACCTGTATTGTTTTGGCCTCATTCAGTCACGTTGAAAAGGAGCAAAAGAATTGATTGACGCTGTAAAAATGGGTTGTAAGAATTCTTTAGGCTTTCAAATCATTATTGATGGAAAAAATATATTTTTAACGATCAAAGATAGTTTATCTACAAGTATTGGTCTCAAAGAAATTTTTTGGTCCGTATATATAAAAAAAAATAAGAATTTCTTAGAGGACGAGGAAAATTTAAAAACACTGCCTTTTTTACTTTAAGTTTAGTGCGAAGTTTACAGGTAAATGCAATATATATAGTTGTACATTTTTTTTTCAAATATTTAAAATTAGAATCTTTGGAAGTAGTAACACTGAATGAATATAGAATGAATTGAATATTCGTAAAAATTACATTTAATTTTTATATCAGTATCAATATGTTTAAATTGAAAAATTTTGTAATCAGCTGTTTATTGTTATTATATAGAAAGTCGTAAAGAATGTACAATATAAGTATGTTCTATAAGCAATTGCTAGATGTTTAAACAATTTAGTTTGTTTTTGCACAGACGTTGCTTTATCTGGAAACAGTTAAATTGTCAATTTGGGAACGCTTTTTTTCAAAAATTTACTTTAGTATTTTTTGAGCTTAAGGTGCCCTTGCAATTTAATTTAATTCTCTTGTTCAAATTAAAAACCTAGCCATCTAGTAAAATAATTTCCTATGATTTTTTTCTAATTTTAAACTTGGCTGCCCCACTCAACTATTTTTATAACATAAAGGTCATTAATATGTTAATTGTTTTTAACCCAGAAAATTTTTTCGGTCTAGGACATCCACAAAACGTCACATTTTTCATATTTATTAGAAATTGTAATATTCTTTTGCTTCTGATTTATTTGATTAACTTAATTAAATTACACAAACGTATTGCAATGAACTTATTTTTTTTTTTTGATTTAAGATAATGGTCTTTTCGAATTTAAACTCAACATTTGTTAAAAAAAAAAAAAAAAAATCAATAAAAACTCCAAAAAATCAGGTGTTAGTTTCAGCAACGTTTCGTTGATCCTAACGCCAACCTCATCAGGCTCACTTTATTAACAAAGAAAACAAAAACAAAAAACACAACAATTTTTGTAAATGACATTGTAGAGCCACTGTTTATTAATAATTATATCAGATACGTACGTCTATATCGTTACGACGATCGTTACAGACGGTTGGCCACCTTAAAAGAATAACGTAAGTGTCGAACACGTATGTATTCCTATATATACATATGAACAATAAATGTTTGTTTCTTTCGAATAATGATAACATGTAAACGTACTTAAAAGAGATTACTAATAAGAACTTTATACATGTTATTGAGAAATAAGGTATCCTCTTTTTTATTTATTGTTCGTTTAGTCGGGTGTACGTGTAGCATTTTCGATAATAATCTTTTTTGTTTATTTGGTTCATGATCTTGTATTTTGGTTTCAGAAAAATTGAAGTTATCGTTGAATTCTTACATGTGTGAAGTGACAATAAGTTTATCTTTCCTTGTACTTTTGTGTTCGTTTAGCCGTTTTTATAATTCTCTCTTTGTCTTATCTACGTATGATGCACAGCAAGAATCGCAAGAGAAATGATAAACGACATTGGTTAAATCGAACTTATCAATTTTATCTTTTCGAAGAATAATAACGCTGTCCAACTTGTTTTGAATTGTAGATTAATATTGTATATTTAATTTTTTAAAGTTTTTAAAAAAATTTTGAAAAATAGCGGGTTGTAAGGGATAAAAATTTTTATTTTAGCACTTAGATTGTCAGTTAGTAAAAAGTTATCATTATTATTAGTATTTTTTATTTGATAAGGTCTAAAGTTAAATTGAAATTAAAAATTCACAAGGGCACTCCTTAGAGATAGTAAAGATATTATGTTTACTCGTTCAGATAAAGGAAACGTAACAGTTTGCCTTGACAAAGACGTATACGTTCAGAACATGGAGGCGATGTTTAACGATTAAACTATATATTTAATGGTTACTAAGAATCCATCAAAGGGCTTATAATCAGATGTTCATAAAATTTTAACAAAACTAAACAAGAGCGAATTTTTAAAATATAAGTACCATAACAATCAACTTAAACAAACTAATACAAATTTATCTAGATGTTATGGGTTGCCAAAATACATTTACATTCTTTTTTATTTAGACCTATTACTTCATCGATTAATTCTTTTACACACACACTCGCCTCAACCCTCTATAATTCTCTTTCAAAAGTTTTCAAAAAACCTTCTTCACATTCGAATAATAGCGTTGAACTTATAAAACAAATTAGAAATCTTAAAATATTGGAAAATTGTATTGTTATATCATTAGATATTATTTCTCTATTTACCAACATTTTGTTAGAATCAGTCATAAAGAGTTTAGAAAAAAAGATATATGCAAATCCACAGATTATCGAAAATGCCCTATCATGGAAACGTAGAATAAACAAAATTTTTATTCAACAATGTTAACTTCACTTTTGATAAAAAATTTTCTTAGCAGATTTTTAGCAGCCTAATCAGTTTTCCTGTCTCTTCACTATTTGCTGATTTAATTTTAAAGGATATTAGAATAGAAGCCCTGTGCTTATTAAAACAATATCATAATTGCGTTCCCTTTATACATAAAAGGTACGTCAATGATACTGACATACGTGTACACAATGATCAGGCAGAACTATTTTTAGAGATTTTGTATAAACAATACAATCACTTGAAATTCACTTGTGAAGTAGAGGAAAACAATTTAATAAATTTCTAAGACATTACAATTACACATAAAAACTTGAAAATAACTATTAATTTGTATTTTTCGCCCATTTCATCTTATAAAATAATTAATTTTAATTCTAACAATCCCCGATTGTTAAAAGTCAATGCCATTTACGGTTCAGTTGATCGATCCATCCTTTTATCTGATAAATTCTTCCACAGAAAGAATGTTCTCATAGCTAAAAGAATTTTACGCGATAATGACTATACTAACTTTTTTATACAAAAGTACATCAAGAAAGGACTTCATTAAATAAAGAATACTAATAATGATAAAAACTTTTTACGAAATGACAATTCAAGAGCTAAAATAAAAATTTCTATCCCTTACAACCCGTTATTTTTCCACTTTTGTTCAAAAACTTAAAAAAAATTAAAGATACAATGTTACCCTTCTATTCAAAACAATTTTAACAGTGTTATTATTTTTGGAAGAGATAGAACTAATAAGCTTGATCAAACCAATGTCGTGTATCGTGCGATTCTTGCTCTGCATCATACGTAGGTGAAACAAAGAGAGCATTAAAAAACAAAGTGTTAAATGGACACAAAAGTACAAAGAAAGATGTACTTGTTGTCACTTCACACATAAAAGAATTCGACGATAACTTCAATTTTTCTTAAATCAAAGTACAAGATCATAAACGAAATAGACGAATAAAATTAATATCAGAAATTCTACACGTACACCTAACTAAACGAACAATAAATAAAAAAGAGGATACCTTATGACTCAATATCATGTATAAAGTTCTTATTAGTAATCTCTTTTAAGTACCTTTACATGTTATCTATATTCGCAAGAAACAAACATTTATTGTTCATATGTATATATAGGAATATATACATGTTTGACACTAACGTTATTCTTTTAAGGTGACCAACAGTATGTAACGATCGTCTTAACGATATAAACGTGCGTATCTGATATTGATATTTATTAACAGTGGCCCTACAAAGTCATTTACAAAAATTGTTGTGTTCTTAGTTTCTGTTTTCTTTGTTAATGAAGTAAGCCTGATAAGGTTGGCGTTAGGATCAACAAAACGTTGCCTAAACTAACACCTAATTTTTTAGAGTTTTTATTGATTTTCTTTTTCTCTTACAAATGTTGAGTTTTAATTAAAAAATACTATTATCTTGAATTAAAAAAAAATGAAATAATTAAAAAATTTAATAACATTAAAAATTAAATTAAAATATTTTCTGGGTTCAAAAAATTATTTATATTAATGACCTTAATGTTATAAAAATAGTTGAGTGGGGCAGTCAAGTTTAAAATTAAAAAATGATCGAAGGAAAATGATTTACTAGATAGCTAGGTTTTTACTTTCAACAAGAGAATTTTAATAAATTGCCTGGGCATCTTGAGCTCAAAAAACACTGCGGTAACATTTAAAAAAAAAGGCGTTTCCAAATTGACAATTTAACTGTTTCTGAATAAAGCAACATCTGTGCAAAAACAAACTAAATTGTTTAAACATCCAGCAATTGCTTAAACAACATGCTTAAATTGCTTATTCTTAACGACTTTCCATAAAATAACAATAAACAGCTGTTTACAAAATTTTTCAATTTAAACATGTTGATACTTATATAAAAATTAAATGAAATTATCACGAATATTTAATTTTTTCTATATCCATCCAGCGTTAATACTTCCAAAGATTTTAATTTTAAATATTTGGAAAATTAAATGTACACCTATACATATTGTATTTTCCTGTAAACTTCGCACAAAACTTAAAGTAATACAGGCAAAGTTTTTAAATTTTCTTTGTCCTCTAAAAAATTCTTTTTTTTTTATACGAACCAAGAAACTTCTTTGAGACCAATAGTTGTATGTGAACTATCTTTAATCATTAATGATACATTTTTTGAATCAATAATAATTTGAAAGCCTATTGAATTCTTACAACCCGTTTTTACAGTGTTAAGCAATCCTTTTGATTCTCTTCATCGTGACTGAATGAGGCCAAAGCAATAAAGGTAACTTTTTTTTGATTAAGTAGTAAGTAGTGTAACTGTATATACCCTATCTATTTGAATCCTATTAACCGATCCATCACATCTTATAGAAATAGTCATTGCAGAAGAAATTTCGTTTACAAAATTTTGTTTGCGCATTTAAACAATGATTTCTAAAAATTCTCTCAAGTTACTTAGTACTGTGTACTGCAATTTTAACTCTTATCTCTATTTGTCAAAAAACAATCAAAATTAAGAATTTATACGTTCCTACTTGTGACAACAGAAAACAAAAGATGTTAAAACTTCTGAATACAGATATCGTAAGTTTTTGAGCTTTTCCGTAAACATTTAAACATTTTGCCTTAGCCTTATAATTGTCAGACTGTTGGATGGGCATTAACTACGCTCAGCATATACTTACGTGACATGTCATTTACTGTAGCAGAAGTCAGATCTTAGGCACTGTGTAAAGACAGTCACTGCTATGAAGGCACACTGCTACCTGTCAGGCAAAAAAGAAGTAGACATATTTATGAAAAAAAGTAATAATAAGCAAGCAATTCTGAGCTCGCCTCATGTTCATGAGGGCTTGTTTACTATAATTTTAACCAGAGACTTCTTTAAAAAGTATATGACGCTAGACCCGTAGAACGGATGTCAGAAAATCCGCCTCTCTAGTCTTGGGTTGCAAGTTGTCTAGTACTACTATGTACATTTAATACCTCAATCACAAAAAGTTAGAATCGTTCTTATCTTTAACACTAAGGATAACATTCTTTTTTTTTAAATTTGTATAAGTTCCGCTACATAGGACGTATCTTTGTAGTTCAATTTCTCTGCATTTTCTGTCATCGACGAATTCTTTAGCTTATTTAATATCATAAGACTACGTTTCTCCTCTTGCTTTTCCATGACTTAGAAAACTATAAGCTTTATACAACAAATCTGTGCTAAAGACAACTGTCATCGTAATACGTTAAAATTTTTATTTTCATATTATATAATATAGTTATACAGACTCAAAACTTAGAAATTATATATTATTGTTTTTGTCAGCTTGTTAGTACGGAGCGTATGTTACTATTCTCTCACCAATCGTAACAGCAGACACTAAAATAGATTTATACCCGTACAGAATACTAATAAGGTGTGACATCTATGGCCCTTTTATGCACACACTAATAACTGGCTACCTGCACTAAAAAAAATTTTAAGGAGCAGTTACTTCTAACCGTGGAACATCCCACTCGATACGCATGCTGGTAGTCACTCAAAACTCAGAGTGGCCGCTTCTTGGCTATCGAGGAGCTGACACTCGACAGCGAGTATCTTATTCTTAAAAAAAAGGAGCTGCCATATAATGACTGATGGGTGACAGATTCTCGCTACTCTGAGTGGACATCCCTCACGTACTGTTCCGCAACATATAGTTCACATTGTAACCAAGGTTAGGAAACCCAAGTGATAAGTGTAATTGTATTTGTTCTCTATGGATAATTTCTTAATAGTAGTCCTGAATTAATTTTTTTGCATGACAGCATTGATGGTAAGTATATAGATAAGTAAAGTGTTAATGTAAAAATATCTGCTTAAATAAATGCTAAAATATCTGTGGAATCCTTTTCGGCATACACTCAAATTTTTGTTTTGGTTCTTATGATTTGTGAAGAGCATGGTAATGCGAATGTTGAATTTTATGCTAATAATGATAAAAAATGAAGTGAAATACTTGAAGATCACCCAGAAAAAGTGCAGTTGATGTTTAAGAGTAAGCTCATGTTTGGAATGCAAGTATGCTTGAAGATGTTTGTGGAAATGGTATAGAAGTAGTATGTATAACAGAGACAGTGGAGCATCACCTTGTATATCCTCTTTCTTTAACCTCAATTGTTGCAGATGATAAGTCTGTAACTTATTTTCTATCAGCGCGGAAATCTATGATTAGCTCAACATCAAAAAATACTGAATCCTCCTCAGTAAGTGATATGTTATCTCACACCCAAAAAAAGCTAGGTTTAAGTTTACCCAAAGGGCCTTCTTGCTTTTTTTAACAGCTTTAAAAAATGTACATACAATAAATTGTGAAAAGAATTAAAGTCTTATTTTACTGATAATATGGGTTATTTTTGACTTCCAACATAGTTTTCACAATTTATCATTTTCTTTATTTTAATGCTACTGTTTCTTGTAAATGTATGCTTGAATGAATTTTGAGACACAATACAATTTGTACAAAATGAGCTGTACACATTTTTAAACAGCTGACCAAAGGGCATACTTGTTCTTGGGAAGTATGGACATTCCCAATCATTAGATTCATTAAAACTAAAACGTCTAGTCATTAACCACTACATGTTTAAGAATATCATGTTTATATGTACATCATCCAACTACACCCTACCTACATTTTGGATCATAAATAGATTTTTTATGGTATATATGACTCGTGAATGCTATTATGTTGTAAAAAAAGTTTCTTTGTTTATTTACATTTTTTTTTCAGTGTAAGTACAGAGACATTTCACTGGATTGCTAATAAAATTATAGAACATATTCCTACCATTGACAAAAAGCTCCTTTATTACCCATATGTTGCAAGTTCTATAGATAACCAAAAGAGCAACAAAGGTGGGTGTTTATATTGGTGTTATTAGGATTTGCGCAAACAGTACTACGATGCTAAGTTATTAAAGCGTAATAAGTCAAGTGTACAACCAACGAAAAGAAATTAACATAAACGTAAGAATCATTTTACATTGCTCTGCATGGTTCCTTGTTTGATTAAATGTTTCATTCAATTTTTTTTCTATTAAAACCAAAAATAGAAACAATAATATAACCAATCACTAAAATTTTATAGCAATGTTTTCAGTTCGCTTCAATTTCGAGTGTTTGCCAGACCGAGATCGAGGAAAGTACAATGCTATTGATGTCGGAAACGAGTGAAAAGAATCGTTTCCTCAAAGACACAAAATGCTCGTTGAAAAGGAAGGAAACAAATTTGTCTGCTCACCTGCCACTTACGTGCGATGTTCCCCATGTCTTATTGATTCTGAAGCAATATCTTTAGTAAGATGCTTATGTGATGCTCAGTCAAACGTATTTTCAGTTAATTATATATTTTAAAAATTATTATCTTAAAATTTTACAGTTAGAGAGTGATTTTCTTAACATTTTGCCTAGTCTTGTTGAGAAAAAAGTTTTTAAAAAAAGTGACATTTCCAATTACACTAAAATTTTTCAAACTGATTGGCCTGGAGTAGCCACAAAACCCATTAAATTTTTGAAAACTTCAAAAATAAAAGAAGTAGTTGCTTTCACGAACACACATGCAAGCTTATCAAAAAACGGTATCAATACAGTTTTTTTTACATTTTTCATGTTGGCATTGTCTTAGTTGAAATAATTTTCTTTTATTCAAGGTGAGCATAATAATTTTTTAGCATTACTTGCTTGTCCGCTGCTATTAACCGTTCAGAAGCCTGTTGGAAAAGACGTCATTGCAAAATCATTCATCTTCGTAGTAGAGGTAATTTTTTGGCTTCATTTATTATATTTTAATTCGATATTATGTTCGTGCCATAAAAGTGGTTTCAAAACGGTTGTAACAAAATACGTTAGTAAACATAAAATATACTTTTAGAAAAAGGAAAACATCGACTCAAAGCGATCAGTCATTGAAAACAAATTGGAAGAGCTCGGTGCAGACACTGTAGTATACGTTCTTTTGTGTGGGGCTTTAACATGTATTGAAAAGGCGTACGTAGTTTGAAATGACTAATTATATCCGTACTCAGACCCATTGGAGGCTGTCGACAGTTGTTTTAAATGTCAAGTATCTCTTTGATCGTAGTCTATACTATCTGACTACGTATGGGCCTTTTTGCAATTATCAGTATATAAGATACCACACAATAAATGACCCGTTTTTGTTAATAAAACTTTCCAAGTCGTTACCAGGCTGATTCATAATTTAAAGCAGCTATAATAAGTCTAGTTTTGTTACTAATTGACGTGTGATACTTTTGTTGCAAAAAGTGAAAATTTCAGCAGTTCTCAATTACATTTTTTATTTAATACTTGATCCGTACGGTAATTTAAATTCACTGAGAGACATTGTTGACGATGTTATAAAATTTTTGAAAATTTCATTTGAAATATTTTCTGCCATCTTTAAAATCAGATCTTGTGCATGTTTTAAAAAATTTTTCTCTTTCACAACATACTTTGAATAATATTAATTCTGTAATTAAAGACTACGATCGATTTTTTAACACACTTAAAACAGAACATGCAAGATTGAAATTTTTAAAATAATTGGTTATTATGAGCCTACCATTTATCAAGTTGGATGTTATTTGAATTACAAAAATATTATTGATAAATCAGTTGTAGTATTTGAGCCTATTTATATAAGTTGGGTCCCTTAACGAAATCCGTTACAATCATTTTTGAGTATACCAGAAATATTACAAGATATTTTTAAATTCATGAATAAGTTGCGTGAAGAAGTAATAATTGCATAATGAAGAATGTATTGCAAGGAAAACTATGGCGAGAAAAGTATCAGCATATGTTTGCAAATGAAATAGTTTTACCGTTTTTTTGTACTATGATGATTTAGAATGCTGATATCCACTCGGGAGCAATGCCAGCAAAAATAATATCGGAGCAGTATGTTAGGTGACGACTTGCGTAAATTAATAAATTTTCATTTTTATTCTATTTTATCCTGTTATATTTCATTTCCAATGATATAATTTTAAGACTTTTTACTACGAGAGTCGCCGCCTATCAAAGCTGACTGTGTACTTCGTGGCTCTTGGAAGTGTCAAGTGACAACCCAAGTGAGCCATGAAGCCTAAGCACATGAAGTTAGCAAGTACCGGCCCTATAGCAAGTAAGACGAAGGAGTTTCAGCTAAAACCTCGTGCAAGGTGCATTTCTTTGCGAGGCGTTTTAGTTAGTAGCCCGCTGCCGCTCATCAAGTGGAGACGTTAATAACTAATGTTAAAAGATTGACCAGACGTTCTGTCTTTTCTCTGTTCCTTTTTATATGTATACAAGCAACAGAAAATAAAGTGATACAAGAGTTGTAAGAAAAGAATTTAAGTTATTATAAAATAAATCATTATAAATCTAACAAAAAGAAGAAGTACAAGTCATCCGAATTGGTCATCCGAATTAATAATTGTAGATGAGTTGCCAGTATTAGTTTCTAGTGGAAAGAAAGGTAAGTTAACCTGGATTTTATATTCAACTCTCTACTTCTTCCTTTTTTTTTTAAACAAACAAATAGTTGGACTATCTGCTGTCCCGCAGCTTGTGAAGGAGCGTGAGACTGTAATCCACAGTTTTTGGTTTGAAGCTGAAAACAAATTAAAATGACATTAATAGTTATTTATCGAAATTGGTAGGAAAGCGTGGTTAATGGTCACTAGCTATTTGTTTATCAATTATATATTTTTTTATTACTATCTTTCTTTAAAAAAACATCAAACACCATTTAATGAAGCATGTTAATGAATGACGCGTAATACACCGTGTAGTGCACTGTGCGCGGACGCGTATATGCTGTGCTTTCGCGGATAGCATGGTATGTGCGGTATTTCGTTATAATAAAAAAAAAATAAAAAAAAATAAAATAAAAAAGCATCGAAGCGAACCTAGATCTCCTGTATATGGTGACGTACACATGCACAAGCCCGCCCACACGGCACGAGATTCACATCTGTACGTGTTGCGTCGCAGTGCCTTACACTTTCCACCCCTCGCAAGCACAGATCGATGGTTTAGCGCTTAACAATCAACGCGTGGGCGCACACGCGGATTAGATGCGATCTACATTCTTGCCGCGAGTCGTCGGGCTAACGAGGCAACTTTGTTGGGAAGTTATCTGATCGCAGTCGTCAATGGTGGTGTCGATCGCTCGAGGTTCCGCGAATGCTGGTGTATTTTGTATTCTCTCGCTTGGATTTTCTCCCCCTCCCCCCTATTCCGGTCCTATCGGAGCAAGTGGGTTTTGAGGTCGCGGGACGGATTTTGTTTTTTTCGAAAATTTTTCTACTCCCTCGCCATCGTGGATTCGCGCGGTTTGATGAGTGTTTTGGAGTAAAAAATTCATTACCAATGGATTTTTGCTCGT
>NW_019379482.1:1051641-1088053 GCF_000648655.2 Copidosoma floridanum
GGGAGTATTCCATTGATTATGCATCTCCACATGGTTTGATTCTAACGAGATTCTTCCGTGACTTTGGTATTCAAAAGCAGGATATGATTGTTCGTTCGGTATACCGTTATTCAGCAGCTAGTAAAAACAAATTATTTCACCGAAACAATAAAAAAAAAAAAACGAAACTTGTAGCGTCGTAGATGGAGAGATAAGATAAGCACCCTTTGTTAGCCACGAGAAAACCAAATACACCTTTTTTTTTCAACTTTTTAAAAAGCATATATCGTTTGAGTAACCTAAACCTACCACTAGACTTTGTTGTTCATGATATATATGTTTAAATCGAGAGGAGGGGGGGGGGGCAATTTATAAATCCATGGATCACGCACATTAGGCTCGAGGGAGGTCAATCCTCCGACGAAGGAGAAATTCATTTAAATGTATTTAAAAGCCGATCGAATTGCATGTGTATTTTATTTTCCCATCGACGCACCAGCGAGCCATGCACGCGACGATCATCGTGTTATCGTTTATTTTGTCATCGACAAACCTCACCGATGAAGTAAACGTTGTTAAGCAAGTTTCATCTTTGTACATGCGTGACGTTGTGTGCTGTGTACGCGGCGTGTGTGATGTACCGGTAAAATGTAATATGGAGAAAAAAAAAAAAAGAAAAAAAAAATGCACGTAAGGAATTATACAACTAAGAAAATGATCAATGAAAACAATGATGCTGATATCACAGTAGCCAAAGCAATGATGGAGTCGCTCCTTGCCAACTTCTCATTTCAGCATGCAATTAAATCCATCCCTATATTCGATGGGAAAAATATTTCGCTGAAGGATTATATACAAGATATTAAAAATGGAGAAAGCTGGGTCAGAGATGTTAAAAAAGATTTAAATAAAAGAGCAGTATTGCAGAATCTACGAGGTGCCGCATGCATAAGCGTAAGTGGCCAAGATTTCGAAAACCTTGAAGCATTTATAACCCATTTAAAACAAAAGATATGCAACAGGAAAAACCAGTGCTTACTATCAAACTCGGCTACAGAAAGGGCGCCAATGACAAGGCCAATTGGTTGGTAAATATTATGATTTTGTAAACATTCTGCTAAGCGATGCTGAAAAAGCCTTGATGGAAGATAAAGGCAATGCATACAACGCGCATAAGATGACCCCTATAAAAGACATGGCGTTAGACATGTTTATAAAAAGACTAGCACCTATGATAAGCCAGCAGGTAGATGCGAAAGAACCTGCTTCTCTAGCCGACGCCTTCGATTACGCGTTGAGATTGGAGAGCCGAATGAGAGCGGATATAATTCCGGATACACGATATCGAGAAATACCTCTTATATTGGCATTGCCTTAGTCAAAATAATTTTCTTTTATTCAAGGTAAGCACAATAATGTTTTAGCATTACTTGCTTGTCCGCTGCTATTAACCGTTCAGAAGCCTGTTGGAAAAGACGTCATTGCAAAATCATTCATCTTCGTAGTAGAGGTAATTTTTTGGCTTCATTTATTATATTTTAATTCNTGCTTCTCTAGCCGACGCCTTCGATTACGCGTTGAGATTGGAGAGCCGAATGAGAGCGGATATAATTCCGGATACACGATATCGAGAAATACCTTGTAGTGACTTTAGAAATAATTTAAACAACTCATATCAACAGCAGAATAGGCATCCCGATCAGCCATTCTCATCGCATCAAGTGGCACAAGTTAATGAAAAACAGATTGACAATGAGAATAATCACGCTGATAGGCAGTATAATAATTATCAAAACTATAATAGACAATATCAAGAATAAAATGATGGACAAAATTACAGTAAAAATTATCAGAATCAGGGAAAAAATTGGAATTTTCAAAATCAATCGAGAAACTCTAATTATTATCAGAATAATTTCGGACGATATAATAACAAAAATCTTAATGATTATTACACTTAAAGGAATGCTAGATTTAATCCTGGTAATAATCAAGGACACTGAGACAGAAGTCAGAATTATAATAGGTACCCCCGGAATAATAATAATTATAATAGTTATAATCAAGAAACGCGCGGTGGCTCAGTCGGCTAGGTCGTGGATTGGCACTCGGGAAACCGTGGTTCGATTCCCGGCCAGTGCCAATTTTTCGGGCAAGTACCTCTGTGATTTTTCACATATGCTTTTTCACCACGCGATGCTCCTTGAGGAGGGCTTAGGCGACCTTCTCGCAGCATAATTGCCTAATTTCCCCCAACCCCCTCCCAGTAAGGGAAGGCCTCCCATCGCTTTCCTTGTCCCTTTCTTAAGTGCTAAGTGCCCATAGTAGTGCCCTTATCAAAGGAGCCGGACGTAGAGCACTATAATATAAAAAAAAAGTAGTTATAATCAAGAAAGTTTTAATCCTAACCATCAGAATCAGAACATTTAAAATCAATACCAATCAGGAGACGACCGTTTGAAGCATCATTTAAACTTTCAGGTGGCTCATCCCAATTGTCGTTTAGAGATGAGCCCCCAAAAACAGAATTCAACCCCTACACCGAATGTTTCAGTGCAGGTAATAAAAATAGCAACATAATTGAAACCGTCAACATTGGTACGTGCCAGGAACTTGGCGTAGACACAAGCCTACAAGCATAAGGTTATCAATCCCAGAAGGGAAGAATTACTTTATAACACTCATGCTCGATAATGGCACCGCCACAAATCTGATTAAATTAGATCAGTTGCACCCATATTCACGAGAAGAGACTAGTAAAATTATTAACCTTATTGGAATCACAGCTCACCGTGTTTTAACTAAAGAAACAACTTATATGACCATACAAGGAAAACCTATAATTTTTCATGGGATCCCTAACGATTTTCCGATCAAAGATGGTGGTTTATTGGGTCGAAACTTTCGTAAGGTACAACGAGCCACATTATCATATTATCATAATGCTATAGTACTAGATAATGACGTTATAAACCCCATTCTTTTTTTAAAAACTCTTGAGGAAACAGAGCAATTGGAAAGAGATGAAAAAGAACAAAATCCATAAAACTCAAAAAAAAAGCACAGGAAAATCAAATTTTATCTACAACCCTTGATACTAACAGAGAGACAGAATGCCTTAAGGATAAAATTAGTCAACAGAAATTTTATGATCAATACATTGTAGGCCCACCAGAAAATTAAAATATACCTAAATACAAAAAATTTGAAGACATAAAAGCTGATTTTTATTTTCGAGATGAGTTTGACAAATTGATCTTATCAGAAAGAGGTGGAAATCTTATGAAGGCCACTGATAATAAAACTGATAAAAGTGGGATATACAGTGAAAATAATGAATTAGTCGACCAAGATATACTCTAACCCCATGCCATTGAACAGAATAAAAATACTCCTAGTGTAGAACATTGACCTAATGAGGAACAAAAAAATACCAGAAAAGCAACTAAATATACAATTAAGGCTCGAACACGTCAAATAGTAAGAATTAATTTAATTAATACTAATTTAACTGAAGGATACTTACCACGAATAAATGTAGGGTGTGATAACATATATTAAGAAGAAGGAATAGTAAAAAATGAGAACGGTCAATGTAATATTATGGCAATAAATACTAATAAGGATAATATTACGATTGAAATAGACCCAAGAGAAAAGAAATAGACCCAAGAATCCTACCTTTTAAATACATTGCACCTGAATTTGATCCTGGTACTAGCAGTGAAGATGAGAGACCAATTGTTAATAATAAATGAGATAGAATAAACGACCTAAAAGAACTTGTGCGCACCAGTCATTAAAACTTGGAAGAACGAGACCGAATCTATCAATTAATTTCTGAATTCTCAGAAATCTTCTTGTTACCACGAGACACTTTACCTTGTACTAACCTCATCGCACATAAAATCTCGACGGAAAATAATATTTTTATAAACAATAAACAATATCGTCACCCACCAGTACATAGAAAAGTTTTAGAGGAACACGTAGCTAAAAAACTTAACGATGGAATAATCGAACCTTTGTCATCACCGTATAATTCACCTCTTTGGATTGTCCCTTAAAAACCTGATAGCCATGGAAATCTCAGATGGAGGGTACTAATTAATTTCTGAGAACTGAATAAGAAGACCATTAGTGATGTACATCCATTGCCTAATTTCGCAGATATTATGGACCAGTTGAGAGGAGCAGTATATTTTTCAGTTTTCGATTTGGAAAGTGGATTCCATTAAATTCCCATGGATGAACATGATAAGTATAAAACAGCATTTACGACACCCCATGGACATTACCAATATAGACGAATGCCCGAAGGCCTGAGAAACGCACCTGCCACGTTCCAACAACTAATGGATCTCATATTGAGAGGCTTATTGAAAGTTAAAATGCTAGTGTGTATAGATGATACTGTTTTTTACGCAAAAGATCTAGTAGATTACGACCGTAAAGTTAGGTTACTTTTCGATCGGTTGAGATCAGCGGATATGGTACTTCAACCAGATAAAGTTGAATTTTTGCGAAAAGAAGTAATATTTCTTGGGCATATAGTGAGTCAACGAGGGATAGAACCAGACCCTAAAAAGATACAAGCCGTTAGAGAATTTCCCCAAACAAAAACTATGAAAAATATAAGACAATTTTTAGGACTAGCAGCATACTATAGACGCTTTATTAAAGATTTTTCAAAAATAGCTAAACCATTATCAGATTTATCAAGAAAGTGAGAAAAATTTGAATGGACTGAAGTGCAGGAAAAGAGTTTTCAAATACTAAAGGATCACCTATGCCAAGAGCCTATTTTACAATTCCCCGACTTTAGTAAATTATTCAAGTTAACAGCAGATGCATCTGACTATGCAATTGGAGCTGTATTGAGTCAAAAAAAAGATGGGTTTGACCATCATGTCACTTACCTTTCAAGAACTTTAAATAAAGCCAAAATAAATTATTTCACGACTGAAAAGAAATGTCTAGCCGCACTATATGCAATGCATCACTTTCGTTCGTATTTATTAGGAAATGAATTCGTTCTCGTAACTGATCGCGAGCCATTGAATTGGATGCATACAAGAAAAGACCCAGGTCAGCGTTTGATGCACTGGATGTTGAAATTCACCGATTATGAATACACTTTTAAATAAAAACCAGAAAGACACTATACCAACGCTGATGCATTATCTAGAAACCTAGTAGGACCATTTTTTTATGCAAAAAATAATATAAACAGTGGATTACCATTACAAAGAGTTATGATAATGGGTCGAAAGAAAATAGAGGAAAAAAAAAAAACAGAATTACGAAGTCAGAGGAAAGGAAAAGTAAGAGCATCCAAATTAACGACGATAAAACCTTAAGCATTGCCAACAACCTCGAAGGAAATTATAGGAGTTACAAAACCAAGAAGCATGATCAAATTAGAAACAGATGTACCTAAGTTGATCAAGGGTCCTGGACGACCTCTTGGTTCAAGAAAAAACAAAGAACGGCCGAAATTAGATCATTGTGTGATTGCTCAAATAACCCGAACAAAAACATTTCCACAGCCACAGAAATCATCTACATCTTAACCGAATATTATAAGAAATGTCATTAAAAACACATCAAAATATTTTAGCTCATTAAAAGTGAATTTTTCAGAATCAGTAGCCTCAACATCACACGCTAGCGCTACGAATTTAGAAACTACAGAAATAAAACATAATAGTTTCAAAAATGATGAAATACCACAATTACCAGTTAGAGATATAATTAACCTTAGTGCGTCGTCAAGAACAAGTATGTTTTCTGAAAATGATCCAAGTGATACTGAAGAATCGTCAAGAGAATATACTCTAATACCAGTATATGATCCTAGACGAAAAGGATTACGGCAAGAACTGACTTAAACAGAAATAGACTTAAATACGGATACTGATTCAGACTCAGACATGACAAATACTGAGATTTCCGTTACACCAGTTTTACTTAGCGAAAGTTCAAATGATGAAGTTTTTGAAGACCAACCTAAAACTACGACAAATATTACTGATAAAGTTAGTTATCAAGAAATAGAGGAGTTAACAAAGAAATTCAACCAAAGCCTTCAAGAATATTTGGACAAGTCTAACAACAATGATGAGCCCGAACAGGCCAATTTTTTATCAGTAACTAGATTTTCTAATGGAGATGAACTGGACCCCAAAATTTAAAACATATTAACTGAAATGGACACCAATGATTCTGATAATTTTAACGATTCTGTATTAGATGAAAGAATTGCGGATATATCAAGACGTACAACAGGTCTTGAACCCCTATTCGATGGAGAAGAAATTTTAAGAAAATATAGGACAATCGGAAAATTTACAATAACCCCACGTATTCAGAAAATAAATACACCCTTAAGTTCTAGCACACCGACGCGAACGAGTACTTTTGCTACTAAAAAAAACAGATGATCTAAAGCGCCGGACTTGCAACAAATAACAGAAGAAACCCCGGATAACTTTAATGAAAACAACAAACAAAACAAACAGATAAACTGCAATGAAAATAAATCAATAAATCGAACTATTACACCTGATTTTATGTTACTATCGAACTTATACTCTTTTCAACCCATCAATCGATACATACAACAGCACGGAAGAGTGTATGTAAGTCTTTGTGATAGTAGCAGTAGTACTGATAATTATGAGATCGAAAATGGAGCTAAGCTAGTAAACAATGTCATTACCACTAGATATTGCCTTACATACAAAAGAGACAATATAGTTCATTTTATTAGCAAGGATTGTCAACCAGTCACATCTGTCTCAAAACTGTTGAGATCAATAGGTGTACTGAACTAAAGCGATTTGAAATCAAAGAAACCAAGAGTTGGCCAAATTTCAATAACACCTTATGGAGGTCATAATTTACTGTAAATCGTTATTAATGAGACGTCGACCGATTGAATATCTTCAGAAAGTATCACAAGAGCTTTTGAATCGCTTAAAAAAATATTGTTAAGAAGACATCTTAAAACTTTTCAAATTTCAAGAAGGGGAGATCTTACAGACAAATTAGAACCTGGATTAATAACAGAAATGTTATTATTAATTTTTGATGAAATACCTATACAAATTACTGTCTGTTACGGTGAGGTTAATGTTCCAAAAATCCAAGAACGTAATGAAATAATGCAAACATTACATGACAGCCCTGTTAGAGGACATAAGGGAATAAACCAAGTTTACCAGAAAATAAGAGAACGGTTTTATTGGCCCAGAATGAGAAATGATATTTTAAATTATGTACGTAAATGCAGCAAATGTCAAGAGACAAAAATTGAACGACTAAACAAGAGAACCCTTGGTACTTACAGATACACCTATTGAATCTTTCGATTAAGTTTTCATTAATACCGTTGGTAAATTAATAATAACACCAAATGGTAATTGCCATTTGCTGACCATACAGTGTAATTTTACTAAATATATCATATTAGTCCCTGTATCAGACCTACGATCAATCACTTTTGCCGATGCACTCGTACAAACTTTATGATTAGTTTATGGTGCGCCTCGAGCAATTCTATCAGATGGACATGCTACATTTATGTCTAATTTATTGGACCAACTCATGAGAATCCTCACAACCAATTTTCTAACTACACTAGCATGACACCCTCAAACAAACAGATCACAAGAGTGAGGTCATGCTGCCCAAGCTGACTTCATACAAACTTACTCTGAAACATATGATGACTGGGACAACTTAGCAAAATTTGCAGCTTTTACGTATAGCACAAGTGTACATGCAGCTAAAAATTTTACGCCTTATGAAATAGTATTTGGGACAGTAGCAAGGTTGCCCTTGAAGATACCTAAAGATGAAAGATTACGAACGTACCCATTATAATTACAAGATCTTATAAGGCGACTTCAAGAAATGCAAATTGCGGCAGAAAATCAACTTATAAAGATGAAAGTACAAGCAAAAACAAGATATGATAAAAAAATTAAAGCCTCTTAATGTTAAACCAGGAGATTACGTTTATGTAGAGAAAGAAGTGCGTTCCCATAAATTTAATCGCTTTTATAATGAACCCCTAAAGGTTAGAACAGTTTTAGAGGGAAATAATGTGTTACTTGAAAAAACCAATGGTGAAACCATTCGCAAACATACAGATGAATTAAAGCTAGTTCTTCGATAATAATATCTTGTAAGAAACATATTCTACATGTCTTCCAGAAAAAAAAACACAACGATCCAGATTATATTGGCCATCTTAATGACAATAACGGTCGAAGGCCGCGGAGATTTAAACTATGCTAATTTTGGAAACTATAGCATAGAACCACTTGAAACAAACCCTGGAATATACTACGAACGAATTGGTATAACAAAAATTAAGAGAGCCGATTGGAAGATTGTGATATGGCTGGATGTTAATAAATTCATATTGGAACAAACACCTACTCAAGAATGAAACGAAACTTTTCGATATTGTATTGTACAGTTTGGTTATTCTAATTGCACTCGCTATATGGAAATGGACCTCTTGAATTTCAAAATAAAGCGATTGACAAACCTCAAAGCAACGCTATTGAACATAATAAATACTGTGGGAATCCATGCAGGAGATAACATTACTACACCTCCAGCATACGAGCAAAAAGACTGATACCTTTTGGGATTATTGGGAGTATTGCTAAAGGACTTTACGGCTTAGTCACAGAAGATGATATTAACGTTATAAACACTAATATCAACAATTTAGATACCAATCAAAAAGAATGTATTAAATTGTACGAACAAAATAGCCATATTTTTGCAGCCACATTCAAAGAACTATACAATACCATGAAACGCCATGAGCATATTTTAAAACAAGTTGCTGATATATTGACTTCAGGACAGGATTTTACTCTTGACAGATATCTGATTCGTTTGTCAGCATACCTTAGAAGAACTGAGGCTACCCTAGATCACATTATTCGTTCCCATGAAGATCTGATTGACATCTTGCATGATTTACAAAGAGGACAAGCCCATCCAAAGCTATTTTCTCTAAATATATTTAGAAGAGTAGCCCGGGATGTTAAGAACCTTCCGGGAAATCTAGAATTTGTTGCACCAATAGAAAATCTTTATGCTGGTGAAATAAGTATCCTTAGAAAATTGGATGTTGTACATCAAGAAAATAGAACCATGGTAATATATTATTTGCCACTCGTAGATCGGAGCCCTTACAATCTTTATAGACTACATCCAGTCATGATACCCCAATCTGGACAAAATGGATCTGCCTACATAAAATTGTCGTACCCTTTTTTAGCAGTAGCAGCAGATCATAATTCGTATTTACGACTAAACGAAGTTACATTTAACCAATGTAATAAGACGGTGTATGGTTATATACGCTTGGCTATGGAACAGCTGAAGGAACCCTATTCAATGAACGAATGTGAAATTCTCATGTTATTACGACCTGGACCAGAAGTATTTAAATACTGTGAATTAATGTTCATGCCGAAAACCGAAAGCCAATGGATTGATTTAGCAGCTAATAGTTCATGGTTATTCTCAACACCTAATGAAGAACAATTAAATATTATCTGTCCTAATAAAGTGAATCAACAAAAAAGAGTCAAAGGTATAGGTCTTTTACGAATGAATGATCGATGTACAGGAAAAACTCACAGATTAACCTTAACCAGTGAACATAAGATTATCACTTAAATACAATATACCTATCAGGTGGAAGTAAACTTAAGCTTAACAATACTACATGAACCCTTAAAAGACACTTATGACTTCCATGACGCTATAAAATCGATTCGAGGATTAAACTTTAATGAACAAGCATGGACAGATAAAGAATTAAATGTACAAAATATAATATATCAAATAAAGAAAATACGGACCCGAAAGTTGGAGGAAAAACAAACTTCTCTTTTTTCTTTAATACGAAATGTCATTAAAGCTATTATTATTATAATTATAATAGCGATACTCATCAGCAAAGCAAGAAGCTGTTTCATGAAGATGATGAAACTTAGTGTCACGGAAAAATTTATAAAACGTACCATCAACCCTCTGAACGCAGAACCCCGAGTAACCATAAAACAATAACCAAATGAGCCCGAACCAACTAAACTGTATGTTGAAATTGAAGAAGAAAAAAAATACCTAAATCATCTAAAGTTAGACCTATAATAAAGACACGAAGTTTATACTCCCACGCCATACACCCCAAAAACTGGAAATAGACTCATAAATCAATAGTAATTTGATACTATTTTTCTTCCAGGTTGAACAATAAACCCCGACTATAAAATAACAATAAAGACTAGACTAGAGTGAACCTTTACATGAAGTTGTCGAACAATTAGAAAAAAAAGGAAATATTAAGGAAATGCACATACTTATGGATTTACATAGTTATGAACATCAAATTATAATCGCCAAATAGAATAGTGATTCATTTACTAAAGTACCTGATGAAACATTAAATACAGAAAAAGAAGTTAAAATACTTTTTCCTCTTAATATAAAATCCACTGTTTGTCAAGCAGAAAAGATCTCTTCACCAACACCATCAAGAAACGACAATGATACACCAAACATTGATCCAAAAAGACTTATGTGTCTTCTGCCATGAGATATAAAAGAAACAAAAAGGGAAAGAGATTTCATTAATCATTTCTCTCAATTTTGCACCCTAGAATATTGTGATGCCGTTAGAGATCGGCGGGGAAAATTATCCCAAGGATGTGTAAAATACATGGATCCTAAAAGCGCTATTTTAGCATTGCAGAACGATGAACCCGAATATCGCACGAAATACGCTGAACCAATTAAAAGGAGTACAAAATACAAAATGAACCGAAAATTGACTCACCCATTATGTCAACAACAAGTTGAGTTAATGACTTACCACAGACATGCAGAAGACAACGCTGTTCACAAACTACAGAAACGAAGTCAATCCTTACCAAAACCATTGATCTACGAGAAAATATCAAAAAAAGCAGAAAAAGAACCCAATAATTGAACCCTACTATTCAACTAGCCACCGTCTACGTCAAATACATATCACTTAGTTCTAAGATTTTAAATTTAAGCTGTGTAAAATCAATTTTTCCTTTCACGTACTTCTTCTTCTTAACTTTACTTCATTGTTTAATTTTATCTTTAGGATTTATATGAAGTACGTTTATTTTTAGTCAAAAAAAATATATACNTGTTACTCTATTGTCAAAATTTTTTCTTTCTTTTTTTGTAATATTAGGCTTTAGCATGTATTAAAGCTACTAATTCAATTGTATTATAAATACGCAAATATTTTGGTATAGTATGATAAGTAATAATTGTATCTATCCATGTATTCCCTACCCATTATCTAATAGTTTCATAACCCTAATTTTATTCTCATATCTGCATTCCATACATCACTTACGAACAATAACAACACGAATTACACTACAAAAGCACTCATACATGTAGAGTATCAAGTTATGATCCTCACAACATCCATCATATTAACGCTTGCAGAATTACACACACAATGGACAAACAAATCGCTAATATCACAGAAGCAATGGCTAAAGGATCCCAGCTTAGCATACTGCTGCAGGGGGATTATAGTGGGCTGATGCTGAGAAATATTCTAGAAAACTTTGGGATGGTGAGGTCCATCGAACGGGAACCCTGTGCTATGGGGTACTCAAGTTACGAGGTGGCATTACTTTCACCACGGGTGGCAGCGATAGCAGCTGATAACCTAAATACAGCGCCAATGCTACTGGAGCTATTCGACTCATTGTCGAATGCATCGGTCGAGAGGAATCAGGCAAAGTCAACGGCACCTGTCCCCTCGCCAAATAAAAGACAAGTCAAGGTCCACAATGTATCGGAAAATGGACGTTGCTTTAACATAATGACCGAAGAACCAATTCATAAGCGCCAATTGGAAACATCGCTTAACAAATTTAATCCGATGTTATCATTAAGAAAACAGCCATGTTCAGCCCCATACACCGGCTACGAAGCCGAATATTACCAACTATGTAAAGCAGCAATTGCTACAGCAACCTTAAATACACAACAACCATTAAAATAGAAGCAAATCATCATCATAAAACATCAATGCACCGACTAAGAATGTAGAGTCAACAACGGAAGTCAAAACCCTTAAAAAAATTAATGAAGAAGAGCTTAGTCCAATATTACGATTAGTGAGAGTAAATCGTACCAGGACTAAAATGAGCGTCATTATTAAAAAACCTATTAACAAAAACTATACTCATATAAAAATTGAATAAAATTTTGACAAATATTTAATTTTTTCCATATCCATCCAGCGTCAATACTTCCAAAGATTTTAATTTTACATATTTGGAAAAGAAAATGTACAACTATGTATATTGTATTTACCTGTAAACTTTGCACTATACTGATGGTAATAAAGGTAATGTTTTTAAATTTTCTTCGTCCTCTGAGAAATTCTTTTTTTTTTTTATAAACAGACCAAAAAATTTCTTTGAGACCAATACTTGTAGATAAACTATCTTTGATCATATAAAATATATTTTTTCAATCAAAAATGATTTGAAAGCCTATTGAATCATTACAACCCGTTTTTACAGCGTCAAGCAATTCTTTTGCTCTTCTTCAACGTGACTAAATGAGGCCAAAACAATAAAGGTAACTTTTTTTGATTAAGTAATAAGTTGTGTCACTGTATAAACCCTATCTATTCGAATCCTATCAACCAATCCGTCACATCTTATAGAAATAGTCAGTGCAGAAGAAATTTCGTTTACAAAATTTTGTCTTCGCATTTAAACAATGATTTCTAACAATTCTCTCAAGTTACTTAGTGATGTGTACTGAAAATTGAAACTCTTATCTCTATTCGTCAAAAAACAATTAAAATAAGAAATTAATTCTTTACTACTTGTAACAATAGAAAACAAAAGATGTAACAACATCTGAATACATATATCGTAAGTTTCTTAGCTTCTCCGTAAGCGTTTAAAAATTTTGCCTTAGCCTTATAATTGTCAGACTGTTTGATGGGCATTAACTACGCTTAGCATACACTTATATGACATATCATTTACTGCAGCAGAAGTCATATCTTAGGCACCGTATAAAGACAGTCACTGCTATAAAGGCACACTGATAGCAGCCAGGCAAAAAAGGAGCAGACATATTTATAAAAAAAAATAGTATTAAGCCAGCAATTCTAAGCTTGCCTCATGTTCATAAGGGCTTGTTTACTATTCTTTGAACCAGAGACTTGATCAGAAAGAATATGGTCCTAGACCCGTAGAACACATGTCAGAAAATCCGCCTCTGGAGTCTTAGGTTGCAAGTTGTCTAGTACTACCGTGTACATTAAATACCTAAATAACAGAAGGTTAGAATCGTCCTTATCTTTGACACTAAGGATAATATTCTTATTTTTAAAAATTAAACAAGTCCCACTACATAAGAAGTATCGTTATCGTTTGATTTCTATCCATGTCCTGTCATCGACGAATTCCTGAGATTATTTAATATCGTAGGACTACGTTTCTCTTTTTGCTTCTCCATGGCTTAGATAATAATAAGCTCTATACAACAGATCTATGCTTAAGACAACTGTAATTGTAATACGTTAAAATGTTTATAGTCATATTATATAGTTACACAGACTCAAGACTTAGAAATGATATGTTATTATTATTGTCAGCTTATTAGTACGGTGCGTATGTTACTGTTCTCTTATTAGAATCGTAACAGCAGACACTAAGATAGATTTATACCTGTACATGATACTCATGAGGTGTCACATCTATGGCCCTTTCATGCACACGCTAATAACTGGCTACCTGCACTGAAAAGAGTTTCAAGGAGCAGCTACTCCAAACTGAGGAGCATCCACTGGATACGCATGCTGGTAGTCGTTCATAACTTAGAGTGGCCGCTCTTCGGCTATCGAGGAGCTGACACTTGACAATGAGTGTCTGATACCTCACAAAAAGGAGCTGCCATCTAATGACTGATGGGTGACAGATCCTCGCTGGTTTGAGTGGTCGTCCCTCGCGTACTGTTCCGCAGCATGTAGTTTACTTGGAAATCAAGGCTAGGAAACCCAAGTAATAAGTGCAATTGTATCTGTTTACCATGGACAAATTTTTTGATAGGTATTCTAAATTATTTTTTTTGCGTGACAGCATTAATCGAAAGTTTATAAATAAGTAACGCGTTAATGTGAAAATATCTGCTGAAATATCTGTGGAATGCTTTTCTGCATACACTTGGAATTTTTGTTCTGGTTCTTATGATTTGTGAAGAGCATGGCATTGCGAATGATCTATTTTATGCTTTTAGTGATAAAGAATGGAGTAAGATATTGGAAGATCACCCAGAAAAAGCGCAGTTAATGTTTAAGAGAAAGCTCATGTTTGAAAAGCAAGTATGCTTGAGATGTTTGTGGAAATGGTATAGAAGTAGAGTGTATAACAGAGACAGTGAAGCATTACCTTGTATATCCTCTTCCTTTAACCTCAAATGTTGCAGATGATAAGTCTGTAACTTATTTTGCATCAGCGCAAAAATCTATAATTAGCTCATCATTAAAAAATACTGAATCCTCCACATTAAGTGATATTTTGTCTCACACCCAAAAAAAAGCTAGGTTTGAGCCTACTTAAGGGCCTTCTTGCTTTTTTTGACAGCTTTTAATAATATACATACAATAAATTGTGAAACAAATTAAAGTCTTATAAGACTGATAACATGGGTCATTTTTGACTTCCAATATAGTTTTCACAATTTATCATTTTTTTTTATTTAATGCTATTGTTACTTGTAAAAGTATGTTTAAATGAATTTTTAGACACAATACAATTTGTACAAAATGAGCTGTACACATTTTTAAACAGCTGACCAAAGGGCACACTCGTTCTTGGGAAGTAAAGACCTTCCTAGTTTTTAGATTTATTAAAACTAAAAAGTCTAGTCATTAACTACTACATGTTAAATAATCTTATTAATTTTATGTTAATCATCCAACTACACCCTATCTACATTTTGGATCATGAATAGATTTTTTATGTTATATATGACTCGTGAATGCTATTTTGTTGTTGTAAAGAAAATTCCTTTTTTTATTTACAACTTTTTTTATTAGTATAAGTACCGAGACATTTTACTGGATTGCTGATCAAATTATAGAACATATTTTTACTGTTGACAAAGAGCTCCTTTATTACCCATATGTTGCAAGTTCTATAGATAACCAAAAGAGCAACGAAGGTAGGTGTTCATATTGGTGTTATAAGGATTTGCGCCAATAGTACTACGATGCTGAGTTAATAAAGCGTGATAAGTCAAGTGTAGAACCGACTCAAAGTAATCAACCTAAACGTAAGAATCATTCTTTATTGCTCTGCATGGTTCCTTGTTCAATTAAATGTTTCATTGAATTTTTTTTCTCTTAAAACCAAAAATAGAAACAATGATATAAATCAATCTCTAAAACTTTAAAGCAATTTTTTCAGTTTGCTTCAATTTTGAGTGTTTGCCAGACCCAGATCGAGGAAAGTACAATGCTATTGATGTCGGAAACGAGTGGAAAGAATCGTTTCCTCAAAGACACAAAATGCTCGTTGAAAAGGAAGGAAACAAATTTGTCTGCTCACCTGCCACTTACGTGCGATGTTCCCCATGTCTTATTGATTCTGACGCTATTGATGTCAGAAACAAGTTGAAAGAATCGTTTTCTCATAGATACAAAACGCTCGTTGAAAAGGAAGGAAACAAATTCGTCTGCTCGCCTGCCACTTACATGTGATGTTCTCTATGTCTTAATGATTACGTAGCAGGATCTTTAGTACGATGCTCGTGTGATGCTAAGTCAAACGTATTTTTAGTTATTTATATGTTTTGAAAATTATTATCTTAAAATTTTTCAGTTAGAGAGTGATTTAATTAACATTTTGCCTAGTTTTCTTGAGAAAAAAGTTTAAAAAAAAAGTAATATTTTAAATTACACTAACATTTTTTGAAGTGATCGGCCAGGAGTAGCCACAAAACTTATTAAGTTATTAAAAACTTCAAAAATAAAAGAAGTAGTTGCTTTTACGAACACACATGCAAGCTTATTAAAAAACGGTATTAATACTGTTTCTTTTTCATTTTTTAAGTTGGCATTGCCTTAGTCAAAAAAATTTTCTTTTATTCAAGGTAAGCACAATAATGTTTTAGCATTACTTGCTTGTCCGCTGCTATTAACCGTTCAGAAGCCTGTTGGAAAAGACGTCATTGCAAAATCATTCATCTTCGTAGTAGAGGTAATTTTTTGGCTTCATTTATTATATTTTAATTCGATATTATGTTCGTGCCATAAAAGTGGTTTCAAAACGGTTGTAACAAAATACGTTAGTAAACATAAAATATACTTTTAGAAAAAGGAAAACATCGACTCAAAGCGATCAGTAATTGAAAACAAATTGGAAGAGCTCGGTGCAGACACTGTAGTATACGTTCTTTTGTGTGGAGCTTTAACATGTATTGAAAAGGCGTACGTAGTTTGAAATGACTAATTATATCCGTACTCAGACCCATTGGAGGCTGTCGACAGTTGTTTTAAATGTCAAGTATCTCTTCGATCGTAGTCTATACTATCTGACTACGTATGGGCCTTTTTGCAATTATCAGTATATAAGATACCACACAATAAATGACCCGTTTTTGTTAATAAAACTTTCCAAGTCGTTACCAGGCTGATTCATAATTTAAAGCAGCTATAATAAGTCTAGTTTTGTTACTAATTGACGTGTGATACTTTTGTTGCAAAAAGTGAAAATTTCAGCAGTTCTCAATTACATTTTTTATTTAATACTTGATCCGTACGGTAATTTAAATTCACTGAGAGACATTGTTGACGATGTTATAAAATTTTTGAAAATTTCATTTGAAATATTTTCTGCCATCTTTAAAATCAGATCTTGTGCATGTTTTAAAAAATTTTTCTCTTTCACAACATACTTTGAATAATATTAATTCTGTAATTAAAGACTACGATCGATTGTTTAACACACTTAAAACAGAACATGCAAGATTGAAATTTTTAAAATAATTGATTATTATGAGCCTACCATTTGTCAAGTTGGATGTTATTTGAATTACAAAAATATTATTGATAAATCAATTGTAGTATTTGAGCCTATTTATATAAGTTGGCTCCCTTAACGAAATCCGTTACAATCATTTTTGGGTATACCAGGAATATTACAAGATATTTTTAAGTTCATGAATAAGTTGCGTGAAGAAGGTAATAATTACATAATAAAAAATGTATTTTCAAGGAAAACTATGGCAAGAAAACTATCAGCATATGTTTGCAAATGAAATACTTTTACCTTTTTTTCTGTACTATGATGACCTCGAATGCGGGAATCCACTCGGGAGCGATGCCAGCAAAAATAAATTCAGAGCAGTATATGCTTAACTGGCTTGTTTACCATCAAGAATCGCTTGACGTCTTAAAGCTATATTATTTTGCATTCTTATTCATTTAGTAGATAGGACAAAATGTACTAGTAAAGAAATTTTTAAAACACCAATTACAGAAGTGAGTTTTCTTAGAAGAGAGGGGATTAAAATTGTACATGATTCTGTTGAACTTGTCATTAAATTTTAATTAATGTTAGTCATCGGTGATAACCTCAGACTAAACGATATTTTTGGTTTTACTTCGTCTTTTAGAACCAACTATCTTTGTCGAGTATGTTAGTGTACTGTGAAAGAGGCTGAAAGTATGACTGAAGAATGTGAGTCGATACTAAGAACGGGCAAAAGTTATAAACAAGATGTAGAAAGCAATAATTTATCTGAAACTGGTATTAAAGAATAGCGCTTCTTCCACAAAGTCGACAACTTTCATTTAGTCGATAATTTTAGCTTGGATGTAATGCATGACTTCGCGGAAGGGGTATGCTCTTATGGAATTCATAGTGTATTGTCAAATTTTATTTACAAAAAAAAAAATATTTCACTTTACATACACTCGATAGCCGTATACAAAATTTTGACTATAGAGGAACCGAGACCTCTAACAAGCTACCACTGATAACAGTGTGACGGTTTAAAAACAATGTACTATTAAAAATGTCTGCTTCCGAAACTCTTAGCTTGGTAAAATATCTGCCCTTGATTATTGGCGATTTAGTTGCAGTTGATGACGAATTTTGGAAACTAATTAAATACTTAAGAAGTATTTCCAACATTTCGACATCTCACTTTATCACAGCTTACAATGCTAAATACTTAGCATATTTAGTTAAAAAACATCATTAGTTGTACATAAATTTAATAGGTTCTTTGAAACCAAAGTTCCATTTATTGACGCACTATTCGAGGTTATTTTTAGAGCTAGGACCAAGTATTTATTTTTCAACCATGAGATTTGAGTCACGACATTGACCCATTAAAGCTACTGTTATATTAACTAGCTGTAAAAAAATCTACTTCTTACGATAGGTATTAAACAATTCTACATATGTGTCGTACTCTTTATTGCATGCAATTTAAAAATAAAGCAAATAAACTTGAAGCAGATGTATTAAGCACATTTAAATGTTCGATTTACGAGATTAATATTTATAAAAAAATAGAACTGAAAGTAACTTTTAAGGTTGGGAAGGTTTTTGTGACAAAAGTTAATGCCTTTCATAAACTATTCGGTAAAATCAGTGGAAAAATATGTGTTAAAAACAATTATTATGCGAGTATGGAAATTTATAAAGAGGTGTACTTCCATTCCCATTACTATTCATACGTTGTCCAACGAAATGCTAATGAAGATATTAGTATGAATCCTAATTTTTTTATAGATATGGAACCAGCTCTATTTATAATAAAAAATATCACGCCAAACTCTCAAGATAAAAACAATGTAGAGTCTTTAGTATGTTTAAGGTCAGGCTTGTTAAATAAATTTAAATAAATTATATAATAAAAATCAAAGAAAAATGTTTTTCGATACATCTAATTAACCCATGTAACATTCCTTTTTTGATAATTTTCGCAAGTTTCTATAAATTTATCAAATATTTGTAATTTCATAGGGATGAGTAAAAATCAACTGCGTGTGTCTTCTTCTTAATGAGTCAATTTCGATGTCATATTCCTCGATTTCTAAAGGAACTGACACTCGATAAGAAAGTGTGCCTGCTACTCGGTTTCATCAAGTGTCAGCTACTCGAATTCCGAGTAGTGGCTGATAAACAGTGATGGGGGCACTGTTTCTCAACTTCAGTGAGGCAGATCCTCGAAATTTTTTTCAGTGTGGTAAATATGAATTTTGGTGGTCAGTCAATAAATGTGTCTGCAGTTTTTTATAGAAAAACATATATCTTCACTTTTGATTATAGTAACATTTATTTGTCCTTTTACTTTGCGTTATTATCACTGTATATCAATATGTATACATATTGCGAACATACATCTGCAGAGTAAAGGTCAATTTTAATTTAAGGTGTTGATATAATTCCCGTAAAAATTTATATTGATTGAACTATGTAGATGCTGGTGTATGAACACGTTTATATTCATAATTCAGGTAGTAAAAGAAGTTCTTCACAATATACACTGGCCCCTGGCAACTTTTTGTTGGGTACCATTTACAGGGAGCAACAATTGTCTCAAGCACACCTGAGCTGCTATTGAGTTAAATGTGAAGATATTTTTCAATAAACTATCTTTTCTTGCTGTATCGACTTTTTTACAACCAACAGTGACTTTTATTTGATAATCTGGCCGGGTATTGGCTTTCTTTAAAAAAGGAAGCCCTTGAATGTTAATACCTTACAAAAAAAGTCAACTATTAGTTTAAATAACAGAATAGGAGGTTTTTCGGCACCCTGGGTACTTATCCCATCAAAAAAGCCGGAGAAGAATATCTCGATAATCTTCAACAGGATTTGAACCCCTGACCCCTCGAGTATCTTTGGCTATGAAGCTAGCATACTAACTTCTAAACCATTCAAGCTGTTTGGGAGTGTGCTTTAATTGTTGCCTAAAAAAAAAAAGTTTTGTACGAGATATACAATCGAATAACTCTAGCAAAACTAAAACGAAACGAAAAATGCAAGTCTGAAAGAAGTTACTTTAACAAAAAAATACATCTTATAACGGGTTCTATCGATAGAAAGGGTTTTGCATATCCTCTACAAATTTTTAGTAGTATTTTAGCAAAAAGAAGTAAATAAAACGGAAAATTTCCACTAGCAACACTATTACAAGACTAGTTTATGAACTACCATTCACAGTTATTGTACCACGTAGTTTAGTGCTTCAACGTTGTAAAAAAATTACTTCTAGTTATTGTTGAATTAGAGACTGATACAAAAATTTGTGCCAAAAATAAGTTACATATAAATTTAGCAAAAATGTTGAAAGTAACATAACACTAAAATAAAGCAATGTTAGTTATGTTTGAATATAATGCATCATCAAGAATTAAAAATACAGTGGCAAAACGAGGTATTATCGAAAACATGATGCATGAGGCTTTTAAGGAACATGAAAAAGATGGTTTACTATTCTTTTTGCCTAAAACTGTAAATTGAAGCCTAGAGATATTCTTATCAAAGAATTTATAAATTTGTTAAGATTGTTAAATTTAAGAAAAAATTTACAAGCTAGATAAATTATAAAGTAGTCAAAAGGTTTTTAGAAATGTTATAGAGTTTTTATTTATCATAGCTATGAAGATTGTTCTTCCTATCAAGCTTGGTAATCGTTTCATAATTTCCTTATTTATATAGCTTGTTGTATATTTATCAAGATTTTAACATTAATTTATTTATGGCTTATGTTTTTGATAATGGCTTAGTACCTCCTTTGTTGTCAACGGAGTACATAAAATCTTTTTCACAATTTCTGCCATTATTTATTCGACAGAATATACAAATAACGCTGTGAATAAAACAGAGCATTGCCTTCTATACATCTGTAATATCTGTCATTTTATTGAGTTAAACGTGCATAAATTAACTGTCTACTCGTTCAAGGCCAATATTTTATTCTTACTGGATCACTTTCTCGATGAAATATTCTGTAAAATTGCATGATAAACCCAAATTTTCTGTACGTTATTTCACAGCTTATGACTTTTTCTATCTGTACCTAGTTCTATATTAAGATTTAAGGCATATTTAGCAAGATATTGAAACGTCTTCAGTGAAAGTTAAGTGGTATTCATGCACATACATAGTAAACATTAATTTTAAAGCAACTTGCTTACAAACATAAGCCTGATTCTATGGTTCAAAATTCTAACAGGTGATATGCTCTATATCAAAAAATGATTACTCTAAGTTTAAGTTATAGTTAAGGTATGTTAATTTTATGATCAGCCACAATAAAATGTTAAATAATAAGTTAAATCACTATCATCTACGTAAAAAAAATGTATAACTTGTGTATACGAAGATTTTAATCATAACATATAGCAGGTAATAAATTTGATTGTACACCAATGGATTCCAGCATATTGACAGCTCGGTTACAGATCGTTGTACTTCCAGAAGAAAAAAAAAAAAGGAACTTTACTTAAACACCTGAAAAAAAATTACTTTAAACAAGATTTTATTCAAATATTTTTATAATCATACTACTACTGTACTGTCAAAGAAAGCAGCAGTTCAAAACAAAAGTATTACTAGTAAATGACTTACAAAAAGATTCACGTATTATGTTTGTGAAGGGTTAAAGGTTGAGGAAATGAGGAGACGACTGAACAGATTTAATTTTATAAAATTATTCATTCAACTGACTTGACAAAACTAACTGACGACTGACTATAACGGATTTTTATGTGTATACAGACTTTCGAAATTTAAGGAGAGCTAAGTGTTGCGTGAACACTTGACTATGGTCAAATCAGAACTGGCGCATACCTGACTATCACTGTACACACCTGTCATCTAACACAGGAACACATACGCTCGCGCATGCCTACAGCCTATCAATACAGTCGTGCACTTCAACGTTCCCCCAACTTGAGATAGCTAATGAGATCTAAAAGTACAAAAATAGGCATAAATTTATTTCACATAGTATAATTATTTTAACTATCAATTTTTCGTGGTGCTAGTAACAAGGCTCAAACAGGCCAGGGATCACAGTCATCTGGCGAGTACCTTACTTCTTGTCTGAAACAGAGTGTGTGATATTAATCATTTATTTTGGTTACAGACTTTATTAAAGATGTGATTTCAGAATTTTTCGTGGAGCTCGACAGGCAAGGGTTTTGTAAAAATGTCTGCCGTTTGTTCTTTAGTACTTAACCACCTTACATTTACTCTGCCATAAGTCACACAGTTTTTGATATAATTTTTATGAATTTCTGTCTTATGTCTCAATTTCCCGCTTCCGAATTTAATTCAGCTGCCATATAATTGCACCATAGATTAGCTGGGCAACAAGTCTTGTTTAGGATGATTTTGAGAGAATTGTCTACTGCCATAAATTCTCTACATACTTCACTTAGTGCCACGTATTCAGCCTGACATATTGATACTGCTACGCAAGTATGCTTGTGAGTTCCCCAGGCTACAAAATCTCTGAATAGTTTGATGACATACTCACTCGTAGTCAGAGAGCCCTTGGAATCACCAAAACTGGCATCCAAAAATGCTTCTAAGTTGTCCTGCCTTTTAAAGAACCTCAGACCAAAAGATTTAGTACCGGTCAAGTACCAGAGCACTCTTTTGACCATGTTCCAATCTTTATCAGTTGGATTTATCTGATGTCAACTGAGTATTTACAGCATAGCTAATGTTGGCGGCGCTTTTGTCATCACGTGTGAGTAGACAGTTTTATTTTTCCTGAGTTCTTCTAGGAACTCGCTAACCGTGTCTTGTATAACTGCCTCTCACCATAGCAGTGTTTTCGAGATTCGACACAACACATTTAATGATATAAGTAGGTAAACCATGGCGGTATTGGCACCACCCGACCTACCCCCCTGAGGTAGTGGTGGAGGAAGAGGCTCTAGCTATAGCTGTGGGTGGAGAAGAGGCAGTGGAGGAGAGGCGGTGGTAAGGGAAGAGGCTGATCGGGCAATAAAGGAGAGGCGGTGGAGGGAGAGAGGCTGATCGAGCCGTGGGAGGAGGGGCACGGGTGGTATAGGTAGTAGGGGCGGTGGGTGGTGCGGACTACTTGGATGGTAACGTCAGGGGAGGGGGGCCTCTTCCGAATGCCGTGACGTCGGATAGTACTGACGGCTCGCTTCCTTTCCAACCGCGAATCGAGCTCCAACGTCATCAGGATAGGTCGTAAGGTGTAGGTGACAAGCCCAACGTACAGCGCGAGAGGAAGAGGATCAAGCACGAACGTGTATTTCTTTCCACCGAACTTTATTTTCTTCTTTCGCTTATTGTTTCAGGAGTCTCAGCGTAATTGTTGTTTTTTTTTGTTCTTCTCAAGAGCGGGCGTATCAAGTTGTTGGAGAAAAAATTTCTATCGGAAAAGCGGATCGCGTGACCCGTTTAGCTGCGACCAACAAAGGGGGTGATCCCATGTGTTGCACACACACACACACGCGCACACGCGTACGCATACATAGGCGCGCGTGCACCATCAGTCGTAGCTGATGACTTTTTCTCTCATACTTTAGAGGTATAATACACCAGCATCACATTTTTTCTTCTCAAGAGCTTGTGTACTTATCAAGTTGTTAAAGAAAAAATGTATACTATTTTAATACCAAAAGCAGATTGCGTATTTCTGTGAACTGCCCCAAAACTGGCCCACTCATTTTTGGCGCAGTACTTTGCCAATGAATACATCATTTCTTATCTATATGCATGCATGAATGCATTAGCCGTGACTGATTAAAATATGTGAAAGAGGAAAACTTTTTTGCGTCTTTTACAAGAGATGTTTGCTTAAAATATAATTTACTAGCTGCTCACTAGATAACGTAAGTAAAAAAGCTTTTATAATTGACAGTAAAGACTTGTTCAATGTATATAAGGCGCTAGAGTTTAAAGTCAGGTAGTTACAGTAACACAAGTACAAGTCAGTTATGACGAAGTGGACTCTGCAAGTGGAAGCAGTAGTGATAATCATAAATATGCAGATCTCTACGTGGCCTTGTCCCTGGCTCTCTTAAATAAAAGGATGGAGATTAAAAATCAACACTAAGAAATATTTTTTTGTGATTATTTTATTAATACACATAATATAATATCACTCCTCTCATCTNTATTTAAATTGTAAAGAAACTAATTTATTAAAAACATTTACTTCTGGGAAATAATGCAACACATGTTTTTTTTTCTATTTTAAAAGAAACTATTTATCCTATTTACTTAAAAATTGAATAATGCAGATCTCTACGTGGCCTTGTCCCTGGCTCTCTTAAATAAAAGGATGGAGATTAAAAATCAACACTAAGAAATATTTTTTTGTGATTATTTTATTAATACACATAATATAATATCACTCCTCTCATCTGAAATTTGAAAAAATTGTTTGTCCGTTATCGCCAACTCTATTTAATTTCATTAAAATAAGATTTTCCAACCAATTCTCTCAAATTTGCATCGCGTCCGGCTGATGCTGCTTGTGTGGCTAAGGTCGCTGTTAAGGCTGCAAATGTGAGAAAAAATAAAAAAAAATTGAGAAACCTCATTTTTTAATTAAAAATTTTAATTTAAAAAACAATATACCTGCCACTGCTGCTGCTGCTGCTGCATTTTTTCCTGCTGTTCCAGCTTTGGACCCTGCTGTAGAATTAAATAAGAAGTTTAGGAAAATCGTTTTATTATAATTTAAAAAATTGTTATTATGGATATAGCAACTTTTCATTTTACTCACAGGTATTCCGTTAACAGCATTCTTATAAAGATTCATTTTTTTGGTGAAGAAAAGAGCTTGACTAGTGTCGTTGTCAAAAGTTTCAGAAACAACAATTCTATAAAAAATTTAAAAAAAACACATGAATAGTGCATAATAATTACAAGAAGATTAATTTTATCAGTCAATGTTGAGGAACAGCATTCTGCAAAACAATTTTCAACCATTGACTATTTAAAAACAGATTTTCGTTTAAAGTATTCGAACAATAGAATACATGAGAAAGATTAATAAGAAAAGTATATTTTCATATCACTTAGAACTTTAACATCTAACACTTTGTAAAATTTTCAAATTTATTTTTTTGTAGCCAAGAACAACTTTTACTATTTCTATATCTATTTTTATATTTATTTTAGCATTCAAGGATCTCTGCATTGCTTATCAGAGTAAAAATGTATTCTACAAAAAATTGTATTTTATTATAATCGATAACTGCGTCTTAGATCGTTAGCGTATAAAATAAACGTGCAAGAAGTTGAGACTTTCCTAAAATACTGCTCCTTGACCGGTCATTATAACTTTGTTTTTATAAAATAGAAGATTATCTCCCTACCACTGTTATAGTTGCACTAGTGTAAAAAAAAAGGTTTGAAATGTTTTATTAGGTGGGGCTATATTGAGATTAAGTAATAAAAAATGTCAGAGAAAGTCTTATGTATAGTGATAAAGAAAATTATCATGCACTACTACTCAATACCCTTTTTTTTCACCACACTTTAAGTTTATTACACACTAAGATAAATTTTATGGCAGCAGATGTGTCTTGCAACAGGATTATATTCTTTTAATGTGTTTAAACAACCCACCGTTTCAGAAGATCAATCTTCTTCTGTTTTCTACGCTGTACCTTGAAAGTTCACAGCAGTGTTGAGAGTATAAGTGTCGTTATTAAAATATAAAATCATGTGCAATGGGTTCGCATTGCTTTTAGCCGTATGGTATGAGCGATATGTCCTCCATGTATTTATCTCCATAATCAGTTCCGGATACAAATGATTTACTTGATCCAATGCAATGTCCCACAACTACAAAAATCTATAGTGATTTTTCCACAATAAAATTTCCACATTCACGTTCTCTCTCACACACTTAAATGAAAATTGTTGACGAGATCTTAACGTTAACAATGCGTCATATCTGGGGTTTTCTATTAGCACTGTTGCACTTTCGATAACGGGTGTATGAGTATCGTGAGGGACAACTGCTCCCTCGCTTGGAAATATCTTAACGACTGCAGCCTTTTCCAGCAGATCTTTTTGTTATGAAAAATTTTAAGCTAGTAGACTTGCTTACAAAATTACAATTTAGGGTGATAATCAATACGTCTCAATAATAAGAGAGCAAAAGCATGTTGTAGAATTCATTCTTAAACATGCCTATGCTCAAATAAAAAGCGGGTACGTGTTTTATTACGTAAAAATATTAACTTGCTAGTGCGCACATTTATAAGGTGTTTATACTGTATTATGCGAGTGCCTATTAAGAGAAAGAAGTCTCTCTTTCAGTTGCATATAATGTGACAGACGAAGCGATAAGAGCTTATTCAAAGCATTTTTTAAATAAAAGTGAACTGTTACCATGGCTCAATTGCGAAGGTACGAGTATGAAAAAGTGTATCCATCTGCAAAAGAGCAAGTGATAGATCTTATACAAGAAAAGCTCTGCTATAGTGTATAAAAAATAAAACTTTACAGATATAACTGCAGCTATGAAAACTATAATAACGAAAGAAAGAGTTCCAACTAATTTGCAAACCGATCGTGGTAAAGAGTTTTACAACGCAAATTTTTAAGGTCTCATGAAAAATTACAAAATTAACTTATACTCTACGTACAGTCATCTTAAGGTGTCTATATGTGAACGATTAAATCGTACCCTAAAGCATGCTATGTAAAAAAAGTTTAGTGTAAGAGGTAATTACAAGTGTCTAAATATTTCACAATAGCTGATAACTTCTTACAATAATCGAAAACACTGAACGATTGGTGTGAGGCTAAAATATGTTTTAGTAGCTAAAGAGAAAATATTTTACAAAAACTTTTATATTCGAAAAAAGGAAGAAAATCAACATTGAAAGATGGTGATAAAATACGTATGAGTAATACTTAACAAGTCTTTGAAAAAGGTTATACACCTAATTGGTCGGCAGAAATTTTTACTCTAACCCGAGTAGCACCAACACAGCCATTCACTTACTATTTATAGGATTATCAGCTAAAGCCAACCTCTGGTGGCTTTTACGATCAAGAACAGCAGAAAACCAAGTATCTTAATACTTACCTAGTTGAGAAAATTTTATGCCAACGAAAAAATTAAAATTTTGTTAAATGGTTGGGTTCTGACAGTGCACACAATAGTTGGATTTTAAGAGATTGGTTATAATTTAAAAGAAAATTGTGATGAATAGAAGATACGAAGAAAGATGTATG
Source organism: Copidosoma floridanum (assembly GCF_000648655.2). Next base: position 1,078,947 of record NW_019379482.1, read on the forward strand.
GCAAATGCATGGAAAATTAAAGTACATAAATATATTTAAATTGTAAAGAAACTAATTTATTAAAAACATTTACTTCTGGGAAATAATGCAACACATGTTTTTTTTTCTATTTTAAAAGAAACTATTTATCCTATTTACTTAAAAATTGAATATGAGAACCATTATAAGTTTTAAAGAGCTCTATTTTCTATATGGAATCTAATAAATGATTAAATAGCACTTCATTATCAACTATATTCTTTGACACTGCACTGGGTAAAAATATTTGAAACTCGTCATTAAACTCCACAACTGCTTTTATTCCGTATTGAGTATTATCTTTCTTTAATTTTGTAACCATGTAGCAGTGGTTTACTATCATCTCGGTGATTTTCTTGCACGGAAGGAAGCCTCCAGAAGTAACTTTATTCAATGCTGCTAGATTGGACATCTGTAACAAAGAATCTTAAAATTTTTACTAATTTAAATATTCATGAAAAAAAGGAGAATGGGTAAAAAAAGTATGGTTATGAAGAAAACAAATTTATATTTACCTCAAAATTGTTTGTTTTTTACCCTTTTTTTTAAGGGGAGGTCTTCAAATTTGTCCGCCTTCACACTTGTTTCCTTATTAGGTTGTTGTTGGACTATATATACCCTTTGCTTCAAATACTAAGCGATCGATGACTTGGCGTCACTGTTTGGCAACTCTGATCAGACAAGCCTGCCGTTGTTGTTGCGGTTTTTCATACAAGGTTTCTACTATCACATAAGGGAGCTCTACTATAGTACTCCCCCCCCCCCTTACTCGTTTCTTTTTGACAAGTTACTTTGAGCTTATTGTCGTCACCCTTTTGATCTTCTCTGTAACGTTCTTTACTTATTTTATCATTCTCGATGGACGATAAATCAATTATAGAGGTTCCATTACATTGCTCGCTATCATGGAAACTAAAAGTTATTATATTTTACTCATTGTTCTGCAATTGATCAATAATACGCTTATTTTTTAGTTGCTCTGGATGTGAAGGTTCCTCTATTTCTTTTTAAGATGTCGTCATGTTGATCCCTCCTTGAATTCTCTCTTATATACAAGCTGTTTTCTGTCTGTCCTCTTTATTTTTTCTTTTTCTTTGCCTTCATTCGTTGTTAATCTTGATTCTTTATTTCTTATTTTGTGGTCACTTGGTGACATATTAGCATGACTCTTATTTATTGGACTTGTTATGTTCTCCCTATCTTCCTTAGATTTCTGTTCTACATCTCCATCTCGCCGTTTTCGATTAACTTCATAATGCCACCGGGGTAATGTATCAGCGATATTAGGGAAAATACATCGCTTATTATTACGAAAGCTAAAAGCTATGTTTGTTGTTTTTTAGTATAAATCTTAAGCAGACAAGATCTAATATTAATTTGCTCTTGATTTATATTAATGGTTTGATCGCGTAGGCAATCAATATAATCATAAATAAATAGTGGCTTTAACAACATTGGTCTTGATACCCTTTGCTTTTTTATTATGTCTTGATTCTGAACAAGAATGCTGTACATTTTACTCCTAAGACTGATGAATTTTATAATAATATTACCATTACACTCATCTTCTATAAGTCCCACGATTTTCTTATTTTTAAGTGGCAATTTATACTTATCATAAGTTTTTACCAACATTATGTATTACTCAACTTTAAAAAAAATTATGTTAAACGTAAATGCCAGTAATTATGCATAATATACTCTGATTGAAGTAAAGACAAGAATTTTTTGTAGAGTTTGATTTAATCAGTATACAGTCTGAGTGTATATCAAACTATACGGATAGGAAATATACATCGATACAGTTATCTCACTCCCAGTAATAGTTAGAATTATACAAATTGATTTGAAGTGGACAAGGTACTGTGTTGAAGATAAGTAAGCCAGTGTTTAGAGCTCTACTTGCGTTGCTTATTCATGAGAGCAAGCAGACGCAGAGCTATAAAAATATTTTTTTTAGAAAACCCATTTGTGTCGAGAAAGTCATATTTGTCGTATGAAAAACATAAGTGTGTAGAGAAGAAAGAAATAATAGTAAATGTACCAATAAATTTTTTACCACTACAGATCCTTTTATATTTTTAGCAGAATCTGCTGTTATAGGAACAAAAAGAAGAATTTTTAACATTGCTGTTAAAACACAAAATATGCTTATGGTTTTTCTCTTGTTGTTTCTACTAGCTGATTGAGGTTGGACTATATAGTTCAAAAAATCCTAAACGAAGAAGTCAACTTGTATTTTACAATTGACTGAGAAGACGTATATATAGCCCTAACTCACTCATATCTACAAGTTAGATATGTAATATTCCCAATGGAGTACGTATGCTCTAATCGATACAAACATGCGTGTATTTAAAATCCTCAATTGTCGTTACAGCACTTGTGGTTCGTTGAGTAAACATGAATTATATACTGTGAGACACTCTTCCTACATTAACAGTAATATCCACGCAGAGTTCTATTGACCACCTGAGGTGTAAAAAATAAAAATAAAAAATATCTATATTTTGTATGCAGCTGTAACGACTCAACTTTAAACCGATTTTTAATGCTAATACCTCGAAGTCACATGCTTATTACCAATTTTCCTTTTTCTCACATTTTTATTTATTTATTTGAACTGTGAATACGTATGATTAATTATCAAAACAACGTGAAATGAGCACAGTTAGGTCGATTATGGCACAAATATCTAATATAACTCCAAAATACATTTAAGAGGAATGGAAGGAATAGTGAAAGAGCGTTATAAATGTGTAAGACGCAATTATCTCCGCCGAAAGTTTGATATCCGGGGTTTGGAAGAAATATGACAAGATGATCTTGTGGAGATAATACCTTATGCTCGTGAAATCAGTTTGGCGCACAGTCATAATTTGTCAAAGTGCCGAGAATATATTCACTGAATTATGGCATATGATAAGCCCATTTATATGGTTCAACAATTATCACTTTTGATAAACGTCAGAATTTAGCCCTTCATAACCATACCATAACATCACTGATGAATATACCAATGACTATACGTGTAGAACACCACGTAATTGTCAAAAAAAACATCAAGAAACTAGTTAGACCATCAGAGGCTGTGAAAAGATTTATGAATGCACCCTTTGCGCTGTTAATCTCATAAAATGTATAGCTTTTTAAAATAAGGAGTGGCATCTTTAGCGCACTGTATATATCTTGACACTGTTTGTCTCGTACGCTCAAGCATTCATTTTACGCGTCATAGAAGAACGACGCTCAGTTTTGTGTATGTATGTTTGTGTATGTATGTTATGTGTCGTACTTGCGTCTAACGTGCTATACAGAAACAGCACCTTCAGAATCTGTTAGAATATTGTATACTGTACAAATAACTCCTTTATACGCTTCCATGTACGGGACATTACAGTGGCATTTAAAAAAAATACGACACAAATGAGCAATACGTAGTTAAGAGAAGAATTTATACTCCTCTAGTTTTCCTTTGCGAGTACAACTCGTATTTGGAATGACTTAAGACGTACAGGATTCCAGCTAAAGCAGACTTTTACAGCTGCTTTAGCAAAGATTACGCTCAAGTTCAGAAAGTATTGGATTTTTAACGTATGGACTCTAGGGGACTATTCTGATGTCTATAAAAAAACTACTCTTCTTCTAGACGCATGTGTCGTAATTGCGTGTATCGTGCTATACAGAAACAGCAATTCACGAATCAATTGGAATATTATATACTTTTTGCTATATATACGCTTAGGCTTTTTGCTCATTTAGACTTTGGATAATTAAATTTAATTAATTGTTATTATTATAAGACTATGTAGCCCTTGTTAGCTTGACCTACTACACGTAAAACGATTTTTAAAATAAGAAAATATTTTTAAGACAGGTTAGGATAAAGCAAGAAACAAAAGTAGGAAAAACATATGGCTTTTTCACCAGTACTAGAGAGAGAAAAAGAAGAAAACAAGGGGCTAGCTTTCTCATTAACATCAACAAGTTATGTGTATAAATATTTTTAGCTTTCTCTTATTCTTCCTATACTTTTATATGACAAAATATATGTAAGGACGCACTAACAATCAGCTACAATTATGTAGACAAATATATGTGTATATAAGTATCCTCGTTAATATCAGTAAGCTATGTGCACGTATTCACAATCTCTTTTTCCATCAATTTGAAACCCATATAGTGAATTAAAGTTTTTATTTTTTCTATATTTTTCAGACAGTAAACCTATAAAATACAGATTTTTAAATAATCTTTACGATGGACCCTTTTAGCAGTCTCTCAAATATAAGAACTAACTTAAATCGTTGATGTCAGTACGCCAATCTATCATCGACAGAAAGTTGTTCTTTAACAAAAGTCATTTGTCGTGATCATCGTTAAACCGAGGGATATTTGCAACCAGTAGCTTAATAAAGCGTTGTTTTTCGACGATTGTTGAATGCCCGAAGGCAACACAAGGAAATGCTAGTGACAAACACAGATCAACTACCGCGCACTATTAGATGCTATGAGGTAGCATACGAAAGGGTTATAAATGAGTATATTGAGTTAGGTCATATGTCATTGGTGCGTGACGAGTCTTCGAGTGGCTATTACATACCTCATCACCCGATAATAAAAGAGTCAAGCAGCCCCACGAAGGTGCGCGTCGTCTTCAATGCATCCGCTAAGGCCAGTAAGGACTTTTCCCCAGTCTAAACTGTATGATCATCTTTTGCGCTTCCGCACCTATCGATATGTCATCACGGCCGACATCGCACAGATGCACTGGCAAATACTTGTTCACCCTGATCACAGACAGTTTCAACGTATTTTGTGGTATCACCAAGGCAAAGTGAGAACTTTCGAGCTTAATACGATTATTTTCGGCGTGTCTCCTGCTCCTTATCTCGCTATACGCTCAGTTAATCAATTTCTAAACTAAAAAATGATTGCAAACTGTTGTATACTGATACAGACAGTTTAATATATGAAATAAAAAACCATGATATTTATAAAATGATGAAAACTGACATTCAGGAATTCGATACATCTAACTAACCCCAAGATAATGAGTATTAATTTCCACTTAAAAATAAGAAAATCGTAGGAGTTATAAAGGATGAGTGTAATTGTAATATTATATTTAAATTCATCAGTCTCAGAAGTAAAATGAACAGCATTCTTGTTCAGAATCAAGACACAATAAAAAAGCAAAGGGTGTCAAGACCAATGTTGGTAAGGCCACTATAAATTTTAATGATTATATTGATTGCCTAGGCGATTAAAACATTATTATAAATCGAGAGCAAATTAATATAAGATCTCGTCTGCACAAGATTTATACTAAAAAACAACAAACATAGCTTTTAGCTCTTGTGGTGATAAGCGATGTATTTTTCCTGATATCACTAATACATTTGCCTGGGGGAATTATAAAGTAAATCAAAAACGACGAGATACAGAAGTAGAACAGAAATCTAAGGAAGATAGGGAGAACATAACAAGTCCAAGAAATAAGAGTTATGCTAATATGTCACCGAATGACCACAAAATAATAAATAGAGAATCAAGAGTACCAATGAATAGATGCAAAGAAAAAGAACATATAAAGAGGACATACGGAAAACAGCTTGTATACGAAAGAGAATTCAAGGAGCGATCAACATGACGACATCACAAAAAGAAATAGAGGAACCTTCACATCCAGAGCAACTAAAGAATAAGCGTACTATTGATCAAATGCAAAACAATAAGCGAAATAAAATAACTTTTAGGTTCCATGATAGCAAGCAATGTAATGTTACCTCCATGATTGACTCATCGTCCAGCGAGAATGATAAAATAAATAAAGCACGTAACAGAGAAGAACAAAAGGGTGACGACAATGAGCTCAAAGTAACTTGTCAAAAAAAAGCGAGGAGGGGGGGGGGGGAATACTATAGTAGAGCTCCCTTATGTAATAGTAGAAACCTCGTATGAGAAGCCGCAACAACAATTGTAGGCTAGTTTAATCAGAGTTGCCAAACAGCGACGCCAAGTCATCGATCGTTTAGTATTTGAAGCAAAGGGTATATATAGTCCAACAACAACCTCATAAGGAAACAAGTGTGAAGGCGGACAAATTTGAAAAACTCCTTTTAAGAAAAAGGGTAAAAAACAATTTTGAGGTAAATATAAATTTGTTTTCTTCATAACCATACTTTTTTTTACCCATTTTTCTTTTTTTCCATAAATATTAAAATTAGTAAAAATTTTGTGATTCTTTGTTACAGATGTCCAATCTAGCAGCATTAAATAAAGTCACTTCTGGAGGCTTCCTTCCGTGCAAGAAAATCACCAAGATGATAGTAAACCACAGCTACATGGTTAAAAAATTAAAGAAAGATAATACTTAATACGAAATAAATGCAGTTATGGAGTTCAATGACGAGTTTTAAATATTTTTACCCTGTGCAGTGTCAAAGAATACCGTTGATAATGAAGTGCTATATAATCATTTATTAGATTCCATACAGAAAATGGAGCTCTTTATAACCTATAATGGTTCTCCTATTCAATTTTTAAGTGAACAGGTTAAATAGTATATGTGAAAATAACAAAAAAAGTATTTGTTGCATTATTTTCCATAGAAACATGTTTTTAATAAACAAGTTCCTTTACAGCTCCAAAATATTAATTCACTTTATTTTTTTCATGCATTTGCCATACATATTTTCTCGTATCTTCTATTAATCATATTTTTTTTTTAAATTATCACTAATCACTTGAAATCCAAAGATTGTGTGCACTGTCAAAACTTAACCATTTAACAAAAAATTAATTTTTTCGTCGGCGTAAGATTTTCTTAACAAGGTAAGTATAAGGATACTTGGTTTTTTGCAGTTCTTGATCGTAAAAGCTACCAGAAATTGGCTGCTGCTGATAATCCTTTAAATAATAAGTGAATGGCTTTGTTGGTGCTGCTCAGGTAACAGCAAAAATTTCTGCCGTCCAAGTAGGCGTTAAACCTTTTGCAAAGACTTGTTTAGTATTACTTATTCGTTTTATATCACCATCTTACAATGTTGATTTTGTTCCTTTATTCAAATATATAAATTTTTGTAAAATATTTTTTCAATAGCTACTGAAACATATTTTGGCTTCACACCAATCGTTCGGTGTTTTCGATTATTGTAAGAAGTTATCAGCTGCTGTAAAATATTGAGCAACTTGTAATTATCTCTCACACTAAACTTTTTTAACATTGCATGCTTTAGAGTACGATTAAATCGTTTATATATAGACGCCTGAAGATAACTGTACGTAGAGTATAAGTTGATTTTGTAATTTTTCATGAGACCTTCAAAACTTGCGTTGTAAATTTCTTTACCACGATTGGCTTGCAAATTAGTTGGAACTTTCCCTTCCGTTATCATTGTTTCTATAGCTGCAGTCACATCTATACCAGTTTTATTTTTTATATACTTCAGCAGAGCTTTCCTTGTATAAGATCTATCACTTGCTCTTTTGCAGATGGATACACTTTTTCATACTCGTACTTTCGCAATTGAGCCATGGTAACAGGTCACTTTTATTTATAGAACGCTTTGACTAAGGTCTTATCACTTCGTCTGTCACATTTTATGCAACTAAAAGAGAGACTTCTTTCTCTCAATAGGCAATCGCATAATACAGTATAAACACCTTATAAATGTGCGCACTAACAAGTTAATATTTTTACGTAATAAAACACGTACCCGCTTTTTATTTGAGCATAGGCATGTTTAGAAATGAATTCTACAACATGCTTTTGCTCTCTTATTATTGAGACGTATTGATTATCACCATATATTTTAATTTTGTAAGCAAGTCTACTAGCTAAAAATTTTTTATAACAAAATGATCTGCTAGAAAAGGCTGCAGTCGTTTAGATGTTTCCAAGCAAGAAAGCAGTTGTCCTTCACGATACTTATACAGCCGTTCTTTAGGGTGCCACACTGCCAATAGAAAACCCCAGATTTGGATAATTGTTAACGCTAAGATCTTGTCAACGATTTCCATTTAAGTGAGTGAGAGAAAACGTGATTGTGGAAATCTTATGATGGAAAAATCACTATAGATTATTTCAGTTGTAGGACATTGCATTGTATCCGAAAACGGTTTTGGACAGAAATACATGGAGGACATATCCCTCATACTATACGGCTAAAAGCAATGCAAACCCATTGCACATGATTTTATTTTTTTAAAAGAATGCTTATACTCTTCTACGCTGCTGTTAATATTTAAGGTACAGCATGGAGGACAGAAAAAGATTTATTTTCTGAAACAGTAGGTTCTTGAAACACATTAAAAGAATATAATCCTATTGCATGACACATCTGCTGCCATGAAATTTATCTTAGTGTGTAATAAATTTAAAGTGTGGTGAAAAAAAAAGTATTGAGTAGAAGTGCATGATAGTTTTTTTTACCACTATACATAAAACTTTCTCTGACATTTTTTATTACTCTATCTCAATATAGCCTCACCTAATAAAATATTTTAACCCTTTTTCTTCTACACTCATGGTTTTAGCCACAGTCAGATTAAAAGCCAACAGTTGGAGCAACTATTGCAGTGGTAGGTAGGCAATCTTTTATTTTATAAAAACAAAGTTATAATGATTGGTCGAGGCACAGTATTTTAGGAAATTCTAAACTTTTTGCACGTATATTTTATATGCTAACGATCTAAGACGCAGTTATAGATTTAAATAAAATACAATTTTTTACTTACTCTATCTAGTGAGCAGCTGGTGAATTATATTTTAAGCAAACATCTCTTGTCAAAGAAGCAAAAAATTTTTCCTCTTTCACATATGTTAATCAGTCACGGCTAATGCATGCATGCATGCATATAGAAATAAATGGGTCGTGGGACCCACGGTAAGAACTAAGTTCTTTCAACATGAGATGAGTATAGATACAATTTCTTAGGTAACAAGGGGGTCGCCAGACCCACAGGAAGAACGAAGCTCTGTAAACGTTAGTACTGCATTCATGTTGTTTGCTAGACCAAAAATTTGAAAAACGAATAAAAAAAAAAGTAAAAAAAATATTTTACTACTCACGATGGTTGAACTT
>NW_019379483.1:0-25123 GCF_000648655.2 Copidosoma floridanum
AAAGAAATAGTTTTTGTAGTTGAAACAAATACGATAAGACAAATACACGAGGCGTAAGTAATAAATAGCATTATCTACACAAAAATTTTTAGGTAAGAGTTTCTTGCAATTTTTTGTCTTTGAGCTGCACTTTGCACCCTGGAGACGTAACTCACTAAGTCATTTGTTTCTTGACCTTAATGATTTAGGAATTACTTAAAAGTTTTATACCTATTTTACCTTTTTTATTTAAATTGTGGTAAGAACTTTCCCTCAGCATTCCTCTTATAACAAAATGAGCTATTGCAGAATTTCAAGCGTAATGCATAATTTCTACTGTTCAAACGCTTGTTGACGTGAAAACTTGAGGTAAAAATTAAAAACGAATGGTTAAGCAACTAAATTTGCTAGGAAATGGTCGAGATTATCTTATATGTTACTACACCTCAAATGTTGTGGTGTATTGTTGTCACACCAATGAATTAATTTTTAGTTATGTTGCATGCAACTGCTTTCTTTCTGTTTAACGTACTGTATATAGATGCGTATTCTATGGATTGAAAATGAATCAGTTTTTGATAATTTTTTATTATCATGTCAGTCACACACAGGAATTGTTTTTGCTTTAAGCTTTCTAAGATTACATCAACTTACTTTTGAGAAATAGAAAAGTTGTCGAAGCATTGAAGTAAGAAGAGACCTTTTTTCCTTTCTAGCAGAGCTTACACTTTCATCAGAGAATGCAAAGATGTTACTATTTTTGAACTAGACACCCTTTAGTTAATACATACGATCAAAAATAGTTTTGTACGTGGAAATTAAATGTAAAATGACCAACATGTCATCGATATAACACAGCATATTAGTGTAGTAAGAGTTATGCCGTAATTTACGTTTACCGAAATACAGATAGGTATTTTGTATTCAATAAAAATAGTTGGTTACATCTTTTTAGAATCAGTACACTTTAGTATACAAAAATTGTTTTGTATAGACTTTTAACACAAGGACAAATTTTGTGCATGTTTTAAAACTAGTACAAAAATAATTGTCTGAACAAGCTTCCCCGCACACTAGTATTTTGTTTTGATGAACAAACTTCAACATTAGGTAATACATATAATTGGATTGGTAGTTACTGTAATGTCGGATATTTTTGTGCAATATTATGTTTATTAAGTACCCAGTTAAATTTTTAAAGCTTTAGAAATAAAAATTAATTTGATTCTAGTTATTAACTAAGCTACATATCAATTTATGAATTTCCTATTATGTGGGAGAATTATTTAAATATGTTTTATTTTAATATAGGACATAAGTTTCTATTTTTAGCTTTTACTTCCGCATAAGCTGGTCAAGATTATTCACATTTGATTCTTATCTACCCTTGTTTAATTGTTGTTGATGTCGATGTCAATATTGCAGACAAAATCAAAATGCAGAGGATTACACTTTACTATAGTAAACATCCACAATCATCGAATATTTAGTTGAACAGTTGCATTGGAAATAGCATGGCCTTTTTTGTCGTACAGTATATTAGATTTACAACTGTAGAAATAAGGAAACAAAGCCAAATATTCTGCAACTACTAACATGCATTTAAAGTTTTGTAGATTATTTTATTTCGGTCTTATAATTTAATTAAATACACTTTTTTCGAGCTAGGCAAAATTTATAAATTTTACGCTTTCTGTCATACTTGCTTAGTGAGTGATAAGAAGCTCATTAACTTGTTTATCAATTTTGTTTTTTTCACTCGTCATATTTCTGTAGAAATCAATACACTTTTCATGCCTATAACATTATAATTTAACGTAAGCTGTGAACATAAGTGCATTGACTCGAGTGCCTTATGGTCTAATTTTCCACGGAATTAAGGAGTTGCCTATTCGTTATCCTTATCCTTTCCTGACGAAAGCATCTTTTACCTTGCCGCTGTTCAGTTGAGTAGTAAACGTATCATTCTTGTAGTATTATTCAGTTTTTGATGCGTTACCTTTTTTTAATTTTCTATGCTTAAATTAGTTCTTGTTGTCTACAGAGTCAAAGTGGCTCTGTGAAAGTACTGTAGTATCGTATGAGCATAAGACTATATAAGAAGAAAGCTTTCCTTGTCCTTGTCTATTTTTGACGAGAGAATCTGCCACCTTTTTGTGGTTTTTTATCGAGAAGTGTGCGTACAATATTCTTGTAGCATTTTTTTCGTTTATTGTCTCATAACTATAGGTGTGATAAACTTTTTAATTTTTGATGTTTTATCGTTCTTACATTTGTAATAATTAAATTAACCTTTAAAAAAAATAATGTCAAAAATTGGTATGGATATTACCCGAAGGCATATAAAGATTTCTTTGATGCAACGTTTCCTGAACACGTAAAATTTCTAAAGTCTTTTATTAAATGTTTTTAATCAATATCATCAATAAATTTAGCCTAATGAAATATTGTCTTAAGTAATAAAAATCATAAGTAAAAGTAAAACATTTTTTTGGTATAGTGTTACGTATGATAGCTGTAAAAAGATTAATAAACAACAAATTTGTTTGTTGTGTGAAAAGATACAAGATTACTTGACTTATACTTGAATCAGTAAAGACACACGTGAGTGTAGGTGTTTGATTTTTCGTGTTTTGCACTCGTGAATATGTGTTAAAAAAACAAAGAAAGCAGAAGACAGAGAAACAGAGGAAAAGTAATACAAAAAAGAACGAAGAAATGACTGTTAAATTCAGAATAGTAATACTATAATACAGCTTATGCTTGATAAATTTTTCTTCTTGTTCCTTAACTCCTTTTTGTATATTTCTTTCCTTCTAATAGAACAATGTAATTAATAAAAAGTAAATTAACAAAACGAAATCATAAAAGCTCAACACTATTTTGTCAATAAATAATAATTTCATCTGCTCTTGGCTAGTGGTCGTAAAAAACTTTAAAAAAATTTTTTTTGAATCAGTTAAATTATTGAAAACTCAGAAAAATCATGGCATCAAAAGTTACTTAATACTAAAAGAATTTTACGGCCACTACTCAACGGAAACCACGGGAAGGTGGCAGATACTTCCGTCAGGAAAGGATAAGGATAATGAATCGGCAGCTGTTAGATTCTAAAAACAATTAGTTAACAGTGTTAGTATTTAGGTGTGAATGTAAGGATAAAATAAAAGGGATGCGTGTGGAGTTAACGCAGCTCAAGTAAATTTTATTCTCAGGGGGATCCTTTGCATACTTAAATCTAACACGAGAAACTACAGGACTTTAGGAAAAAAGAGGTTGTCTATAGTAGCGTTGGGCGTCAAAGACACCCACTACTGAACCGGCCTAGAGCTCGCGATTGAAATAAAATGTTAATTTAAATAATAAGAAGAAAAGTTAATAAAACTTTAAGGTGAAAATAGTTAGACTTACTTCCTTGCCTTTTTCCAGGCCGTCGCGAGCTCTAGGCCTAGCCGTAGACCATATCGCAGGAGACTTAAAACAATACTATCTAACAACGCTGGACAATGTACTTTGGAACACTCTAGTGAAACCGCTCGACGTATTAAGAAATATACAATGTGAGCGAGCCACTTTTATACACGATGCTGGTGAGCATCACCTCCCACTCCCGAAAATGGTATCTATAATTGGGTCTTCGAATAAGCGCTCAAGCTTAACTTAACACTTATTTCGTTACTACTAATAATATTTCAATAAGCAATTGTTTTGAAACAAATTTCTAGAAATTACCTCTAGTAACAAACAAAGAAAATTGAATATAAATAAAAGTTTTAAAAGCTGCTGCTGAAAAACAAGTAAATAAATACTTAATATAAGCAACTTAATAAACCCATAACGGAACGTGATAGAGATAATGCAGTTAACTTGATATTTCTTACGTGTGACTGCAATTTCTGCGGATGACATAATTAACGCCATAATTATCATTAAAAAATTTGGAAAAAACAAATGGTTTTTTGGTTATAAAGTATGTTGTCACGAGGTTAATGAGAAATATTAGTTCTTGTATTGCGAAGCTGGGCTAAATAGTACTTTTTCTACTTTGGACGTTTTGTAAGGGTCCAGTATGCGCTCGGCAAAGAAAACAGGAACTGCACGTGGTGCACTTCTAAATAGGGCAAGTTCAAGGAGTCTAAGACCTGATGCTTGCCATTGTAAAATGCTTTACTAGATACGAAAATTACCATTTATATCAACTTCCTCTAAGCCTCGCGTATTATAAATCAAGATAAAGAATAATGCAACCTTCTTTTCACTTATTTACGGGTTTTTCTACACATTGTCTCATGAATATTACCATCAATCTTTCTATACCACGTGTCTTGATCTTGTGGCGTTTATATCGACTACAAAGGCTATTTGACACAATTGAAAAAACTAAACAGAAAGAAAATATAAAGCTTCTCCATAATAACCTCGATAATTACCGAAAGATGGAGGCAAGAAATGATCAACACAGTAAATTATGTCACTAGGACTCAAAGTGTGGCCTGAGAAAAAAAACCGACAGTAGCACTTTAAGGCTAAATTAAAAGAAATTGGAAAAAATTTTGAAATACACAAAAACTTTGAACAAATTTTCCTCCATGTAGAGAAGGAGTCATTATCTGAAACTAGATTATTTGATAAAAGCCATTTTATACGACACACACAATAATAGAGTATGACGTAGTTAATTATATCAGTATCATGAGAATTACTAAACCGGTAAAAGCGTAAATATCAGTCCCTTTCTGTCGAAATGTAAGCTAATTGGTTTGAAAGAACGATAACGAAAACAAAGAAATAGTTTTTGTAGTTGAAACGAATACGATAAGACAAATACACGAGGCGTTAGTAATTAATATAGACACAGGCCGCTACGTGCCGAGAGAAAAGAGCCGAATGAGTAATGCAGTCAGTCTCTGCGCGTGCCTGAAATTCGCGTCTTGAATAAACCACAAGCCCAGGGAACAAGGAGACGCACTCCGGAATGGCTCTATTAGCGAGTAAACCACCTAAATTTGGCATTTTCGAAGGATTAAAAGGAAAAGCCGAGGTTACGGAGGAAACAACGATTTTCAGGTCAGCCCTTCAAGGATACCAAAAAAAAAAAACAAGAACGGCATATTAAATTTGTTGACCGCCCCTGTTTACTTTGTATCACGAAGAATCCAGAGTCAAAGCGATTCCACAACGACTCCTTCTTAACGACACCATCGTCATAACGATAACGATGCCTTGATCCAATACCCAACAAAACTGCCCTGCTCGATCCGAGCCCCGGACGATCGAAGGTACATCGTGAAATGGCATCGCTTCGCAAGCACACCCACACGAGCCGTGTAGCCGATGAGACCCGAAACGCAAAGAAAAAAAAAGGGGAGGGGGAAGGAAGGCAGTCAAGAAAGACACCGGGTGCATCCACTTGACCTAGTAGTCCACATTACGAGAACACACAACAAGAGAGAGAGAGAGAGAGAGAGAGAGAGAGAGAGAAAGCCTTCGAGCGACACTCGTGCAGTGAGAGGCATCGAGATCTCCCTCTCCGGAAATTGTCTATCGAACGAACGCACAAAAACAGCCCGGCGGCAGTTGACTGTACAACGGGGCGAAAACGGAAGGTTGGTGGCTGTTCCTGGGCCGTGCTTTGCTTTGACGCACACGCGCTTGTCGTTTTATCGCGAAACAAAAAAAAAAGGGAATCCAGCGAGGGGGAGGTTTTAACAACGACGGGAGCAAAGGGGGCGAGGAAGGAGAGGCAGGTTGGGTTTTCCTTTTGACGCTGCTCGTTTTTTATTTTTCTTATTATCATTTTTTTTTTTTTTTTTTCTTATTCTCTGCTCCCTTGCAGTCTCGGGGGAAAAACGTTTGACAAGATGATGCTGAGAGAGAGAGAAAGTCGAGATAAGTTGAATGAGTTCCGGCAGGAGGAAATGCGTGGCGCGAGATGCAGAAGCTGTACATCGATTTCTCTTTTCCTCCCGTTTTTTTTTTTTTTTTCGTTGACTATTCTTGTATGCTCGGCTCTCTGTGTCATCGTGAGTGTCTCGGATGAGCTTTTCCTCGATCCTCGTGAGAAAAAGAGATGCTAAAACTCGGAGCTCGAGGAGAGGAGGCTCTCAAAGCTTTGCTTTCTCGTTAGCAGAAAACGAGTTCGACGAGATTGGAAATTTTTGTTTATGCTTTTTCCTGCCACGACGCAGCTGATGGATCAATACAGTGTATGCTTGTGTTAAGATTTTACGGATACCCAGTCGATTATTTCTCTGAGATCTTTTAGGAATCGCATTGCATCTAAAGGCACTATATGATTATATTGAAAAAGGCACAAGTTGCCATTGTATAGGGAAGTGGTGAGAGATTGGGGAGAAAATTGTAAAACAAATCGTACTGATCTTGTCTTGGGAACGGTCTGTTGAATTAACAGAGAGGCGAGAGAGTACAGTGAAATTATCCTCTTATGAACTTCATCTCTCCGAGGACGTCCGGTAATGAGAGTCTGTACTACGAAGACCAGAGATAATGATCATTACGAACTCGTTGCGTGGATCGCGCGAAATTGCAGAATCCATACACCGTGAGAACGAGTTTTCATAACTTAATAATCCATTCGTGTTCTTTCCTCTTTTTTGCACTGTTTTTTTTTTCTTTTGTCATGTCCTTTGCTTAATACGGTCAACATAAGCAGCTGATTGTTTTATTTTAATTTTCGATATCGATATTTATGAAACACTTATAGACGATCATCTTTACTCTCTCTTTCTCCTATACCTAATGTTCACAAGCACTTTGTTATGCGAGTTTCGCAATCATGCATGAGTACGATTATAATAATCCTTTGATCTTTAGGTCAACTATAGAATCCTTGCCATCCAATAACTGTTTACCTCTATGGTTGTAAAAGGCAGAAAAATATTTGGAGGGAGATTGTAGTGGGTACGGACATTCAGTCCAATCCATATATGCATGTGTATGGGTAGATCCAGTACTACCTCTGCGTGCAGCATCATCTACTCCGTTGTTAACTAGTAGGCGAATTTATTAAAAGATATACACCGAAATAATAAAAAAATACTCACCAGCCTATGATCACAGCCTGTACTCGAAGTACGTGAAAATAAAAGAAACATCTGCTGTCAAGTCCATTGAGAGATGGTTATCTTATTAAGAGATCACTGATCTCATAAGATAAGATAGTAATCCACGTAAAGAAACGCAAGCACGAAAATAGAGATTTATCAGTCAAGAAATAAAAATGAAGCATAAATACACGAAGTTCCATTAACACACCAGGCTACAAAACATGATTGAGATTCCAAGAGCATCTTCAACTTCTTGTCGAATTTCCAAAGCCAGTAAAGAAACCGAAGGAAAAGACCAAGTCACGCTAAATGTAGACCATAAGAGAAGATTTTTTGTCTTGCACTTTGGATAAAAAAGATTTTCCAAAATTAGTTTAAAACATACATTTTCAGCTATTTTTTATCTACTTTAATTCCACATGGACAGCCGTGAATCGATTCAAATCAATTGGTACGTACTTACTGATGGAAGTCAATTGCAGCGCATGCGATAGCAGGGGGAAGGGGGTTCGATTTATTCGCTAAATCAAACATTTGCCCGCGTAAAAGTCGTCCTTTGCAAAACGTGATAGCGATTTGGGAAAAAATGTTCAATCCCATTCCCATCCCGCGGCTCCAGCTTCGAGTCAATAGCTATCTATTTTCGTTTCTGTCCTGCCCATTTTGCCCGAGAACAAAGATTCTCCGGGATTTAATGTTACGGTTTCATCGTTTCACTCTCTCTTTCTGTTTTCATTCGACGCCGCGCCACCCCTTACCCCCGAGGATTTATCGATCTCGCACCCCCGAGTCCGTATTTATTAGAGAATATGTCCTTACGGGGCGCTGGAAAGGGATTTTTCTCTCATTGTTGATTTCAAATCCAAACAGAACCGAAATGGAAAAGAACCCTGCTCTAGAACCAAAAAAAAAAAAAATATCCATCAAATCCAACACCGAGTGTCGGAAAACGATTAATTGAAATCACATTTCATGGCAAATAGAACAACAAGCTGATCAACCACAGTTTTACAAGCTTGGCCGTCACTCGTACCGCGAAAGCGGTAGCAGCTTGCTTTTGCCCGAGCTCGGCATAACTCTCTTGTTTATTGCTGCGAGCTCGTATCTTAACCTTGTTTTCAACGCAAGCAGCGCCGCGAAATTTACGATATTGCGATTAACCCTCTCCTCCTCCTCCTCCTTCTCATCCACCGACACACAAACTTTAACGAAGAAAACGAGTATGGATACACGGTTGAGGAAAATTGGTGGTGGAAAAGCAGTTTTGCCGTTGGTGAAGGAAAAAAAAAAAGGAAAGTTTGTGTGTACTCGCTTGTGCAGTGTTTACATGTGTCTATAGTCTTATATGAAGCGAAATAATGCATGACAAAGCATGAAAATTGAGTTTCCGTCAAAATGTTGGTGAACGACTGATACACAAATGAATAGCTTGGGATTTCACACAAATATACAATTTTCGTGGTGAAAATGTGACCAAAACCAACTTAAAAAAGGCTGGATAGCACAAGATTATACGGATCGCAGTTAGGAAGGATACGCAAAGCCGCATAAGGAAGCAAGGCTCAAGTCACCCTGCCCGTATATGATGCGCGTGTGCGACAGGATATCCCACCAGCTCCTCTTGCGTCTTGCAAATACGAGTGTACAGAGCCAACTACAGCGTATATATACGCGGAGGATGCGGTGCACCTAAACGGGATATGGTATTAGATTCTCCGGTGCACCCGCAACCCTTGCACTCCCCGCGTGCATATAAACACCACCACGCATACCATACAGCGGCCGTTTTCAAACCCGGAAATGCCAGTTTTACCGTGCCGTTTGATACTCTTACGTGCATTTATATATACATATGTATACGCTGAATCCACGCGTGTACAGTATTATGCATTCTCGGCTGTACTTATACCTTGCGGATTCGCTCTCTCTGTGCGCGGGCTCGCATAATGGATTTATGTATATAGATGCGCCGTTGCCCATTGTGCTGTCGTATACACTGTGGACTCCTGTATGTATGGAAACTCGGACGCGTGTATATGCCCAGGGTGCACGCATATACGCGTGCGGAATACGGGTTAGGGTGTGCATTGTATATGGCTCGTGTATACACATATATGTGCTCGAGTTTGAATAGTCAATTACAATCAATAGTTACGATTAATTGTGTAATAATGATAAACGGCTTTGATTCATGGGATTATTGATTGGCTCACTTTTGTGCGGTGTATAAGTATTTGGTTCTCCATTTCTTTCGGAATATTCCACTGCCCGGGACAATCGCACTCGTGGATTTCCTTCTGCCGCATAACATCTTTGATCTACCCTGTCTCACCATCCTCATGACATTTCTGGCTGTTCAATAGTGTGTATAATGTATTCCTCGTTTCTATGTTTATCGGATCGCGTTGTATAATATAGCTTTTGAATTTACTTTGATAGGAAAACCTTGGCATATACGATGATCCTTCTTTTTCATTGTTTATTTTGGCAAGAGCATTCGCATCAGTTTACACTTCCAAATTCAGAACCTTGATTCACTTGACCTTCGAAACTATTGAATCACTTGTACTAAGGGTTGAAATCGATTTTTATTTTATAACTTGGAGTTATCGAACGATTGAAGGGATCCATCTGAAACTATTAACGTTTAAAGGTCTTGCACGTTATTAGTCTATACAAATATTTATCAGTCTTGTAATAAATAACTAGTTAAAAATTGATGACATAGAGAGGTAACATGAGACTTGTAATCCATCGCCATGTAAAAAGTATGTTCGAACAATCCAGAATAATGTAACTGAGGTTTGCTAGCTGTGGTCTATACCCTTTCCTGGTGCCATAACTGAAACAATGATCATGTAATGATGTCGTAAGATTATGAATGTAGTCACTTGGAGGAGTTAATTAATTGCAACGATTCTTCATGGGCCATGAATTTCAACAATGTCAATCCACAAATTCGTAACCACAATTAATGGAATAAATTTAAAAAATGTTCAGTAAGTAGGCACGTACATAAAGGTTTACCTTGTTTTGTTTTCTATCGTCTATTTATTTAGTACAGGCTAAATCCTCCCTGAGCTTTTCTTTGAACATGAGGCATAACTTCCCTTCGAATATAGAACTGGAATGAAAATAAAAAACTGTATACTTACCTCAATCAGTTTGCCAATAAATAAAATTTTTATTCATCATTTTTACGCGAATCTGATAATTTAAACGACAAATCTTTAGTTCAAACAATAGAATAACACTTTTTTCTACTTAAAGTAATATGATACGGTTTAAAAATTTAGAGATTATCTACAGTTGCCAGTTTAACTGATGCATTATTAAATTATTCGAACATTGGTTGAGACTGAGGGAAGAAAACATTTTGAATACTTCACCTGGACACGGTAAAACACATGACTCTGTACTCGAGTATTTCAGGAGTTTTAATGTTTTTTCAAAACTTTCATCGTTGTCCTGCACTTCAGGTAGTTTAGCACCTACGGTTGTTATACAACAGACAAGAAGTATCGAAAATATTTTATGGAATACAAAATAATACAACACGCAGCTACAGCCGAAGTATGGTAAATTCGTTGGATTCTAAATATCTTTTAAAGGTAATGCAATGTATAACTACATGGTCTTTTAATACATTGTATATAATAATATTTTACTTACCACGGTCATTGTGAAAATAATCGTAAGATAATGTTTCGAAATATTAACAAAATTACGTTTTTTTTATCAGTATTCTATAACACGCTGCATCAGAATACAAGAATTCAAAGTTGAATATTCCAGAAATGCACGTCGAAATTCCAAACAACTTACTTATTGAAAATTTACAAATCTTGAATTTTAGGTCAGATTAAATTTGAAACGTTATTTTAAAAACTTCAGAGCTTTTTGTACAACTGGAAACTATGCTCGCTATTGAAAATTTCAAGGTATACTTGAGGCAATCATTTTTATAAGTTCAATAAAATATAGTTTCACTTGCTAAAGTGTCACATTTTAAAAATACAACTAATACGGTTTTGCTTCTGTATATTTGTGGCCTATCTAAGTCCATTTATAGATTTACTATTTTAATTTGATAAGTTATATAATCCTCGAATTAAGACGGAAAGAAGTGTTGCTAATCGATTATTAATAAGAATTTTTGTAAAATTAAAAATTTCATAGCACTCTTTGGTACATTTTGAACATACAAAGTCTCTTTAAATTTTTTTGTAAACTCCTCAGATTAACTGTAAACTATTTTTTACGACTCCAAAAAAAATAACATCAGTTCTTTGAACTGCTGATAAAATATTTTACGGTTAATACGTTCCGTAGAAAGTACTGCTATAATTACAAAGAATATATATTATCAGATTGATCAGGTATTAATTTTTTGTATCATGAATAACAAATTATCACTTATAAAACAAACATTTAAGAAGAATATGTTACTAAATTATGGTAAATAGTGAACAGAAGGAAAAAATACAATTCTAAATTTAAAAAAAGTTGTGTAACAATATTTCACCTCAACAATACAGACACTTGTAAGCGTTGGCGATCGGTATTTGTTTAATCATCCACGAGTATAAGTCCTTGAAATGCCGAAATAAGTACACGAATACATACATCGACAGAATCACTCAAGTGTTTTGCTACTACTTAATACTCACCAGGAAAGTCCCAAGCGGGTATTCCCGAGACATCTCCCTCTCTCTCTCTAGTTACGTTTTGCCTCCGCATAGGCCTTCCGTAGCCAACATTATTTTACTCGCACATTTCAGAGGTGTACTACTCATGGTCAAAGGTGATACTTATCTCTCTTGTCACAGACAATATTTTTTTTACATTGGCTCTTATAAAAACACGTAAACACGGGACTAACTTTTTCATTTACCTTAGATACGTTCTAAAGTATATTGCTAACCATATTCGATAAGTGATACATAAATTTGTTGTGATTTTTGTTTCCTGCATAACAATACGTTAGTTAATTTCACTGATTAACTACTCTATTGAGAACAGAAATTATCATACAGTGACGTTTTATTAATGTTTGTTGAATGTTGTGAAAAGTAAAATATCGAAGCAAGTTCCTGAAATTGTAAAAAGTTAATAACTACGACTTTAAACCATCCACAAAACAATACAAAGTGTTATGAAGATCTCCAAAAAAAGCAATACAGGAAGTGCTTCGGCTAAAGAAGATTCATTGTATGCAAATAAATGTTCGCAAGAACCTGCATTAGACATTATGTGGTAAGTTTTTTAAATTATAGAAATTACTGTCATTTCAAAAATATACATTAATCTTGGATTAAAGTTTATAAAATGTTGATTTTACGCTCCCTCATCACTGATTTAAGATAAATTCTTTTTTTGACAGAATTATTAGAATTTTTTTCAAAATATTTTTTTTTTATGTTCGCATGGTTTTATCTAATAAAGGCTTAACTTTTGTTTATCAAGAGATTAAGTACATCGTGAAATTTTTTTACTTCATGTAAGTATCAGAAAGTAAAGTAATGTATTTCATAAAATTTTAACCAGATATTTTTGACTGTAAATCTCATACTTTGATGGAATGATTTTATAGAAAATTTTAATTAAAAATTCCTACATAGTATTATTTTTTAATTTGCAATTATTTAATTTTAATACAACATGCGAACTTTATGTAATTTTACATTATTGCTGAGTTGATTAATTTATACTTGTAACTATCAACATCTAAACGAAATATCGAGTTAAAAAGCACAGTTTAAACAGTAATAACCAAAAATAATAATTGGTTAAGTATTTGTGTAATTCACCAAATTAAAATGAGACTTCCGTAAAATAATTATTGGTATGATTATTAGGTGATGTGTTTCAAACATCTCATAGAATTTCTGCGGCAATAATTTGTCGAAAAGTAGATACAAATGAATTTTTTCATTATTTAAATGTAGACTTAAACAATAAAATCGCTTTAAAAATGGAAATAAAAATTTAAAAAGCATAAGAAGTGAGAACTTAAATAGATCGTATTCTTGTTTAGAGCTCTGAGGTTAGAGAATTGTTTAACGAGTAGAATTTATCATTTTATATCATGTTCTTATCGATGCTATGCCGAAATATGATGATAAAAACTTTAAAAAACGTATTGCTTTATAAGTATGTGATTAACTTTTTTTTATCAAATTGTCTGAAATATAACTGATGAGTCTTACGTTGCAACCGTTAAAATAAAAAATGTTGTTAAATTCATTTTAAACAATTTTTATTAACAATAATTAATACAGCTAGAAAAGTTTTTTTATTTCCCAATATTACTTACCTGATATTTAGAATAGAAAAAATATTCGGTTAATTCAAAGTTTGTACTAAATTATTTCTGTACATGCCACAAATCGATTAAGAAACCTGAGAAACAAAATTTTTCAAATTTTTACACTTACAGTTCAACTCTACGCATTCTAATTTTTCATTGTTTGCTTATTATTTCATGCGGGTACACAAGACACACAACTAAAATGTGTCAGTGTCAACGTGATATTGAGCTAAAATAATAAAAAGTAACGATACGTAAATAGTATTCATGAGTCAATTTTTTAAATAAAATACGCAAGTAGAAGAAATTATTTAGTAGTTTACGATCAATTAAAAACTTATGATTATTTCTTGAAAAAAAAAATTTCATGTCTTAGCTGAAGTACTAGTGGATATATGTAAATTACATTGTGAACATGGGACCGAAAAGACATTCTATGTTGTTTTTAATTTTTTATTGCATGAAAAAAAAAATACTAAAAAATCTAAAGGTATGGAAAAAAGTCATTTATATTGAGCGCGTACGATATAAATTTTTAAATCAATTGTTATTAATTTATATCAAATAAAAAAAATAGCACAACAGTGGGGTGAGTACACATTTAAGTCGACTTTTCGGCAATAACCCAATTAACAAGCGTAACGTTTTCTAAAGATTTTCATGACTTTATATATAAGATACTTGATTTCTAATGGTAAGATGAAAAAAAAAGTATTTTTACGTTTTCTAAACATGTTCTGAAAGACTTTTCACTAGCTATGACGCATAAAAAAAACCGAAGATATTTAATGAAAATTTAAAAAAATTCGGTGCCTGACGCAAAAGCAAAACACATAAAAAATTTAAAAGCAATTCTAAAAACCACATATCATAAAAAATGCATAATTTTAATTTAGAGTTCCCAATGTGTTATTTAGGGTACTCTACTAAAGATAAGAAATAATGAAAATATAAAAGTGATAAACGTTGCAACCTACTATACGTATATGCATACAAATAATAAAATATTATTTTGCCAACAGCCGCACAAGCTTTCAACGAAACAGCCGTTGTCCTAAAATAAAAACCCCATCGCCACCTGTTAAAAGCATCAGCAACAGCAAGAAGAAAAAAAGTGATGCTCCTCCAAAATCCACGAAAGCGCGGTTCGCGTGCAGCTTCTGCGGCAAATCGTTCGCACACCTGGGCGACCAGCGCAAGCATTGCCGCAGCCACACGGGTGAGCGGCCCTATCGCTGCGTCGTGTGCCAACGAGCTTTCGGACAGGCCAGTAATCTAGCGAGGCACAGTCGCGTCCACACGGGCGAGAAGCCCTTTCGGTGCACCATCTGCGAGCACAGCTTCGCGAGGTCGGACAAGCTCACGAGTCACTTTGAACGTTGCGCGCGAAGCGGAATCGAATAAGTGCGGTTAAAGGGTGTCTTCTTAAGTGTGGTTATTGAAGGGTGTTTTCTTTTTTTTTTTTTCTCGACGCCTACACATAATAAGGCTTGTCGAGTGATTGGGTCAACTTTTCGCAGTGTGTGCGAAAAAATAGTTGTGCGTACTGTCGGAGTGTGCCACATATTTTTGTATCTTCTATTATTGCGATTTACAACTACGAGTGAAGTGCTCTGAATTAACAACGCGTACAAAGATACTTTTTATATAACTCTTACGTTGTATGATTGAAATATATAATTGTTTCAAAAAAACTATTGATTGACTATGAAAGATTGTTATTTGTATATTTTTGTAATAGGAATCTATTTTTTTGTACGTAAGCAAAAAGTGACGGGTGGAGGGCAGATCAAAGTTGAAGAGTAACGATAAAATAAATCATTGTAATAAGTACCTCATTTAAATAGTACTTTTAGGAACAATAAAATTGTTAATAACTGAAATGGCTCGGTTAGCTTATAAATAAAAATTATTAACAAACATAATCTTTCACTCCCAATCCCTTCAGCTCCTAACCCTTTACCCCAAGTACTTTAACCGCATGACCCTGTACTCTTCAGCCCTTAAACCAAATGACACGGGGTGTAGAGTTCAATTAGTTAATAATTTCATTTTTTTATTAACAATAAAAGAGCTACTCATCGTAAAAAAAAGATATAACTTGTAAATCATTTGAATGATCTTTGTAGGTAAAAAAAGAGTATGAATTATTAAAATAACTTGGTTATTATATCGGTAAAAGTTATTAACAAATAAAATTTTTCATTTTTAAGCTTTTAAGCCTCTAGGCTTTTACTCAAAGTGCTTTTGCCCTAGAAAATAACCTAAGACAAAGTAGATCATAATTCGATTATCTTTTAATAATAATACATCTATAAAATTATGGCAAACTAATATTTTAACAACTTGCACATTTTAAGATCACTTTTCTAAAGTAGTTCACTGGACTTATAAGTTATTTGTCCTTATACAATTGAGCTTCAGTAATTGTAAAAGTTTTACAGTTGTAACACTCGAAGTTGTTGTTAACACTTTTTGTACAAAAATTGTAATTAATTAGTTAAAGTCATTAGTATTTTATTAAAATCAACTGATATAACTGAGCACATCAGTTTATTACGTTGGAATTGCATAGAGAATTATGGGGTTTGAGAGAACATTTATCACATACTTACAGGTTTTTGTGATGGATGTTTTCGAAACTTTGAACTTATAGATACCGTGAAAAATACACTACACGATATAATAGCGACCAGTAAGCGCCCGGGACCATTCATAGATAGGCGCTTGTAATAATAATTATAACTTTATTATTTATAAAAGCGCAAAGTAAGCGCCCCGAATTATATCAAATCGTTTTACTGTATCGCGTTTTACGTATTCAATTTTAAAAAATTTTGATTCGACATGTAAAGAAGCTTGACTTTTAAAATCTAGCATGTTCCTCCTAGTAACGTAATGGTCACCATACAGCACCAAAATTAAAGTGTTATTAGGCGAATTGAAAAAATTCTCATGTATTATCTAAAAAATTGTAAATTTTCAGCTCTTTAATAATTTAAAATAACTTTCAAGCAAAAAAAAAAAAAAAAAACAAATTAAGCTCTATCTACTACAGGTACAGAAGATATTTAACAAACTTTTAGGTGAGGAACGATTAACTAATAAGCGAGACTCGAAAATTTTATGGAAATTATTTCAACAAGGATTTGTACATTTCCAGGGCTACTAAGAAAATTATGGCACAAAATAAATAATTTCCTTTAAATACTGTAAGAGGCAAAGATAGAAAAAACTTTAAGAAGCTTACACTTTGCCGTTTTGCAGTAATGAAATAGTTAATAAGCAAAAATCGAGTATTTTTATCAGTCTTAACAATTTTTTTTGCGTTGAAGTATACTTAGCAACAACTTTTTAAAGGGCAAACCATTAAAATGGTGTACAAGCTATTTCCTTTTCTTAAGATAAGTAGCTCTTTTATAGTTGATCAGAAAATGTAATTATCAACTAATTGAACTCTACGCCCCGTGTCATTTGGTTTAAGTACTTGGAGTAAAGTGTCAAAGGGTTCAAGAGCTTGAATTTAAGTTGATTGGTTGTAGAATGTTTGAATTTGCCGCGGAGTGTCCCGTTTGGCTTATACGCTGTGGCTGTGGAGAAAAGGAAGGGCAATCGCAATACTTAAAAACAAAAAGTGAGTGACGCAGGCGCACTGCTCGATGCTCGGGTGCTCCAGTGCTAAGTACTGCTACTGAAGTCGGCAGCTCCGAAAAAAAACTGTGTTTTGTTAGCTTTGTTTTCTCCCATACTTAATAGTAGGTATACCTAATTACATCATAAGTCTGCAATGTCCGCATCAGTAGGGGCAATAAGCCACTGTGTTTGGACAAGTATTGTAGTGAGGCGTGTGGCATAAACGTTAAGGACATCAACGCCTCAAAGTGCGAGAATTCATGGTTCATTGAGCAAACTTATACCTTATAGTGTAGGTTGTTTGTTTTGAAAAGTGAGGATTTTGGAGTAATAACATTGGTAGAACGAATTCATTCGATAAGTATGAAGGGATGTATGTAGAGGTGCGATAAATACCTCACAGATGAGACAACAACTTTACAAAGGAGTAAATAAGCAATGTAGTCTGTCATAGATGCATTTGGGTTCGCCTCCATCACAAACGAGTGCGTTGGGGTAGTTCCTGAGCAATATACTTGAATGGTTGCCTGGCTGTTACACAAAAATAAACACAGGATATCCTAAAAGGTCAGTCCAAGAGTGATGAGTTTTCGTAAACAAGGTTAGGAGAGTACATTAGCAGCAGCACACAATCTGTATCAAGTTATGTTTCCCTTAAAAAGTTCTATGATGTATAAGTTTTATAGCAAAAACGCTTATTGAAATTCAGAACAACAAGTTAGATATTGTTGCGAAATTAGGGCGTACAAGTGTGCATGTGTGAGACGACCGGCAGTCATTTGATGACCAAAAGCTATATTTAGCCAACTACTTATTTTTTTTAATTAATCGCTGACCCCCTGTCTTATTTAAATATCGATGAGCTTTCAACAAAATATGTTTTTTTTTTTTTTTCCTTTTTTGTTCGATCATTGCTCATCTGGCTTGTTCGATGTTCTGGTCATCTATATTTACTAGCACACGTTACGTTATACCGTTAGTCTCAGTATTTAGGCCGACCAAATACCGTTTTGTCACTTTCGCCTACTTACCAAGTATCTATTATATTATACATTGCTCCTGTCTCCTGTCTACTGATTTCTTGATTAGGGTATGTGAACGAAGCTACCAACTTTATGTTATACAGTACCAGGCAATTACCACAGTATAGGTACAATTAATAAGTATATGGACTCGTGTCTATCTCACAGATTGATTTGTGTATGCCCTAATTACTGTAAACAAACGCAATTCAATTAATTTTTAGCCCTACGTTCTTTAGACTGACGGTTTTAGAGTACGAAATATCAAAATTTTCAGATGGCTTCCAGTGCTCTGGAGGAAAAGATTGAGAAAATCAGATTGCAAAATGAGAAAATTCGGCAGAGATACGAGGTAAAATACACGCTTTTAAAACCTTTTAATCCTCTTGCAAATCACCATTTCATAAACAGTCAGGTAGATACATTGCATTTGCTATTAACATGTACTGATGTTTTTAATAGGAAGTAGAAGCTGATAAGAAAAATGCGGCAAAATTAAATGCTCTAGTTCAGTTAGTTCCGTCGGACGACTGGCCGGAAAGAAAAGAACCTCCTGAGTTCTTAGTTGCACCAAAAAGTTCTCAGAAACTGAAACCCAGTAAGGATCACAGTGACAGACAAGCTCCCCAACATCATGTGGCAGTTCCAGATAGATCATCCAAGAAAGATCATAAATTTCCTCAGGTAAGAGTGTTGATTTTGACCATGTGCCAAAAAAATTAATGAACTGTCGAATGGAATTCTTTAGGGCAAAGGACCTCCACCAGACCCAAAATATAATTTTTTAGCAGATTCAGAAAGGGAAACTCGTGCAGCAGATGAAGGTAAAAATGAAGATGATAAAAGCAAATCTAGAAATAAAACACCTCGTGGATCTACCAGACGAAGAGGTGGTGGCAATGGTGCAGGAAATGGAAATCAACCATTTTTCAAAGTAAAAATACACTAGTTTTATCCTTCTCCTAATTACGTAGTCATAGTTTCTAACTGCAATTTCTTTGTTTTTCAGGATAATCGTGGTCCACATGCTTTTCACAGTAAAAGTGAATCTTTACCTGAATACGAAGCATGGAGAGCGGAACGCGATAGGATTGATGAAGCACGTATCAACAGGCAGAAAACAGCTGAAGGCAACTGGCGGAGGGAGTGGGATGTTAATAAGGTATCTGCAATCAAATTAAATTTTTTCTTTGGCTGTACTCTCATAAACCTAATTTTTTTTTTAGGTAAATGTTGAAAAAGCATCAGAAACTGTGCAAAAAGTAGACTCCAATCGTAAAGATTACGATAGAAGGAACAATTATTACGAAAGTAAGTTTCATAAAATTTTCAGCTGTAAATCATTTTTCAGTAATCATAGAATTTTGCTGGCAAACTTATTTTTTACAACCATACATTTTAAGATGATTACTCAACTCGAGGACATGGTGGAGGTAGAAATCACGGTTTGCAAAAGAATCATGGTAATCAAGATCATCGTCGTCCATATCATGATTACAATCAATCGTACGAATACAAAAGACAACCTGACAGTACATTCTCTCTTTCTGATGATAGAATGATAGGCTCTGCTACTGATCAAAGTGTCAAAGTATCAGCAAATCCTATGAATCAAGTGAAGGGTCCAGTTATGAGCGTTAAAGGTTACTAAAACAATTTTTTTACAATTAATTGTTTATAATTTTTAAGACTTTTAAATATAATTTTTTTTTTTTCAGTGAGTTCACCTAGCATCGCAGGAACTGGTAGAGTTGGTCCCCGTCAAAAGAGCCGTGTTACTTACAGCAGCCAATCCGACGCCGAAATGAGTCTTCATGAGCCTAAAAATGTTCCTCGACCAAAGTCTTTTGACGATAAAACAGCAGCAATGAGTTTTACTACAGTTGGACCATCACAAAAAACAACTCCAAAGAGTCCTTTCATGCAGCGAAAAAAAGAAGGTAACACAAAATCTCCCTATCTACAAAGAAAAGAACTCCGAGGTGAAGATCAATCCACCCATCCCAAGAATCCAATGAAAAGCTTGAATTCCCCGAAAAACGAGCCTAAAGATCAGAGGCCAAATCATCATACCCCTAAGCCTCCACGAGTGCAAAGACGGGTAACTCAAAAACCTGTTACAGAAACGGCGCAAAGTGTTCCTAATAGCTCTGATAACGCGATACCTTCTGAATATATTCCTAGTAAATCGTTTAATAGTGAAAATGTTGCTGAGCAAAAACCTATTATTGATGATGATAATGCAATAATTGCTGATGAATGTAACCAATTCAATGTTGAATTAACTGATAAATCTAAGAGTTCAGATGATTGTATTCAAATTGTTAAACCTGTTGATCAAAGTATGTGCAATAATTATGTTGAAAATTGCAATGTTGAAGTTAATAATGATAAGGTTAATCAAATCAACGAAAGTGATGGAGTCAATTCTGAAACTGATAGTAGCACTCAAAATATTGAAGAAATCCGTGAAATTTGTGAAACTGTTAAAACTAATCAAGATGGTGTGGCTTGTCAAGGTAAAAATGATAAAAGCATTGATGAGAAAGAAATGGAAATTAGTTCCTCCGACGATACAGTAGTAACCAAACCTGAACAGATAAGTGAAGAAGAGTCACACGAACTAGTTATAAATGAGGGTACTCTGTCAGAAAACCAAAATGAAATCGTTAGTGTTGAAGAAAACACAGAACCAGTCGTCCCACGTGAAGAACTTCACTCTTTAATTTCTCAAGAAATTAATGAATGTGAAGAAAAATCCGACCCAGTCGATGAAATTAAAGCTACTGAATCTGAGAACAAAACTCACGCTTTATCTTCCGGTAAGTCTGAAGAGGAAGAAAGAATGAGTAACGTGTGTGAACAAAAATTAGGTGTTGAATCTCAGCAGATGAACACTGACTTGGACAGTAGTAGTGAGCCAGCGGAATCGAAAGCAATAGAATCGTCCGATTCAGATGCTGTGCAAAACACATTCTTGAATGACAGTGGAATTGCAGATGCGGATTGTGGATTGGGAACAAGCAAGACTAGTGAGTTTGACAACTCTCAAAATCGATCTGCCGATGACAGTGGCCTAGTATTTGATTCCGACAAAGCTCAGTGTGACATAAACAACATGGTTGGAGAAACCTACTCTCCAAACGATATTCAAAAAAATTTTACAGCTCAATCCGATCCAGTGGACGTAACCAAAGAAAATTGTGAAAAATTGGAGGAAATCTGTGATAAACGTAGTGCCGTGTACGAAGTAGTTGATCAAGCAGAGGAAAAGCAGGTGAAAATGAGTGGCAGTAACGAGGCAGCAGTTATACCTGAGGGTAATTCTACCAAAGACAACGGTGACAACGACGCTATTAAAATTTTGCTTCCTGACATTTATAAAGATAAGTCATCAATCGATGAAAATTTTGATGAAAAAGAATCATCAACAAATGCTGCTGAGAAAACAGATTAGCTTTTCTCTTTGTAAGCACACATGTGTTCTAACTTACTGTAAAAGACTTGAGTTTTTAGAGTTTAAAAGTAATAGCGTCTCTTTGAATGAGTGAAAAATCTATTTTGCGCATCGCGTACAGAGGTAAGTTTATAAAATATATTTGAAATTTAAAATTTATAATGCTGTTCCATAGACATTCAACGATTTAACTGTGCAATTTAAAGTTTAATTGATGCAGTAGAACAAATAGATTTTTCATAGTTTCATAGCAGCTGTATGTATAAGATAAGTTTTGATTGAAAATAAGGTAATGGATGCAAAGATGCAATAACTATGTAATATGCTAGGGGGCTAAAAGTGAAAAATGTCTGTATATCTGCACAATCAGTCAACCTTCCACCCGAAGCTACACTTTAAATCGTGTCCGTGCCAGGAAAACTGGCAAAAAAAAAAACGATTATTCTCATGTTCATGGCAATGTGCACATTTGAGACATTTTTTACGTCTTAACCCTAGCTGCGTGAGGTACTAACTATTGTATCCATAAGAAAATACACGAAGATTCGTCAATCTTTTCAACTTCTTACTCATATTCATGTATATTATATTGAGGAGTCTGTAGTTGAGATGACCTTGTTTTTAAGAAAATTAAAGAAAAAAAAAGGAATCGCGCAAAATTCAAAGTTCGTGCATATGAATGAATTAACATGTAGATGTTTGCTAAACAGTGATAATCTAGCCAGATAAAAGGATTGTGATAAAGATGATGAAAAAAAAAAAAAATTTTTGTCGGAAAATTAAATTAGATAGCCATTGGCTAAAAAATGATGATGGGCAACGAAGCAGGAGCACTTTTTTTCTACCGATAGATTTAAAAAATAAAAGGCTGGTTTATCTATGTTTGGTGCGGAAAAGAACAGCCATACTTCTATATTTTTTTAATCGTATAAGGTCTGATTCGCTCCCATCAGACGTCTTTTGTATCGATTTTTGCGAGTTGTGAGTTATAAAATGCGATAACACCTCTTTCTTCTTCTCCTTTCTGGCTTATTTCTCTTTTGCATGTGTAGCTAATCTTGACTGATACATATTGAGCTCAGCTGTTTTCAGATATTATTCTATCAATAGGTAATGTTGTCTTGCATGAGTGAATCAATTGATGCCGTAAGTAAAAAAGCGATCATATAGTGATAAGTTACGTATTCTTTACGTACTATAATAGTCAATATCGCTTTTTTCTTAATTTAGTTTATTGATAAGTTTATTCGATTTAATACACTAATATTTATTATCAAAAGTATTTATATAATTATAAAAAAAGTGTCATTTATTTAAAATTACAAATTACGTGTTTCTTAATGGCTTATTTTGATGCCACCGCTTTATTAGCCATTTTTTGAACAAAGTTAACTGACTCACTGACTTCTTGTCTACATGACTTTATTGTAAACTCATAGAAAAAAGAATAATTGCCCATGAATTTGTTTCAATCAATAATTGTTCATTTTTTAAACAAGATGATTATTCTTCCATAATTGAGTCTTTAAAAAAAATAATAATAACGTACAGTTGCCACGGTTTTCTAGTAATTTTAGTGCCATTTGTTCAAAGAAAAATTTATCAATCAATTTATTAAGCAGAAAAACAAATTCTCCGTAGTACCATGCTGAGGCTTAATATGCTTTAACCTTTGATGCTTTGGCCGTTTTGCTTCTTTTTTTTTCTTTTTTTTTTCTTATACAATAATGTACATGGCAACAAAAAAACAAGTATACTTGATCTGCTTTTTATAAAAAAAAAATTTTTAGTATTATTTTTTACGTGAGTCGCAACATTAATGTAGTGACGTAAAGAGAACGAGATTGATTTTGGTGGATGGCAAATAATATTTTTATACATTCGTCACGCGAGGCACATAAAATTTAATGCACGTAGCATACTATACTATTTCTTAAAAAATTGAAAAAAAAGAAGCTTAATTTTCAAGCTATTTTTAACGAATTAAATGCATACAGTTTCATAGCTTTATTAATCGCCAAGAAATTTAGTTTTAGTCTGTATGAATTAGATCCTAGATGATAATGTAAGCTCGATAAATTTTTCTTTTACAATTAAAAAAACTGTTTTTTATTTGATCGTTATTTCGTATATTTTGTAGAATAACTCATTTATTTATTTTCATTCAATCGTATCGTTTTTTTTTATTTATTATAAACCAGTTACTCGATNCTTTTTCCATTACTCTGAAAAAATTTTTGTCTGCAAGCAAAAATTGTTTATGATTAACTATAGTATCTCACCCTAAACAATTTTTTTTTTTTTTTTTACCGGGTTACCGCGACAATTCTTGGGCCAAGTTGCTGAGGCCACCCACTCACCACCTATGTGTGGGGGTGTAATGCCGCCCCCATTTCTAATACTTTTACTGATGTTATAACCTAATCCATGGGCACCGTGCGAGTATCTCAGGTGAAACACCTTGCCAGTTAAACTGATACTCTCTGCACCAATAGTGCATCTGGTCCACTCTCCATTATGTTGCCTTTCCTGGAGAGGACTCTATATTTCAGGACGTCCACTCCTCACCGGTTAAGCCAGCATGAGCTCTCTGCCGAAGCATCAGATTCAGGCTAATTAGCATCCCTGGAGAAGCCCCATGTTTTAGGGACCACTCCTCGCCGGTAAGGCTGGCGATCCCTGCCTGATGCATCGGATCCGCTAATCCCTACCTCCTAACACTGTTCCTTTTTCACCAAGGCCTGAAGACCTGTGGGGCAAGGAACAAATCCTGGAAGTACTCTGAAGGAAAATTCCACAGAAAAACCTGCCCCGAAACAGCCGGGGTTACATAAGAACTTTTCCCGATGAAAACAGTTTTTGAAAAAATCTACATTTACAGGAAATCGAACCCACGACCCCTAGAACAGCGTTGTATCAGTAAAAAGCACGCTTACCACTGAGCCAGAGCCGCTCAAATATATGTATTTTTTATAATGTTATTAACTTTAAACAAAAGACAATATTCATTTAATCATTCTACTAATGCCACTTTTTAATATTTTACACTTGTAAAATTAAATTGATCAGCAATAAATTAGTGAGAAATGTAATTCATACTCCGAAAAGTTCATCCAACTGTTTTATCATGATCCAAACTCCCGAGCACAGCGATTGGTGACGAATAGTCAAAAGCATCCATCGAGTGCTTGATGAGCCGCCAAATTTTGTCACTCTTTAGGTCGTTCTAAAAAAAAATAAACGAGGGAAAAATTTAATTAGGAAAAAAAATCAAAAAACGAATTGTTAATAAATCTGTAATATCTACAAAAATAATGGTCTTGTAATTATTATTTTTTTCAATTTACCCACTTTTATTACTCCTTACCTTTACCATTTGCCTGTAACACTGAGCAAATTCATCGCGTCGATGTTGCGCCATACTCAACAAACATAAGTAAGCCCAGACCTCAGCGTCTTCGTCGTCGATTCTATTCGCTTCCATGAGCGCCACTTCGCTCTCCTCGTAAATCTTTAGCTATAAGGACAAACCAGTAATTTTTTACTCGTCAAAATTATTGGTTATACTTATTCTAGTTTTCAAAAATGTTGGGAAAAAATTGTTTTGTTACTCCAAAAGAAAATACTAACTCTAGATTTTTTTTTTTTTTTTTTA
>NW_019379483.1:29925-69894 GCF_000648655.2 Copidosoma floridanum
TACTTTTTTTTTTTTTTTTAAATTACTCCAAAGCTTAAAGTATTTAAAAAAAAATTTATTTATCCTCTAATAAAGCACGAGAGCTTATACACTCATACAAGAACAAGAAAAACTTTTGTTCCACGGTGAACTGCACTATTCATTTTCCAATATTTTTCAAAAATCAGTGATGTAAATGTTGCTTGAAATATTTTTACATATTTTTGCAAGCATTTTAACAATTACCATTAGAAACTGAACAATCAATTCTCATACAGGCATGAAACGACTGTGGATGCTTGATCACCTTACAGACATCATTTGTGAAAAGACAAAGATTTGTATCCCTTGCGCAGGAAGAAAGTTGAAAGCCAAAATCTTTCTGGTACACACTCACGTGATAGCTCGCGATCCCAAGGCCGAGCCAAGTCTTGCAGGTGCGGTGTGGGCATGCGCTGGCTCGCAGGAAGACGTTTCTCGCGCGCTCGTACTCCTCGGAGTCGATGTAGTGAAAGCCCAATTTCATGTGGACCAGATGAATGGCCTCCGGTCTGTCGTACATCATGTCGACCGATTCATAGTTCATAACTGCCTCGTAGGTGATGTGCAGCTTGTAACGCGAGTGGCCCAGTAGAGCAGCCACGCTGTACTCCTGTGGATGAGACGACATGGAAGATCGAAGAAGCTGGTTGCCGATAGTGTCACGTTTTTTTTCATACCCAAAAATATACCTCAAAGATGTAAGAAAAAGGTTTCAAAAATAACTATTGAATGTACCGTCATTCCGATACCTCATGGTATTTTTCTCTAATCAAAATGTAAACCAGATGTTGGTGGGTTCTATCCAATTTTGCTCAATTCGTTTGTTCATTTGATATTAAAAATTTTACAATTTTTTCGTTTCTGCAGCCTAATTTTTGTAAGTTTCACAAACAACTCATTCTTGGGCCGAATTGTACACAAGATTGAGGACTCAGGAAGACTATTTAGCGAGTTATCTTTTGAGGCAACGTAAAAAATCACAGTTGTATCATTATATTGTTCCATCAATCTCCTATACGATTGAAAAATTTATGATTTCATTCTGCGAGACCTTCCCCGATTTTCCATTCCAAATCTTCTAATCAAAGGATTTTTCAAGCGCAAGCATGTTTTCGATCCCTCTCGCCCTGAATCTCGTAAACAGCCAAATCGGTAAACCGCAAACACGCAGCCGCGTTTACACCCGGTCCATCCAACACGATTCAATTGAGGACAACTATGTAAAAACGTACCAGGCCGATTGTCATTTCAGCCTCGCTCAGTAGAGTTATCGCGCCCGCGTGGTCGCCGCGCAGGTAGTGACAGACGCTCGTGAAGTACAGAAACTCGACGTCCCTCTCGCCATGGCACAGCTCTTGGGCTAGAGCCATTTCGGCAAACTTTGGGGAAAAAACACATTATGGTAACAATTACGTTCGTATCGATTAAATACTCTCAACTATAATTTGTAATGCCCAGTCACCTCGTAGAGGTTCAGTTTGAGCAGCAGCACCGCCGTGAGGTGGAAAATCCGGTTTTTTCTGCAGAGCATCGTTGACCACGCGAGTGCCTCTTGGTCGAGAAAACTCGTGTCTTCCGTGTCACGCGTCCTGTCGTGCAGGCACTTTTCCGCAGTACTAAGGGTAAGGTCAATGCCTGGAAAAATATGATTATGTATTAAAATTCTAATACACGCATGTCTCCGAATTTACAATCAGTTACCTGGATAGTACTGGATCTTTACGTAAAACAAGTGTAAGACAGCCCAGCCCTCGGCAAACCGCGGGTACATGTAAAGGATGGACTTCAAAAACACCTCCGCGTTGTTGTAATCTTCTTTCAAGGCAAGTAAAATCCCGTAAAACATCAATCTACGGAACGATTGTATTATTTCGATTAAATTTCAACGATTAGTAGAAATTTAAGTTTACCCAATTTTGTGGCGAGCGTTCAACTCGATGGCTTCCCTGCAGCATTCGGTCGCCTCGTCGAACTCGGACTTGCGTGCGAAATAAGCCGCGTACCTCACCCACGCGTCCGGGTTCTTGCGATCCTCGTATACCAACTAAATCATACACTTCATGAAATAAAGGAGTTCCACCCGATACAATGTATCCTCTGTACAATCGCTCGCTATTTCATTATAATGTACTTTTGTAAAGAGCATGTCGGCTTTTTTGTGGTCTCCGAACTCGTGAGCCTCTTCAGCGCGCAGCCAAAGCTCGTCGGAGCTTTCGTCGGTGCAAGGCGTGAGCGATTGCCGAACCTCCAATTTGTCGTTCAGTGCCGTGTGCATTTGCTCCACCAAGTACGTGTAGCACGAGGTGATGAAATTCTAGCGAGTAATTTTTTTTAATGGTTAATTTTGTGTCTGTTGACGTTTGAACGAGCCAAATGCTGCCAATCGGTAGTATTTACTAATTTAGTTGAGGGAAATGTGCCGTTGAAAAGATGGTGGTTGTTACCTGTCGATTTTTCAAAGTACTTATACAAATAAAATACTCTGTGTTGACACATGTTTGAGACAGGAAATACATCTTACTATTAATTTTCTCGGAAAATACAAAGTCGTGAAACCGAAGCATGGATAAAACAATATTGACTTTGAAAAAGAGACAAGTACGTAAAGTTAAAGATTGTTTGACCACAGGTATCGGTTTAAAAATAGAGAAACAAATTCATATCACGAAGACAGATACCTAGTGAGGGAGACTGACGGGGATAAATGTGTACATTGAGATAGCGAGATAAAAACAGATATTGAAGAAGAAATGGATACAGAGACCTAGTAATAAAAACATGGCGGCTGAAGTTACGTGTCTCGATGCAGAAAAAATAAGGACGTATAAGTGCTCACCAAGGAGTACGTTAATTAAAGACTCTAGAAAGAGTATCGGAAACTTAGAAGAACATTTCCATACAGATGGACGATAGATGAGTTTTGATAGAGACTCAAAAATAAATAAAACGACAAAGAGATCAACAGAAAGCCAAGATAAGCAAAAATGTGAACGTAAGGAATTAAAATAATAGCATGAACAGAAAGCTATTTGAGGACAGTCTTATTTAGACATATCTACAGAGGAAGAAACACAAAAAGTATAATCGGCTAATGGATATGAAAAATAAGTAAGTAACGGCATAAAAACATAGATAGCCACTAATATTGGGTTTAAAGGTTTAAACAAAGGTTTAAAGATAAAGGTAATTAGAATCCAAAGTTGTTTTAAATTCTAACAAGCAGAACTATGAATCTTTGAGTCACTTTGACTGCTACAAAGCGTAAGGAATCATTTGTAGTGGGTTTTGGCAAGCTGCATTAATGTCATTAAGCAATAGCCTAAAAAATTGCACATTAAATTCTTGATTACAAGTATAGGATATTTGGTGTGTGAGCTCTAAAAGAGGCAAAACCCATTCATAATAAAGTATATCAACCAACAGTGCTGAGTGTTTGGATGAAAATTTTTTTTCGTAATTTCGTTGCACAGTTCTTTGTTGCTAATTCATCACTACTTTACGAGGTATTTATCTCTGGAGATCAATAATGTGATTAGTGCTGAGACCGGTTATTAGAAGAGGGCCAATCAGGTCATAGTTTCAGATTGATTGAAAAAAAGGGCTTAGTGAACCTGGTTTTCCATTGAATACCATCCGGAAGGCTTGAGCGCAAGCTTCTGATCTAACAAGTTGGTGATTTTGCTCTTCAGCTTATCACGTATCGTGGCGTACTTCCCAGACTCATGAAGATACTGTTTGAAGCGACTCAAATCGTCCTGCGGTGAATTAAAATCAAATGTTTAGGCTTGCGAGAATACAAAGTTCAGATCTTCAATTTTCATAAGCGATATCGACCAACTTGAATGTAATAGTAAGGACATGTCATTGCATCACCGGAATTGGGCTTGGGATTGGCAGATTGACACGATGTATCCGTTGGGTTAGAGTACTTTGTCATTTTCTCATGCTCTTCTTGCCACTTGTGTTTTTCAACAAAATCCTGAAATTTTATTTTCTCTAGTTAACTAACTCCATCAAACAATAGTTGACTTAAAATAATGTAGATCTACTAGTAAAAATATATTTGCCCGACCACGACGTAGTAAAGATTTTTGGTGTCTTGAAGATAATCATACAAAAAAATTTTTTAGTTATTTACAATACTTTGAAAAGAAGCTTTTAAGCTTGTCAAGTTTAAAAATCCAAAAATTATTTTACGGAAATGTTAAATGTGCATTAATACACCATTAGCACTTTATAATTAACTCATTCTTGAGAGAGGAAGTGAGTAAACAAAAAGGTGCTCTTTTTCATGTACTGTCGATTTACTTAGCGTTGATCTCACACCCCTCCCACCTATATAGTGGTATAGTTCAGCTACACTCAGCAACTATAGGGTGGCATTTACATATGTCGATTTAACGCCAAAATCAAGATTTTTTTTACTTTTGTTGGCGATTTAATTATTTTTAGATGTAGTGCACAGCTATTTTTTTGCGATTTCTTAATATATTATTGGCAACTTCATGGCTATTTTACACAGGATCAACTAGTTGATTAACTGCCTCATTGTACACGAAAAATAAAACTATTTTACGCAATGTAATAACTATTATGATTTAATTCTTTCAAATGAAACGCAAATGAAAACTCTTCCGCTAATAACTTGACAAAAATGGAATCACTTACTTCCAACTACAATATACGTAATCAATGACTAACTTAAGGTAGGTCAAAATTCTAAAATCACATATTTCAACAACATAGATTCAGTACATCTATTTTGAAACTTGACTTTCCATGAATAAAAAATTTTACTCGAAAAATGATTGTATTTTTATCAAGTAGTTAACTTAAGAACTAAAAAACTCTTACTTGCGTTTCGTTTAAAATAGTCATTTTTCTTAAAAAATAGAGTCACCAACAACATATTTTTTTCAACATGTATAAACCGAATGGTGACTTTTCATAAAAATCATTTACTGATGACTTTGGAAAAATGCTAAAATCAAACTAGAAATAATATACATTTACAATTGATAAATTGTATTAGCATTCCGTTTTAAATCGCTCGAGTTGTAGGTTTCATAGTTTTGATGATTATTTAATTCAAATCTTGATTCTTATGAGAAGATTTTTTTAAATCACAGCGCAATAACCAGCATCTTAGGTATATATTATGCACTTACTATATTCATCTGAATTTTCACAGTCTCATTAACTTGTAACGTACGATATGCAAATAAAACTAAAATTAGACATTATGATACGGACAGTTTTTTTTCAGTCTACAGTTGGAGGTGCAATGCGTCAAGGTAGTCGCAATCATTGCATGCTTTTTATACATAATAGTATTTGGAGAGCCATGGTCAGCCTAAGATTGATAGTAAAAACTGATGAAACTAAAAATTGATCTCCAAAGGGTCATTTTTGTTATTACACACGATTTGATGTAAAACTAAACCGTAGATCACGTTAAAAATAGTAAAAAATTTCAAAGCTTTTATCATTCACCCTTAAAATAGAGTTAATAGTTTGTTTCACCGATATCTCATAAGGGGTTAGAGATAAGCTAAAAATAAAAATACTAGCGCGTGAAGTGAACAATTTTTGATAAATAGTATATTTCTTTTGTTCGGTCACGCTCATAATTTTAAAGTATGAAACATTCTTTTTATGCTCTTGTGATGTCATCCACTATCTCCTATCGTACAAATGACTATACGAATAGCTACAGCCCAGAGCCAAAGACATGGTGTAAGAATAGACAGGTGGGCCGAAGGCCCGCCTCTATCGAGTCCAATTTGTGTCGCAGTACATCTAAAATCCGCTAGGTGGTTTCGAGTAGTAGAGGCAGTTTTTATAATGGTCAGTATGACTATATAAAAAAAAAAAAAGAAAAAAGAAAAAAAAAATTTTCATACTATCAATGGCCTGCACGACACGGATCCCTCTGATGGCTAGTATCGGTACTGCGACAAAATTTGAACTTTTTTTCAATGCGTTGAGGTAGGCCTTCGGCCCACCTGTCTATTCTTACACCGTGGCCAAAGAGGCCGTGGTGGTGATAAACATATCACACACTAATAGTATGAAGAGTCTATATATGTTGTCACATTGACTGTAACACCAGCGTATCGGCAGCACTGAACCTATTGGAATACTTCAACATTATTTTGGTAAATATAAATCTTAACTTAAAATGAGTAAATATATAGAATATGTAGTTTACTTTGCATTTTTCCTTTTTTTTAACTTTTGCAAAAAATATTAGGATTATTTTTTAATACTTTTAAAAAAAATAGTGAGTACTTTTTTTCTATAATTAAAAACAGTCACACCTCACAAGCTCTGATTATTTGTTCATTAACTTCTTATGATTAGTATTTTGATATCTTCGGTAACTTATTTCGATTTATTTCTGTACCATAAGCAGAATTTGAAAAGTGAACATTAAAAAACTAAAAAACTCATTATGTTACTAGCAGTCATGTGATAATGTAATGGAAAGTTGGCAAATAAAAAATTATACGAAAATTCTTTAGTGCTTAACTATAGATAAAAAGAGGTTTCAAAAATAGTTCACATGATTATTGAGTTGTTATATCAACTTGAAAAACAATCTATAGACAGTTAGAAAGTAAAATTAATAAATCAAATATACGACCTTTAAGAAAATGTCTATCTATATACTAATTAAAAATAGATAAGTTAATAAGGTTCTTGCATAAAAATTTCTCTTGGACCGTCAGGCAAATTATTAAATAATATTGAAAACGTATGTAATAATATAATATACAATGTATAATAATAATACTTGCTTCATTTTTTTTACTTCAAAAAACAAACGGAGATAAACGAGGAGATAAAGAAAGTTTAATTTACGCGTTGCGTTTTATCTGTAGTAGATATACAGAAGACGTCATTACAACCGCCATTCCTTGACTATATTGAGTTTCATCTCTAGAAGTGTTTAACTAAAAAAACTTAATAGACGTGTCCAATATTTTTTCATAATCCACTTAATGAACGGAATTCTTTGTGCCACAAGTGTATTGAAATTATAACAGTTTCCATGGAAAAAATAATTAAGAAAAGCCTCTTGTATCATTTAGTACAGGGACCAGAGTTTTTTTTTAAATCACGATACAGTAAAGTTTTTCAGCGTGATAAATAGGAGAACAATCATGGAAATACGAAAAAATAATTTGAACAATATAGGTTTGTAGCAACTTCTCAAAACAAATCCTTAAGGTATCGAAAACTAATTTTCCCACAATAGGGGTAAAGAAAACGAAAATCTTAAAAACTAATGATATTGCCTCGTAGGACTTAAAAAGATTTAAAAATGAGATGTTAAACGCTTCTCTAATATAACTTCATAAATTTTTCTATTGCATTCTTAAACTGAACAAATTTTTTAGCTATTCTTGGCTGTCGACCAAACAAGATGAAAACTAATTTCAATAATTTTCGAAAAATGACGAAAGTTCATGTATAAATATGTAGTAAAAATTACAACTAGATGTTGATTTTTTATTATTTCAGAAAACAAGATAAGAGTTATTTCTTATGATCATTAGATATACTTTGAAAGTAATGTAAATTTTCAACAGTTGCTCAATTAGTTCGAATAATTTTAATAGCTTCTATTTGTCTTTTACGATTACCTGCACATAATAACAGAGGTTACTTCATTTTGGGTTAAATTTTTTTTCATTATTCAAAGCTTTGTAAAATAACTCAGAAATCGAACATTTTTGACGTTAAAAAAATTGTGTATTTTATACCTGTGTATTAGTAGATTATTTAATTTTTTGAAGTAATCAGAAGACCTTATTTATTCTCACTTTATAATATTAAGTTTTTAGTTGAATTGAAATAACTTATAGTTTGGCTACGTTATTAATTTATTGTTATTTTTTTACGTATACCATTCATTAGTAGTACCAATTTAATTTAAAACAAGTTTCAGTAGGGATACTTTACGTCACAATTTAATTAATAGTACAATTCTTTCTGCACTTATTAGTGCTTCAATCATTTCAATGGCACTATCTTTTGATGCATCGGTAGAAAATGAATTCACAGAACTACAGGTTATTTATGTATTGAACAACAGTTCTGATCTTTTCTTTTTTGTTTAAGACTTTCTTACAAAAAGTTATTTAATTCATCGTCATAAATGCAAAAATTCAGAACAATGATTACGTGCAAATAAGTTATCGGTAACAAATGACCAGAATTTTATTAAAATCTCAATTTTGATAGCAAAAATAGTTAATAAACTTAATTGTTATCATACTGTTTTCTAGTGGACATTTTAAATAAATAAATGTATAGTTGAACTACTCAAATATCGCAACAAATGATTAAATATGTTATTTTTCAGAGCAGCTTCATCGACACAACTGCAGTAACTACATTAGAATTATGAACAGCAACAAATACAATTCGTGTACAACAAATAATACGGCCATAATTGTTGGCGCAAAAACTAAAATGTATACATCTAAAGATTTTTATTGCAGAAATTGTGGATTTAGCTTTAATAATGAATATTCTTTAAGGAACCACACTTTCAGCTGTAGACACTGGACTGAAAAAAAATAATATTTTATTATGTATGGAAAACCCAAGTCCGTGTTGATTTGAACAATAATGTAAATAATTAAAATGTTTTGTGATTCATCAGTTAAAGTGTTATTTTTTTTCACAAGACTTCATTTCTCATTGTCATATTAGTGCTGAATGAGGGTACTGCAAGTTTTTGACTTATATACACTAAAAAAGTCCAACAAATTTCAATAAAACTTGACATAGTCGCTATAAGTTTCACCATAGATTACAAGATACTTACTATTAGTATCCTTCTGTCACAAGACAAAACGAAAAGATGTTTTTCAGAATCAGTTTTTATTCTTAAAAAATTATAAATTAGATATTAATTTGCTCTCGAGTAATTCTTGAAATATTATCAAGAAATCTCGATTTGGTCACATGTGTAGATATATATAAAGAAAAATTATGTGTGTATGGTGGAACTAGAAAATGACGTATATACATACTACTTATCCGGCTGTGAGACAATTTTTCCTCCTAATTTTATGTAGCTTTTTTAGATATTAAGTACAAGAATTTGTTACGAATAAAGTAAGCTAAATCAAAGCTCATTTAATTGTTGGAAAATTATTTATAAGCTATTTGCCAAAATTTATTGGTTGTAATTTACCATTGACATTTTAATGATACTTATGTGAAACCGTGCATCAATTTCTTTGTTAACCATACTAAAATAAACTAAATTTTATAAAACGATTTTGATAAATAAAAAAAAAAAAGACAACGTAATAAAGAAGAAAAAAAATCCGTAACCAT
This sequence comes from Copidosoma floridanum, assembly GCF_000648655.2. The sequence goes on from NW_019379483.1 coordinate 39,304, forward strand.
ATGATACTTACTCGGTAATCCTCCCCGAGTATATCCACGAGTTGCTTGACACAGTCGACGTACTGATCGCGAACCAAGTCCGGAGTGTAAGCGTACAACAAATGCTTCGGCCTCGGCTTCCTCCTCAAATCTTCCAGGCTAAAAATTTCCCCTTTTTTTACACCATTTTTTTAAGCCTATATTTCTAATTTTTAACTAAATATACTTACGCTTCTATGTAGTCCTCCAAATCTCGGGACGCAAAGAATGGACGATGCAGTTCGAACTCGATTAGGATCAGAACGGGTGCTCCGCTTTCCGTAAAAAGAGGAAGATCCTCAACATCATCTTGCACCTCGAATTCGAGCTTTAAGTATTGAAATCAACACAGAAATAAACACTTTTTTTAGCAGTTTTTGGAAGAACGAGCAATCAATACTGTATCTGCAGCACAAGAGTCATTGCTTCCTCGATCGTGGTCATCCTGATTTGCGCGATCGATGAATATACTCGAGGATAACCCAGTTTTCTCTTTCATTTTTGGCAAACTTTGAGTGAACAGTTGTGACAAGATTCGCGTCTTCGTTGCTAAAATGAAAAAAAAAATCTAGGTAACGCAATCGCCGTAATCATATCGATCAACCGATCTCGTTTACTTCCTGGAAAAAGCAACTGCCCCGCGTCCACGTAGCATTGGTAAACCACGGCACCAAAACCATCATCATCGGACTCGTGCTTGGGATCTTCGCTGTCTTTTTCCGACACCATTATCTCGAAAGGCCAACACTTGCGTCTTAATTTACAAACATCGCAGCGTCACTTTTTACCGAGAAAAATCTACAACAGCGCAATTCACCTGTTCAACCGATCCACAATATGACCCGCACACTCGTCGTCCAGTAATATTCTGTGCATCGAATTCCACTCGATTCTCTTCTCGTTGCGGTCGATGGTCGTCTAAAAGCAAAACCAAACTCGTAAAGAAGAAAAGCAAAACTTTGTGCATCGAGACGAATAGGGGATCGGTAACTTTTAGGTCGAACCGACGCTTGAAAGAGTTTTTCACGCCTTCGCAGTCGCAGCTGATCTTGTACTTGGACAGCCGCGCTCGACTATTCAGTCCTTCGAGGGCCCTCCAGCTCTTGGTTTGCTCAACGTCGCGGAGCTCCGTCCATTTTCCACGACCGAACACGATGCTCGAATCTTTGATCTTGAACCATATCGTTAACTTTAGTGGGAAGAAAATATCCTTTCAAAACGAATCGCAGGTACACACGTCTTTGTCCGTGCGCCAAACGGTGCCGCACTTGTAGTCCAGGTGGTCATTGAAGTACGACGGCGGATTGTAAATACTTTCGACGGTGATGGTCAAAAGATTGAACGGCGCGTCTTGCAGCTCGACGTCGCAGTCCTCCCGTTTAATCGTCACCGATATCCTGGGTAGATTAGCCCAGGACACGATTTCGCCGTCCCAGGATAGCGAGGGTGTCTCAAGGACCAGTTTTTCGGTGCAATACCTTTCCCCTGAGTGAACGTGGTCGCGATTACCTTTGAACTAGATCGTGGCCAAACGAGGTTTTAAAATGAATGGCGTACCCAAAATTATCGGTAACAGATCGACGTTGCACAGACCCAGTGTGCTTTTCTCGCTCCTAGATCGGCGTTTTGGGATTTCTTCGTTACTTTCTTTGCCCTTGATGCTTTCGACGGTTTGATCGTGGCTCTCGAGAATTTCAAAAACCTTGACTAAACAGTTCACATTGTGTTTGGTTTATTGTATTTATTTATTTTATTTTTTTTTTTTTTATTGCAAATGTATTTACTTAAAACTGGCGATGACACTATGGGTTCTATGCTTCGGAGGTCGTTAGTTGAAAACACCACTTCTGACGTAAAGTCGATGGGATGAGTAGCTTCTATGTTTTCATAACTGGCATCGACGCGAATTAATTTACTTGTCCCCAAAACCGCGTTATCGTGCTCCACCACGAATTCCAGCAATAATCTTTCATTTCTTATCTGTCCGCAATGGAGTGACTTTACTTACAGCTTCAAAACCAGCTTTACAAACGAGGGGATGAGGTACTCACAATGTTTTCGATGCTATCGATGGTTATTTCTATTTGGGCTTCTACCTGTTCTTCTCCGTCATACGAGCACGCACATTCGAAACATTCTTCACTTTTCTCCATTTTTTTTTTTTTTAATTTTTTTTTTTTTTTTGGCAGACTTTGGTGTTCAACAATACTCAGTTTATCATACAACACTTTTTGTTGATCATAGAAATTAAATAATAAGCTTTTAAGGTTACGAAAAACAAAATAACATTGCTTTTCAAAATAGCTACAGTAGGTAGATTGTGTAAAACAAATTGTAAACTCAACTTTATTAGGAATTTCATTTCTTTATTAAAAGTATTACAATAACAAAAACTGTTTGATTCTTTTTAAAAAATGCTGGTTTTTTTCTCCACTAGCGCACTTTGTCATCAACGACTGCATGATTATGTACACTGTTAATTAATGACACTAAAATCAGATTCAAATACTCCTATCGATCTTCTGCCTACATTACAATTGATGCTAAAAAGTGATGGATTTATTTATTGCTGTATTCACTTGCAGGGAAATTTAAATGATACAAGTAAATTGACAAAACAGTATCATTACTCCAAGGAAATGGTACCTTTTTATTTACAGCTTAGGACAGCTTAATCAGTACCATGCAGCTCAAATTAATGAGCTGATGAACTTGCTCGAGTCCAGCTGAAGATTATGTGAAATTCACGAAGTACGTTTCGAGATGCTTTTAATGATAGCTTTATTTTCTGATTGAAGGTGACTCAAAATGGCTAAAAAATGCAGTTCATGAGTTTTAATACGTCAATTAAATCAAAGAGGAGGAAATTTTACAAGTTTATGTACAAAAACCACTTTAAAATTAGGAATGTTGCTAAAGCTTAAACGATTTCGAACAATTAAGAATTTTCGAATTTTTATTTTCCAGATAACATGTTGATGGGAATCATTAAAACTCATATCGATACGAGCCCAAAAACGACTTTGTGAACTTTACATTACCTCGTAGAAAAATACACGCCAGTAAAAGAAAAACATTTTGGGCGAATCAATGTTTTTTCTCAATTGAAAAAATCAGATGTACTCACATGTCATAATATACAAGGAGTGATGATGTATGCATGAGTGGTAGAGCGAAAAATTTAAGATGTTTGTGATGTCATTTTTGTATAAGATATTAAGTAGCCCCGAAGCCATTTGTAACATGAGAATTCGTGGCCAAAATTCGAAAATTCTATTATTCCTCACGTTATTCAACTTTTAGAATAAAAATTTGATGGGGATACCTAAGGTGAATACAAAAAATCGTTCCCTCTGTGGTTTAATAGCAATTAAAACTTTTTTCAAAAATTTTGCAACTTAGTTTTGAACAATGTATGATTAAGATTGCATCGTACGAAAATTTTTTCATAAAATCTTTGCGTTTTTAGAGAAAAGTCCTGAAATGTTTATATCTGAAAAACGAAATAATTCGAAATCTTATGTCGCGAAGTCTTATTTATGGCTGTGGGCTAAAAACATGGGACACACAAGACACTACACATTTACACAATGAGTAATCGCACGATTTTAGCATTTTCACGTTAACAGCAACGACCATTACAACAGTGACACAGGAGACTCTTCTATTCTACACGATCTGGTATAAAAAATGAATTGTTCATCAAAAATACGAACATGTTATCCTTCACCTTCTTTTTCCGTTAGGTACGTATATCTATTAATTATAAGAAAAAAAAAAAAAAAAAAAAAGATAACGGTAAATTTTTTAAAAATAAGTAAAAACAATCGTTATTTTGCACACCCCTGAAGTTTCTACAGATATATTGCACACCGTAACAACCAGCCATAGGTTTTAATTTATTCATCTACAAAAAAAGTAAACAAACATCCACGAACTCGCAATTAGTAGATAAATTTTTCTCTCCTCGCAATCGAACAATCCGCACGACTATACGTCTAAACTCTGATATATTTTTTTTGTTTTTATTTAATTTTATTTTGAAAAAAATCGTTCATCTATCATGTATTTACACCGCGTTATCAGAGAGATCGCAAGGTTTTTTCGATCAGTCGCAGGGTGCTCTCCGGCACGGAGTCCGTCAATGCCTTGCGGAACCCTTCGCACGGTACCAGCAGACGGAACGTTTCCTTGGCGTGTTTCCTGCAAGAAAATAAATATTTTTGCATTCTCCGAATCACTTGTAGCCATATACATACTGAACATATTAAAAATCAAAGTTGGTCAATGAATTACCTCGCCTGTAGATTCCCATCGGTAAGGAGTTTAGCCGTCGTCGAGAACAGCTTGTCCCTGACCTCCCGCGGTAGAGCCATCGCGCAGTCCGGGCCGATTTCACTGACGATCGAGTACAACAGTCTGGCTGTCGTTGCGTGAACTACCGTATTCTGATGTCTGAAAAACAACAAACGAATTGAGCGAATCCCCGCAAAATATTGATATTGCATTTTTTTTTTTTTTTTTCATCAATACACCAGATTCGAGAAGGGAGTGGTGCTCTTACTTGGCTCCACGATTGACGATCGTCATGATGGTCCGGTGCGGTGGAAAGTGCTCGATCATGCTGTCGAGGGCAGCGTTGCAGTCCTCTCTCAAGAATCTGTTCGTATCAGCTGTCCTGTGCAGCAGAACTCCCGCGACCTCATCGAGGTCCTTGAACAAAAAAACCAAAACACGAATCAGTCTCCCAATGTGAGGGGCCCACTTTACCGAACAATACACAAACCTGTTCGATTCCGCGCACGTGAGCACGAAATACGTCGCTGGTAGTCGAGCAGGCGACGCGGGCCACTTGCGAGCGCAAGTTCTTCACGTGCTTGCCGAGCACCCGAGGTAACAGCCCAGGCACGCAGGCGTCCAACTGCTCGGGCTCCTCCTTCGCCAGCTGTGCCAGCATCCTCAGGCCCTTGAGAGTCATTTCCCTGTGGACCAAGGGTCACGTGGACATGATCGTTTGGAGTTTCGTTGTGCACCTGTACGATCGATGTATATGCATACGTACCAAGCGCTGCTGTCCAGCTGAGCGAGGCACTGTTGCACAGCCTTGGACGTTTTTTCCGGGTGTTTGTCGTGATGCCGGCTAGTGACCGACGGCAACGCTCTCTGGCAATTTCGTTGGGGCCTCAACCGGCATGGCGATAGCTTGCACAGTTTCTTTGGTAGATCAACCGGCGTTGGCAGACGCGATACCTTCAACGCAAGAAATGGAAAAATCGGTCAAGAAAACGGTGCGTTACGACCCCCCTAAACTAGGATAAGCTTCAAGTGTTACCAAGGGTCCAGGAGGTCTGGTTCACACCGTCAATTCACTGAGCACCATTCGTTATTGACTGTGCAGCGTGTAATGTTTTACCAACAATCGAAAAAAATAATACTGTCACGTGACGGTCGATCTCGAATGGTATTCAGTAAATCGGTAGTCTGAATTAGACCCCATAAGCAGAAAGAAGGTTTTTAGTAGTAGAAGTAAAGAGAGTAGAGATTGAAATTTATTCAAAATTACTTAATCATGTTCAGTGGAGTTACAACTATCTACTGATTTAAACTTGTTTTTTTTTTTTTTTTTTTTTCATAATAATAATTAAAAAGGAATTCAAATCGTACGTTTCGTACAATCGTTGAAATTCATCATTTTTCATTTGAATGGGAAATTCATTTGGCAGCACAAGTTAATTACAATATTATTCGATTTTCACTATCAGGATCTCAATTATTGACCATGTTATTGACCATCAGTACTCGATTTCGTGGTCTAAGCTGTAATCGTGATGAAACAAACGCGAGATCGAAATCGTCAGTCACCGTAATCTACATGTATTTACGGCAGTGTAGCTACTTAGCTACTGACAGCTAGTTGATAGTTGCTGTAACTACAATTCGTCCTCCTGAGGGGTACCTCGGTTACCAAAGCAAGCCAGTCAAGTCGTTTGTCTCGGTCAACGATAGCAAGTGGCAATTTTTTTTCTCAGCGATCGGTAACCGTTACAGCGAGCTTTTCTGTTCGTGGGTATCAGGGGAAACGTGGATACGTATAGAGGCGTGCAAAAGTCAGCGACGTAACCTGTGGCTTGTTTCCGGCCAGCTCATCATGGCTCCCGTCACTCCCATCTTCCGAGTAACTCTCGTCGAGACGTCCATCGTCGAAGCCGATCGGCACGGGCGAAGGGTCGTCCGAGTCGGTGGCCCTTGCGATGACCGGCATGCTCTGGCTCACGAACCTTTTCGGGCTGCTCGGCGACTGAGTGCACACAAAAATCACACGGAACTCGTTGCTTCGCTCGTAGCTTGCTTCATTGAATCGTAGATCAAACCAAAGCTTACCATCGTCGTACTGTCGCTACTGTACAGGCTGACGTTGGAGTTTGCATAAAGCGGCCGGGGCCCGGGGGGCGAGTCGGCCAGGGTCGCGCTCGTCGATCTCCTCGTGGCCGAGACGCCGTTCCGGAAGTCCAACGTCTCGAAAGTCACGCTCTCATCCGCAGGAGACTCGGACGACTCTTTGGCTGGGTGGTTGTTCAGCTCCGTCTGAAACGAGTGGTGGACATCAAAGTGGATAAAATTTTGTTTCAACCATTGGGATTGGACCTTGAGAACCTTCTCTCAAAACTTCGGAATCGCGCCACAATATGTAAGAATAGAAAAGCTGGTCACGCTGACAGTCACGAGTCTTTTCTCGCCGTTTTTGAAACTAGCCATTTTATGGAGATAAACCTACAGGACAGTGGTGCTATTCATCAAAAGTATACGTCCTCGAACTTACGATCGACTTGGAGCTGCGCCTGGCGCTGAAGGCCCGCTCGCTGATGGAGCTTCCGGAAGCCGGGCTGGACTTGACGGACGACGACTGGTCTCCGTGGCCGTTGCACTGTAATGGCGGCAGATGGACGTCCTCCCGGGGTTTGGCCGTCCCATTGGCTTCCCTCAGCAAGGACTCGAGCGAGTGCTTTGCCGCCGGTTGGCGCTTGATCGGTGGTACCTTGTCGATCGACAACGCCGATCTCGAGCGCCCAAAGTTGGTGCTTGGCTGGTCGTTCAGCCGACCGGACGACGAGTTCGCTGATGAAGATTGCCCAGGGGGCCGCAGCTCGTCCTCGCTATCGGAGCTCGGTCGCAAGGGTTGCTGTGGGTAGGAAAATCGTTTTGGTTTTGCTGTCCTCCATTAAATATATGCTTAGCAAGCACTTGGTGGCGAAACTTACAGGAACGTCGGGTGCGTCGTGCAAGCTGTGACGTTTTTCGGCGCTGATCACGTTGAAAGACTTGTTCTCGGTTGTGTTGGACTCGTCGCTCTCCGTGTGCGCCGGTAGAGCCGGCCGGCTTCGCGTTCGGCTCGACACCGATCGATTGGACGACAAGCTGCTCCCGCTGCTCGATCTCGCCTCACCACCACCTATCCAACACCATTGTGCACGAAATACACATTTTATGACGCGTAAAATGTTATGCTATACTGTAATATATATGTCATATACTGAAAATCTGGGGAAACGAGTGAGAACGGTTTGAAAGGGCGGGAAGGTGTGAGTCACTGTACCAGTTGACTGGGGTGTTTGGAGGGGGAGTGATTCAAAGGCACGACAGTTTGCTTTATTGCACACGCGACTCCACTGTCCGATAAAGAATCCATTCGTTCGCAACCGCTGAATAGATAAACAGTGGAGCTTTTTTTTCTCAGAACTCGACAGTTGACCGATGAGCTTGCGTGCCATATTTTGTGACTAGCTCTATAAATACGGCAAGTATGTCATTTGATTAAGGATTATTGAAGTTGACAGTCGTTTATTTAATACGACATGCTGGGCCGTCTGAAATTGCGAACTGAATAAATTTTATTTATGCGTATTGGTTAAAATCACGACTCTAGATTCATTTTTTCAAGTACACTCTGTACCGAAATTTTTGGGTTTTCCTTGAAGTTTAACTTTTTTTGATCCAATGATAATTTTTATGATTTATAACCATGACTGCGTGAATCGTATTTGCAATGTACCAGGTACGCATTTGCGTCAAATTTATCATAAATGCGATTCATTTTAACCTGACCTCCAATAAAAATAATCTTTCCATCAAGATTCATAGTGGACATTTCCTAAAGTTCATGCATTTACATAGCTTTATTTTTGAATCATAAGTTTTTAGTTTGATTGTAAATTTTCCATCACTGATAGAAAGGGTTACGTGTAGTGGATAAAAATTAATCAACTGCAATTCATGGTTTTCAATTAGCAACAAACAAGTACTCGTTAAAAGTTATGTCACCATCATTTATACTTAATAAACATGCATTTGATGACATAACCATATTCTTTTGTAACCTCCAATACCAACTCACTAACTGTTGAAGATTAAGTACTTGTCTATTTTTACATCCACATTTATTAACAGTTGATTAATGTAGCTTAAATTCAAGTAATTCTTTCTACTAGTACGTAAATTTGATTTTTAAACTAAATAATTAACCAATAACCCAATTCTCTGTCACCTTCTAACCCTCAATCTTAAGCTCTGCCTAAAGTTATATTCAGGGTTATGGAGTTATAAGTTTAAGTTAGGTGGCCATAATATTAAAAATGATGTTAAGAAGTTTTTTTGAGTTTCAAGTTGTAGATTATGTAGACCATTCCGTTTATAAACCGAGGCTCGTTAGGTTAAGGGTTAAGCTCAAGTTTAAAGATAATTAAATCATGGAGCTTAGGTGAATCGATTTATTAAGGTTTAAAGATCGAGTTCAGATGAGTACTGAGTTGGGGGGCTCAATTCATGTACTTTACTTATGGACTTTCACAAGGTTAATACCCGAAGATTATTAAATAAAAGGCTTGGAATTAGAGCCTATAAGGACAACAACTTGGATTGAGACGACTACCAAGTTTAAGCAGTGTAGTTAAACATACACCACGGAAGTTTAGTTCAGGGTTTGTTAAAAATTAAACGTTTGGATTTAGAGGTTATGAGGTTAAGTAGCTCATAGCTAAGTACATAGCCACGGATTTTATAAAATTTCTAGTACAGATTTACTTATTTGAATTCTGTAGGAATATAAATATCAAAGTTATAGTTTCATGATGGAGTATGTAGAAAAAATCTCTTTGTTTTTCGTTCTCACACTATTCGACGCATCCCAAACAATGAAAATACACGTATAAAAGCCGGCCTCAAACGCCAATGAAGAAAAACGATCCCACTACCAAACAGTACCACGTGGCTATGAATAAAAGAGAGGGCAAGCATTATCTCGTGTGTACTCGCAAACGATCGCGATGCACCGTAAAAAGCTCCGCGGGAGTCATTATGTTCGGTGGTATGTGCGAGCGTGTGCCGATCGATCGCGAGCGAAATCGGCAAAGCCGTGGTCTTATCAATAATGCGCTCGGCTGAACGGAGTAGGAAAAAAAAAAAGGAATCGAGTAAGGAAGAAGACGAGTCGAAAAGGACGCCGATTGCAAGGGACACGCTCGGTAACGTGGCCCATAATGCAGTTTGTATACGATTCAGCCGAAAGTATCGATTATCGCTCTGCATGCACAAGCCGCACGGCTATACCCTCCAAAGGACTCCGGCCGATGCACACCAGCGCAGTGTCAGCCCATGTTACGTGCAGGGCTCTCCTATATATTGCTTATTCTGTTGCTCGAATGTATACACTTCGGTGCAGCCTGTATGTACGTGCATGGAAATGGACGCGTGGGTGGGCACAGACAGGACTCGTCGCCCTCGCGTCGAGGTTAAGAACCTCCCGCTCCAGTTCAAATGTTTTCGATCGACGACGAGATAGAGAGGACGAGAGAGAAAGAGCTATGGGTGGCACCTACTGGTAATATATGGGGTTGGGACGCGGATATATTATGTGTACCGGGTTGACGTGTGGAGAACTGTGAAAGGGTTGGACACACAAGATATTTTTTCTTTCACGTGTACTTGATGTCCAAAAAACATTGATAGGATCAATCCTCCATTAATAATAATTACATAAATAAATTACAGTGTCCAATTAGACTATAGATTAGAAATGAAGGGAGTTAGGGAATCTTCGATGATAGATGCCGATGCTCCTCTTACGTCCCCGTAAATTTATCTATATAGTATCATCAACGACCGTTTCCTTTATGCTCTCGTGTAACTGTTGTTGCATTTTTTTTTGGCGTTTCTTTGTTTGCTTTTGTGTAACATAGCATCTTGCATTGTCTGATAATTTGTAGGTATGCATGCGGGCGTGACTAAATTAAAAAAACACATACCTGTTGCGATATAAATAGCGAAGAATTGCATGCTGGTAGATTTGTAATTTATCATTAGTGGTACTAAAGATAAAGGAAAGCTCAAGTTTTATCATTCTATGTATAAAATAGTAGTTTTTGTAGGTAATCATCAGGGGCCAACTCTGTTTTTCCTAATGAGGGTGCAGTGAACGTTTATAGCTAAAAAAACGCTTAACATAGAAAAAACAAAAATTTTTTTACGCATCAGACTGTACAATCATAACCCATTAACTATAGATAGGAGTCTCGTGCGTGACCAGCTAAATTTTAAAAGGTTTTTTCCGCCCTCAGGTGGTTTTGGGAGGCTGGTACTTCCTCGGGCGAAAAAGCAGTTTTCCGGAACTCGTTCGAAAAGTCTTCTTTACGAACCTCGTTACGTCCCTCGCCTTCGGCTCGGGCCGCAAACCTCTCGGTTCGCAAACAGAGACTTTTCAAACTCGTAGGAAAACTACTATTTCGTACTAACGCATCGTGACCGTGAGGTCATGCCTCAACGGTAATAGTGGCTCTCCTTTTTTAATTTTACTTGAGGCTCCACGAGCTTGCAATAAGACAGAGGTTAGAAGTCCCTTTCGTTGGACTTCATAGATAACCTAAAGATGTCTACACAGAAATCTAGCGGTATGACCAATTTAAACCAGCTAAATTTGAACATGAGGTCGGCTAACTCTGTGAATAGTAGCCACAATACAATCTCTAGTGCTGATGAGAAGACAAAAGCTGCCGAGTCAGCTGCAATTATCCAAGCTAGATCTAATAATGATATTACTAGTAACCAAGAAAATCGATCCTACGCAAGAATAGTCACTGCAGCTATCACCGAGGCACAAGCTTCATAGATGCAGTTGACAATATTTCAATTGCTCAATACTTTCAAGCAATCGCCGTTGTTATGAATCCAGCCAACATCACTCACGTTTCACGCATTTCTCAGGCCAGAGTATGTATGTTTTTTAAAACAATCGAAGACGCCAACTTTCTATGCACAGAAATCAAAACAGTTAAAATTGGAAATTTAATTTTACCAATTAGACCATTGATATCAAAGAGTCAAAGAGTTATCATCTCCAATGTCAGCCCTATTATACCAGAGTACTTAATTATACAGGAGTTACATAAAATAGGCATCAGTCCGGTCTCCAAAATCACTAGTATTAAAGCTAGCGTTCTTGGCTCACAATTCTCACACATAGTAAGCTTCCGAAAGCAGATATTCATTTTAGAAAATGAAATGCATAAACTCCCTGCGTTTATACCTGTCTCCACGGGTAATACAGCTCGGCACATCTACTTTTCGGCTAAAAAACTCACTTGCTTTTTGTGTAAGGAAGAGGGGCACATCGCAAGAAACTGTAGAGACTATCAAGAAACGTATAACACTGAAATCTCTCTATATGTATAAATAGAAATAGATACTAACTAATAAAAAAAAAAATTAATATTTAGAAAGACATTACCTATAGGTACAAATANCAGAAACTTAACACCGATCGTTATCATGAGCGAAGTGACAAACATAGAAATAATTATACAAAACAGAAATTTAGAAACAAATTTTTCGTTAACAACTAAAAATAAATAAAGATAAATAATTCCTGGGTTAGATAGAAAAAAAAATTAATATTTAGAAAGACATTACCTATAGGTACAAATATTCTGAGAAAAACATCAAAAAGTAAAGATATAGGCACTTTTAGAAATAACAGTAAATCCTCAGAAACATATAACTATCAATAAATATTGAAACTTGTAAAACAAAAAACGAAGACTAAAAATGATAATATTATATGTATGACTTCCAGAGTTAAAAATAATTGAAATTTGACATTAAATTAAGGCAATGACACGCAATGACACTTTAAAAAAAATAAGTACAATGGACAGGACTAACTTCGGTACGTATATAAAATATCTTAGAGACTTAAAAAAGTAATCGAGTGACTTACTCAGTACTGGTAGAAATATAAAATTAGAAGCTAAGATAAAATATTTATATCATACAGTACGGGAAAATAGATAGAGAAGATATAAAAATTATGTAAAAAAACACCAGAAGAACAAAATTGAAAGATATTTACTCTAATCGAGACACAAATATACAGACAATAATATAATTCTAAAATGAGACAAACGTTAACTTCTAAATACTGAAGTATGTAATAACAAATTAAAGATACATCTATAAAGATTAAAGTACAGACAAAGTAAGTTATAGAGATTAAGTGATAAATGTAAAAAAAATAAAAAAAACGTATGTACAGAGACAAAAAAATTAAAATAGATGTAAAGATATTAATGAAAAGTGAACTAGTTAAACAGTTAACTAGCTCATCTGTAAAACGCCTTGGCAGAATGGTCAATGGGATACCATAAATTTTTTTTCCTTTTTTTTTTTTTTTGTTAATTGTGATTAAAAAGTATCTAATATTACGATCCAAACTTAATATACTTAACATCACACAATTTCATTTGGAGTTGCACCCAAATTTTGAAATTCTACATATTTTCTGGGTTCTGTAAGCTGTAAAAGCTGTTAAATCTCTTGTACTATACAAACTCTACATTTATTATCATGTGGTATGTAAGACCATGGCACAATAAATTCGTATTAATCAATCGATCGATTACTCTCTATACGACATCTATTCAGTAGTGAAGTTCATCGAAATAAAAAAAGCAGAGAAAGATAACGTGTTACGAGTTTTACTCACCTTGACGGGGTGAAGGGGCTCGATCAGAGGCAGAAATCGTCGTCGCTGACTTGCTGCCACCATTGAGTACACGTGGTTTGTTGCCGTTTGCCTCGCGATGCTGAATATTTTCCTTACCACTGGAACATTGTAACGAGCATTTTTAATTACCGACAAAAATATAAGTAATACACATTTTAAATACACTTAATCACATTTATTATCTAAGTATTGAGAGAAATGAATACAAGTATAGTAAATTTTGTTCTCCATTTATGGGGGATCTTCTGTGGTAAACGCAATAAATTGTACTATTTTATGACTATAGTGTCTTACAGTGGTATAACAGCTGTAATACTTATAATGCCTCAACCCGACATTAATAACACACAACTACTGTATACGGATGAAACTAAACTTTTTCATTTCTCTCAGCAGTACGTGAATGTGCAAAGCTCTTTTTTCGTTAAAGCTCCCAGCGACAACATTTCCACCTGTAGATTGAAAAAAAAAAAAAAAAAAAAAAAAAAATCATACGTAGTATTGGCGCTGCCATTGAGCCGGATGGCAATGACAGGCGTGCAGGGCTCCCGCGGGGAGACGAGACTGGAAGCACCATCGTCGACCTGATCCACCCCAACGGGCCTGCGGCACCTAAAGGCACAAGGACAGCAGCCGAGGAAGCTCTCGGCTACCTGGGCCGAGCTTCGTCCTGGCTTCAGCACGTTTGCCGGTGGTGGGGCCGTGCCGTTGATCAGAGCCTTATCCGGGCCATCCTTGGCCGATTCCGGCCACATGCAGTACTTGAAGATCATGTTTGACAGGTCGGCAGGGTCGTTTTTAAGGGGAAATCATGGCAGAGTACCAATACAGGTGAAGTTTTGCTACGCATGTTTTTGCTCTTCTCTTCGATCCACCGATTTTTATCAAATTCACTGAGAGTTGATTATTAATTGCGAGGTGTAAAGTGGCGGACGGAGTGCTCGAGTATGAAAATATAATCACCCTCAATTCTCATCGATGTTGAATTCTATAGCTTTGTGATTTTCACGCGATAACCAGAATCTATCACTACTTACAATATTCAGAGTACAATTTTTGTATAGCCAAGGTTATCGTCAAAGTGAGTGCTCAGCTGTACGAATCAAAATTTCGTCGATCGTACGATTGTTGTGACTTTGAGCTAACTTTTCAGGGAGATCCGATGGTTGTGTAACTTTTTTTTTTATGAATAATTCATTGGGGGTAGGAGTCGATCAGTGAACTCTTACGTAAGGCATACAAGTTCGCCTGGTCACGTTAACACGTGTCAGAAATTGGTTTACCGGTAGGTACGGGACGAATGATGGAATGGTCGTGTTTATTTTACAATTCAATTCTCTTTTACGCTTTTCCGTTGCGTTACTTTTTTTTACGTAGGTGTGCTATCGATCGGTTGGATGTATGATCCCTTTCGGCGATAACCCTTGGAAAATACATACACTTTGATCACGAAAACGTGTAAGTTTTGGCTTGTAAAGTTAAAAAAAAAAATGTAGAAGCCTTTAGTAACGTGCCTACCAGTTTTAATTTCTAGGGAACTGAGAAACAGACCGAAAATAACATAGTACTCCTCGAGCAATCACGTAACAAAACAGTTTTCGTTATTGAACTAGTCTCATAAACGCTTGCTGCGCAACTTGTGTTGGAGACTCGTAATGAAAAATCGATACTATTTATTTTCATTGCTCCTCCAGGTATGCTCATTTACCGCGGAAAAACAAAAAAAAGGTGAAGGTCGAACAAATAATAATAACAAACTTAAGCCGACAATCAAGATTATTACGTATGATTAATGGATACTTTTCTATAAAATTCTAGGTTCACTTGGCTAACTACTCGCTTGTATTACAGCACTGAGCCGAAAAAAAAAAAAAAAAGAAAATGGTTATCACAGTAACGTGCAATGTAGTGAAAATTCTCGCGTACACGTGAAAACACATCAAACCATACATATACCAGCGAAACTTGCGTGCCAACGCAAACACACCGTCCAACTCTTTACATTGCGCGCACGCTCTAATAGCACCGAAAAAAAAAAGAAAAAAGAACCAAAGTCGTTCGATAAGGGTTGAATCGTCGAGGAGCAGACCGGCCGGCTCGACACGCACGACTGTACTGACAACCCGCCGGTGCGGTCGGCTCGTGCCTGGTTCGCTCCATAAGCGCTGCCACTGCGACTATTAGTCGAGTAGGGCTGGAAGTGCCTGAGAGAAAAGGACGAAGGATAAGAGAGAGAAAGAGATACACCCACCCATATGTACGTGAGGGTATGTGTATGGATGTTTAACATGGGGTACGTGTTGAAGGTTTACCTTGTTATAATCACCGTGTCTTGATAAAAAATTAAAAATAAATTTTAAAAAATGGTTAATTACAATAATATTTCATGAATTCGCAGTCGTCATTAATACGATCACTCTCGACAAAAGTGTCAACCGATTGAGTAATCGAAGCAACACTTAATGCCTCGAATGAAATTACCCAACTTTGTACGCCAACTGTAAGTACGGGCAAATAAAATCACGCCCTCCGAATCCTCGATCAACGCGAAACTCTCGACACATGGTGCTTGAAATATTAAAAGGCAATTTTCATTCTTTGCTCATACATTAGTGGCACCCACTGCACATCAACCTCCCCCCACTGCGTGCACTCCCCCTTTCGCACACCAGGCACGAATGGGTGTATCCTTCCGTAATGTCCTTTAAATTATTCAGTTGCGCATATGCGCGTAGACAGTCGAACTATAGGTGCACGCAACTCTGCGAGCCTCTACTAATGTTTACGCACCGACGTTCGATCCATGCAACGTGAGCCGAGCTGAAGGTGTGCGGCAGCGTTAAATGCAAAAAGTACAATTACACAGGGCAGAAATTTGATCGAAGGCAAGACGTGGGGTGGTCTTTTGTGCAATGAGTACGATGGTGAAACGAGGAGGTGGGTAATTTTCTTAAACGAAAACGTGACGGGGTAGAATTCAGGCGTGCACCAATGGTTTGCAGTTTTTTTGTTCAAGAAATCCGTTCAAGAGTGGTGGTATGCGAGAATGGATTGATATTTTGACACTGATTTGATTAGGCTAACCGGTTTGATCGATGATCGATCGGAAATTCAAATTTCTTTGATTTTCTAAACAGCTATTTTGTATTCACGATTGTCTTAAACTATAGGAAATTCTCTTGGTTACAATACCGACTAATCCGTTGTAGCCGTTTACTTTAATGGTGGCCAATACCTCGTTCCAGCAAACGCTGAATACCGATTTTCCAGAAAGTCCTCGATACCAAAATAATAAAAACATGGTCAGTCGCCTAAACAAGCGTACATGCATGACTCCACCCTTGATTACCCTCCGCCGGACAATCGAGATGAGGTATATTTGCGATCTATAGTGCACCCCTCTATTGCTAACCACCGTTTGTACGCACTCGAAAAAACTGATTACCCTTTAGCGTGAAAAATGTATGCTTGCTTGCTACGAACTTCGCGTAGGGGTTGGTTTTATCATCACTTCGATCCCAAAAGGTGACTTTTTCACAAATCCACCAAAATGGGGTTTTTGAGTCTACAGCGTAAAACTTTAATTATATTTTTGACAGAGTCAATGTTTTCTATTTATCAGTGCTCAAAGCTCATTTTATAAAATCACTTTTTTAACAAATCAAAACAGACATAAAGACAAGAGAAATAAAGAGGCAGAACTGCAAATAAAAACTCAATTACGAAGTTCGAAAGAGTAACAGAAACTTAACACCGATCGTTATCATGAGCGAAGTGACAAACATAGAAATAATTATACAAAACAGAAATTTAGAAACAAATTTTTCGTTAACAACTAAAAATAAATAAAGATAAATAATTCCTGGGTTAGATAGAAAAAAATTAATATTAAAAAAAATAATTATAACAGAATAAAAAAAAATACAGAAGAAAATCCAGAATTATCATGAAGCGGCTAAAAAAGGAGACAAAGGTATTGAGTTTTTTTTTGTCGCAGGGATGTATTTAGATTTAGACACAATAGAAGCAAGTAGTAAAGTATAGAGAATTAGTTATATAGACTCACAGAATGACTTACAAGGGCTGAAAAAAAAAAATTATCAAAAATATCAATGCTACATCAACTCCGAAATAAGTCGTAAATTACAACGTAAATTACAACGTTAATTTATTTTCTACTTGACAGTAGTGAAGTTATCATCTTTAAAAATGTTTATTTAAATTGTAACTGCAATGTTAACACAACAAAAGCATTATTTTGAAGTCAACCACTAATATCAACTTGAATCAATGCCGATTCAACACTGCATCATCAACAGAGATTCAACATGGAACCCACGCAGAATCAACGATGTAATTTACGACTGATTTCAGCATTGATATTTTTGGCATGGTAGACAACGTATAGACAGCTATGTATAGTAACTTAAGGATAAAAAAAAACAATTCTTCTATTGGAAAACGACTAGATAGAAAAATACAATTTTAGAGGAGTCAATGCTGAAGATATATTTAGAGACACGGGCGTGAAAAAGCCAGAAATTCCTAGGACTCGACACTGATAAACCAACTAGAACAATACGTAGTACGAATTATTACCAGTTTGCGGGGGTTGCTTGAGCTTCTTCACGCGCGAGGCATTAGACACCGCATATCCTTGAGAAAAATACCACCTGAATTCTTAAACACACACACACACGCCACTCGACTTTGGCCTGTCACATGAAAAATTCAGCAGCAAGTCTGACCAAAAGCCAGACATATTTAGCTCGAAAGGAGCAAAAAGAAATTGCGCAAAAAAAAAAGAAGAATAAAAAAAATCGGAACGGTCGATTTTTTCCCGCCGAAACGAATACCGGCACGTTCACGTTAACAACATCATGGAGAACCATCAGGATCGATATTACACGTTGGTACGCAGGCACGTTATATTAAGCTACGCAATCGTCGCGATCGCAGTATATAGAGGGAAAGGGAGCTCGTGTTCGTATTTCGGTGACCTCAATACTTGCGACGCCTCAAATTTAGGCCAAAGAGACGCACGAACGTCGCGTCCACTCGCTCGTGTCTCCTGCATAATATATATAACACGGAGTTTTTTTGTTTCACTACAAATAGGCGTTTCTCTTTTATTTATAGTACATACTGTCATAGTTCCAACGATAACGTTGGTAAGAGATGACCGACAACGCATGCGATTTTTTTTTCCCCCATAATTTAGGACAGTCACCTGAATGCAACGAGTCACGATTCTCATCAAACTGGAAAGCTCTTATTTCAAAGAGTTCGTATTTTCGTGACTCGATGCATTGCCGAAGTGACTAATGGAAAATGCAGCCCTGGGCGTATAGGTAAAACCACTTCACCGGAACAATTTGTTGCCATACAAAGAAAAACGTGAAAAACTGGGATTTTGGAACAGGTTCCTCGAACGTTATCGCAAAAACGTACCGCCTCGCATCGATACAGGCCATACGAGCTATTGGGAAAAGAATCAGCGTCAAGTTTCGACGATAAGCGGAAAACCCTGTTTTACCTGGAAAACCCGTCAAGTAGCACGGATGGCCGTTAAATTTTTAATTTTTAAATACACCGTTCGACTTCGTATTCGAACGGGGATGAAAAAACGGTTGATCGAACGGGTACACCTTATAATGGGTATATAATAGACAACACATGTATGGCAAACGAGACGGGGATCGACATGAACTTGAAATATTCAGCGGAAAGGAGCGGAGGAGTAACGCCCGATAATACACCGTAGGGTGGAACATGCAAGTGTGTCCCGCATCCGCACACGCACAACAGTCGCACTGCAGTGTTGTACTTATCGCGAGCTGTACATATACGGAAGAGGAAAAAGAGAAAAATCGATATTGATCGCGATGTGGGCGATGGTCTTCTGTTTTTTTCGTCGAGAACCTGTGACGGTATACAATAGCGATTTTTCAAGACACGCGTGCCGAGTCCACATTCGATAACTCGTTGGAGCACCGATAACGCTTTTGAATGGAATACTCGTCTAAAACTATTAAAAGATGGGTACGTTCTCCAACATAAAAGCGTAATTCCGGAGAGTGCGACATTTGGCCATTCTTAAAAACGATGGTTTAGTCGTATGACGTGCCATTGCCTTATCATCGACACGCGAGTCCGTTCGTAAATTTTGTTTAAAAAAGTGCACTGCTGCAAAGACCTGCCGAGCTCTGCAAACATTTTATGCAAAAAACCGTGTAGTCCATCGATGATCTTTGACTCAAAGAACTATGCACAATAGCCGGGGAAAGACAAAGAGAGACAAATTATATAGTTCCGTTATATACTCACATTGCCATTGTCGACTGGTCGAACGGCGTCGCGAACGCGTTTCTCTTCTGTGGACTAGACTCGGCCTGAGTTCTGCTGGTACCTTTGACCTGAGAACCAACAAACGGATTACTCTGGAACTCGCATTGAAATCCAAAACTTTTAAGCCTACTTTGTCAGTTACGTGGAATATTTTTCCTGTTATACATAAACCATAACCAACAAAGATCGAGCGGGTCAAAGTTCGCAATTTCCAATTCGAATTCACGACAATATTGTTATACAAGTCATGGGTAACTTTGACCCGCTTTGCCAATGTGCCAGACAAAAGGCGTTTTTCAACGTACCATCCCGACACTAACCCTTTCAACGGGAAATTTCACGTCTGCAACGTAGCCCTCGTAGGCATGGCCGTACAAGGGAACACCGGGTGCCGACCCTCGGCTCTCCTTCAACCGGCGCTGCCTCTGGTATATCGTTTCGTACCTGAAACCACAAATCCGCGAGCATTAAACGCACGAGAAGAAATGAAAAACAAAGAAACAAGTAAAACAACCTCCTTACGTTTCCGTGCAGGTTCTCGATGTGTACCGATATCCTGAGGACTCGTCGAAACCCCGGGGATGCCTCGCCCCGTCGTCTACACCCCTATTCAGTTTCTCGTAGCTGAACACCCGCTGATTCTCCCTGAACCCACCCTTTGGCTTCTCCCGGCACTTCTGAAAGCAAACAACCACACGTCCTTGACACACGTGCTTCCTCGAGCGAAAAAATCTACGGTAACCAGTTCGCCTCACCTGGAGCACCGGGTCGTTCCTCGCTTCCTCGCACGAGTCCCTGTACCGCGGGTGCACGTACCTGCCCGGGTACGCGTAGCTTATCGTGTAGCTCGTCCGAGGAGCTGCGCTCTTCCCCACGTCCCAACTCCGCTTCTGGAGCATTCTTGGATAGCTGCTGAAAAAAAAATTCAAAGTTAACGAAATGTTAGTCCTAGAAAGGAGAAATTTGGTCCCTGTGTCGTCAACCACCTGTTGGCGTTGGGGCGCAACGCGTCCTCCGACCAGCAGCTGTCCTTTCTCGATGATTCGGGAGAAGCGGCTTTCGTGCCCATGTAGACCGGGATCCGGGACTCGTGCCTCGGTGGGGGTGCGCTGCTGCTGACTCGCCCCTGGAAGGAACAGGAGTGGTACAAAATAGGACTGCGTTAACATTCGATTCCCACCTGAGTGGACGACTCGTCCGTGGACGCGGGCTTCACGGGTTCGCCATTGGGACTCGGGCCCTCGAGTCTTCGCTTGGGGGTTGAGTAGGGCTCGCGAGTTCTGTCCTCCTCCTCCTCCTCCTCCTTGAGCACTTGGTTGCTGTGGAGCTCGAACGCCGGGGTGTGAGCTGAGGAAGAGATATTGACATGTCAATTCAACTTGACGTCCACCTGGGGTTTGAGATTGGCTTGTGTGTATGTGTACCTTTGGATACATCGGCCGACTTGGAGGCGCGGTCTACCTTCCTGCGGGGCTTGTCATTCTGAAACAAACAGGCCAATTTTCATTCGATTGCGTTGAACCAACTGCACCTCTCTCGCTGTATTGTTTACGATGCTGTACAGGGGTGTGTGGCGTTGGGTATTTGGTTAGCCTATCGTTTTATCTGAGTATATATGGGAATAGTGATGGGTTTTCACCGGAGGTACAATGACATGTTGTTTCGATGATTTTTTGAAAATGTAACCGAGTATGAAATCGAACATTAAATAGTGATAACGAGGGCGCGGCAACTTTGATACGCGTGTAAAACATGAAAAATAAACGCCCGCGTAATCGGTGCCATGAAGTTTGCCGCTCATAGTGGCAAGTGCGAGTTTGGAAGTATATATGTGCGTATGGGAGGAACCCTCAAATTATTTAGAAGGAATTTGTGAAAAGGTAATTTTCTTTCGACCGAGTAGTAATCTTTGGATTCATTACCTCGTCCGTTTGGGGTAAAAGTTTCCACGACGACGTTCTCTCGTCCTTCTCGAGCCCACTTGACAAACTGCGCTCGCTCGACGGTCGGGCTTTCGGCTTCTTTGCGTAGTCGGTTCTGTGACAAAAGTGAAAAGTCATCTGGCATAATATATTTAATAATGCGATTATTTTTAGAAAAATCAATATTGTTCCAATGTTCAACACAATGAAATTTTTTACTGAGAAATGTTTCATGTGTGTTGTGAAAACGTAATGTCTCAGATCCCTATTGTTACCGATTAAAGATTTACACAGAAGAAACTGCAAGGATTTTTGAATATATCTTTTTAGTTAACTTAGTTATCAGTATCCGTAAAAAATAAGTACAGTATTATTTACCGTAAAATTATGGTTATTTTAGGTCACATTGTCCAAATACAAAAATTTTCACAGTGAATTTGCGACAAAAATTACTCCAGTAAAAAGTGAAATATACTCATTTATATAGGGTAAAATTTCTTGTAACTAGCACATTTCAACGTTACCATAGATTTACGGCAATAATTACTATACTAGTCATATTTCCTGTAAAATAAACGTAGTTAACATTTAATGCGAATCCCTTTAAAACTTTCATCGTTTGATTTATCAATACTTTTTGAAAAATACAGGGGATGAAAAATGCGTAAAATGTAAGCTATAAACGTAAATATAAATACGTGAAAATGCGTGTAAATTTTTATACGTGGTACGTATGATTTTTTTTTTACCATAAAGTTCAAGTGTAACTAATTACAATTTTACTTATTTTAATCAACTAATATTAATATCTTTTAACAAGATCTTTTTCAGTCTCAATAATATTTAAAACATGCTTAAAAACTTAAAAAACTAAAATAAACCCGATGAACCAGTATAAAATATTTAACGATTCGATCAAATATTAAAACGTTTCGTAATTACAGTTCACTCTCGTCATTTTCCCTTTTCGACATCGTAATAAGCTGTCCGCGCGTACGACCCGTTCCTGGCGAAACTGACCCACTGCCAGCGACTATCCACTCCACATCAGCTCCTATGACATGAAAAATAAGCAAAAGTAGACTATATATGTATATCTTGTCAAACAATGTACGAGTAATCACTTGATTCGTAACTGACCGGTGTATTGGGAATTCGACGATATTTGAAGTCCGTAAACAACGAGTCCATCCGACGACACGTTCGGCAACAGTTTCCGAGAGAGCCGAGTCTTGATAGCCGCGTGGATCATTGGCCCATCCGGTTTACCCTTCGTGTACCGCTTGCTCGCTTCCAGTATATCCTTCGAACAAAATATGGATCACTCTCAAGTTAGAAAAATTCCATTCACTCGTACTGATACAAAATTTCTGTCAATTTTTACCTCCG
Organism: Copidosoma floridanum; assembly: GCF_000648655.2. Next base: position 62,032 of record NW_019379483.1, read on the forward strand.
AGTCGTAAATTTGGGAGAGTATCGCCAGAGTGTCGAGGGCCGAGTGTCGCACCCTCTTACGGCGATCGCCGACCATAATGACGACCTTGTCGATCGCGGACTTTACCTTGAACTCGGTACTGGGAAACGTGACTAGTGAGAAGATGAGTAGTTGCAGCGTGTTTTCCCGCGTCTGTGGATAGGGAACAGAAAAAAAACAATCAAGTTAATGGCGAGAATGGTTATAGGTCAATTGGCAGTTTGCATTTATAATTGGTGGGATCGAATGAAAGCGTCATTTGAACGCCACGAGGGACTTTTAAAGAAGAATTAATCCAGACGAATCATTGAGTGCTCGATTAATTGCACATGGAAAAATGTGGGATGGGTTTAGAACAGTGATTACGCTCGCCTAGGCTAAAACTTGACGGGTAAAGTTGATGGTACGCCGTTGAGATGATTTACGTCCAATTTTTTCTTTTGGACTTGTTTTCATACAAAAACTGTGAACAAATTCGTTTTTTTTTTGTTTTTTTTTGTTTTTTTTATAAGTTAACGATTAAAACGTAAGAATTAACGATCGAATTGTGGAAAAAAGGTCCTCACGAAGCAAATAAATTTTTTGTATGTCAAAATTATTGGTTTAAAATAGTCATTAGTATTAATTTTAAGAAAATTTTATTAAAAATCACTTCTTAGCATTCCTCTCTACTGCTAATTATACTTCAATTATACTATTAACATATAATATACATATTGTTTCATATGGCAAGAAAAAGGCTCATTTAGTACTGATAACATTTTTCTTAATCTACTTAAAAATTACCAATTATTTTCTTAACATCTTGTTAATCGGTAGGAATTGAAATGAAAAATTGGTTCAACTCTATAGTGTTGAATGAATTAATTGCGCCCCAGACGAAAGAAAAAAAAAATCTCTCGTTCCTCATTGAACCATGATTAAGCGTACCTTGGAATTCCTGGCACCGATGCACTGAGGCTGGAGTAACTTTTCGAGAAAGAGGCCAGCCCCTACTCGTAGCATTGTCAGCCTGGCCAGCTGAGCTGCATTCGGACCACCGTGGCGTGCCAGACCCCAAGAGATTAGCGGCAGTCGATTCTTCAAAGCTTCCTCGGACACCCCTGCCAGTACCACCTTGTAAATAGACGAGAGATACATTGTTTTGTTACACTATGTTTAATCAGATTAATTATCGTAAAAAATACATTTTTGAGCTTGCTTAGATGGGTAATTTATCATTTCAAAACATCGCAATACATAAATAATTACTCCACTCTACTTCTTATAGCAATCTCAAGTGTAAAACATTGAAGAAACACGCGTAAACAGCTAGATACATTAATCATTGTTACTAGACACTTTGTCTGATGAAAGAACAAATAAACAAACGCAAACAAAGGAGACACACTATACCCTGGCCACAGCGAGACCAGCAGCTGCGACGCGGCAGCATCTCTCGCAGCCTAGTACAGCAAGTAGTAACGAGCCAAGCCTGGGCTCTAGAGTTGTTAGAGCCGAGGGGGTCCGCAACGCTGAGGCGATCCGTTCTAAGCCACGTACTTGCGCTCGCCAGTCCTCCTGAAATTTAACCGTTTGATTGGCATTGCATTTTTTCACATAGCCTTGCGTATGATGATGATTTATTTATTGATACGTTTTTGGTTGAAAATTCGGATAATTTAGAAATCAAATTTTTTTTTTTACTTGACTCTTACTCAGAGCTTTAACAGTTTGATTGTTCGTAAAAGTTCTGGCTCGTACAGCTGGAACAATTTTTACACCAGTTGAAAATAAAGATTTCTTGAAAGCATGTTAGATTTGTTTTTATAATTTAGTAGATCAAGACAAGTCTTGGGAAAACGTACGTCTGTGTAATTTTCGTGTGTGCATAGTCTAATCGGTTGGATCTGGGGAACCGCCTACTTAACTAATTTTAATTATCTAGGGCTTAGATATTTTGACTTTATTGTACTATATTAATTGTTGATACAATCATTTGATATCCAAGTAATGATTTACTGGCTTTTTTGTAGCGAAAAAACGTTTGTTTGATTTTTTAAACAAATGTATCTTAAATAACGCAAAAATAGCTTCATTTTTTATTTTGAAGCATTATGATTACTCATGATTTTTTTTAGTACAATTTCTTTATGACAATGCAAAACTTTAAAACTATGCATAATAGTTTAATGAAATTTTGTCGAGATATTTGTATTGAATTTGAATTTTTGTATAGATTCCAAGAGACTTAATTTTATAAAAGAAATTATGTATTTAAAAGAACCTCTATTGTTTTTTTTTTTTTTTTAGAACAACTTGCACAAATATTTAGATAGTTATTTTGAAATTGGAAACCAATTCTCTAAAAATGCAGAGAATACAATAAAACTTTTAATAATAACTATTAAAAATGTCAGGAAGCTATGAGTTTTTCCAATATTTTTAACCATAAATTTTTTTTATTAATTAAAAACAAGCCTTAATTTATTGATATCTTTAAGAGCTTGGATTAGAAGTTAAAATTTTATCAGTTCAAATATTTTTGGTTGAAAATATTTTATAACTTCATACAGTTTCCTTACACTGAATAATTATTGTTGAAAGTTTCACTACTTTCTCTGCATTTTAGGAAAATCATTGAACTACCTTAAGGTTTGTATACATTCGTAATTTTTTCTTAAAAAACAACGAATCAAAATTTTCAAGACTGAACTATTTTACTAAAATCAAGAGTAATGTCTTCATGAGTTTGATAATTCTGAATCATGAAATTGGAACCAATAAGATGTATATTAAAGTATAATGCGATGATTTTACTCTCATTCATTGAGATCAGGAAATAGTAACACTTTTACTTCTACGCTATGGAACAGTTCAGTCAATCCCTGATAATTTAGCATTTTTTTTATCAAAGTATAACAAAAGTTTCTAAAACGTTTGAAACGATAACGTATCTAACGAAAAAAGTACCTTTCGATGAAAAATTGTCTAAAATTGAGAAGCTCGACCTACATCCAGGCCATACTATAAAAATCTTTATGAAGAATCATTACGGTAAAACAGCAATTAATCCCGAAACCCTATTTTCTTTTTCAGGACTTTGTAAATAGACACACAAAACAATCAATAAAATCTGAGTAGAATGGCCATGTGGCACCGGGTAAGTAAATTTCGATAGCGCCCTACTGTATACATGAATAGTCGTCAATGTGTGCCCATTATGCGCAGTACAGTTTGCATATGTAGAACAAGTAGAACAATAGGAGTTGAGGATCCAACGAATGCAGGACTGGAGGAATCAAACATAAATACATACACACATCCATGGATATAGAGGATACTAAAATACGTATGTATTATGCACGTGTGTGTATACGTGTTCTTCGTCCGCACGCAACACGTTCGCCTAATCACTTTTCGTGGCGCACTATCGTGTGTAATATTTATACACATATATATATGTATATCTCGGCTTTATAGCGTTAAGACTGCATAATGGCTGCAAGAAATCTTTCTCTCCATACACTATAGAAATTTCGTTGAGAGGTTATTGCCATAGGAAATGGCCATGTTGAAGTTTTCATATGCAGCGCTTTGGTTCTCATGTTTCATGAATTATTCAGACTGTTAGTTTGTTCGTGAGTTTACGTATTTTCTCTTTTGGGAATTTCCTGCTCTGTAGTCAACGTACTATCTTTATTTGTACCATGTTTTGAGTTTTTGTTAATCGTAAACCAAGTTGAATATCAAACATTAAATCATGTCTTTTGAAACATAATTTCTGTGTTTTCTTGAACAGACCGACCCTGTACCTTCCCGTACCAATTTTTTATCTGGTTTAAAAGAAAAACTTATTCCTAGACCATACGTATTAGACAGTGGGTCATAATGTTTCCTTTAATTAATACCAAGCGTTTAATATAGCTAAATGATTTTTTTGAGCTAGATTCAGTTTTTTCATAATCATTAGGAAACATATGGACTGAGTAGAAAAGAAGTAAGAAATATTATTTTTAATAAATAATGATGCTTTTATAACCATATTTTACAATCATAAACTTTTGTTAAGAACAATTTTTTTAAATATTTTAGTAACTACAGTGAAGGACTTTTAGAATATAGACTATTGATTATGTCTTATAAAAAGGAACGAAAAAGTTCACGGGTTTTTATTGCCAGTAGTCCAGAGATCATGGAAGAAGAAAAAAATCACTGAGTGCAATTTAAGTAGAGGGTAGAACTTGGAAATAGGGGTGAAAATGTAACCCTTTCAATTTTTCAATATATCTCGGAAAGGAAAATATATTTTGCACTAAATTTTTTTCTTTCTTGTCCATAATTTTATTTTTGGTCGAATGTAGGTACAGAAATTGCTACACAGAAAAAATACAGACAAAATTTTCTAAAAAATGCGGGTTTGAAAAAATTTTGTGGTTTAAAATTGTCCGAAATATGATCACTCGAACATATCATTTTTCCGATTTTCATTCCTGTGATACAGATAGTGTTCTAATTCTTATTTAGTTGAAAAAATTATTAACTTATTGTATTGAAAAAGGCGTTTTAACTTTATTAGTTTATAATAAATAATTATTACAATAATTTGACTGTTACGTCGGGTTCTATAGCCTCGGGGTGCTCACATATAACCACAGTGATTTTTTTTTTTTTTCAAAAAAATTGTATTTAAGTATACCTGAATATTATTTTTTTATATTACATACAAAACATGAAGTTATGTTGTAACTAAATTTCAAGTAAATTAGTAAAAAAAAATTTTTAATTTATTATTTGAAACATATTTTTATTTCCAATCAGTCATCGATTCCAGTCCAGTGCCATAACTCTATTAAATACCTACATTTTGTTATTTTATTTGATATTTGGTTCAAAAAAGCAAAGAAGTTAATATTGAGAAACTGAAAGTAAATTAAGATGTTGGTATTGTTACTGTACTTACAATGTGCAAAAGGAAAATCATCACAGTTTTCAAAAATGCAGTTATTATTGGCTAAGATGCGGACCTTCTCACAACTTTATCATTTTTGCTGGAACAGTACTTATATGCATATCTTTGGAAACCAAATGCAGGAAAAGTTATAGTCAATTTTTTTTAACATCAACAGTATCTTGGATTTATTCATGTATTTGTGATACTACATCTGCATTTTTCAACATTTGTATACAGAATTCATGAAATTTATAAATAAAAATGATATATGGCCAAAACACGTATGAATACGTTTGTGCGTGACAATGTACCTAAAGAAGAAATAAGTTTTGCATAAAAATATATTGCAGCTTTTTTTTAAAAAGGTGACGTTAAATATGACCTCAGGCAACCCCACTTACATCATTTTTACAAACTATCAAAAAGTGCGAAACTTTCTCTGGCGCAATTACCACCATCACATGATTTTATCAAACAACATGGCTTAGGAACGTATTTCCAAATCCAGCAGTGGTAAGAAAATTATTTAAATCCTTTGGACAATGGTTGGAAGAGTTTTAAGTATAAATTCATTTCAACTCTCTCAATATCACCTCCTGCACCAAAGATTTGCCAAAAAAAATGACTTGTGAACTTAGATCGTACGCACGTCTGTAATGACATGAAATCACAGCGTAGAGTACAGACGCTTTCTTTTTAATAATACATTTTTCACATTCAACAATTTTACTGACATAAAAGTAACAACTATCTATTTTATTATCTTGTAAGGAAATGCATATTTTGATGAAAAATTGAGTATGCCAACGTGTAATAAGTGTTTTACAACACTCGTTCTGTACATTTGAAGCATCGAAAGTATGATAGCTTTTAACTTTGAGTCACTGTTGGGAGCTGTAAGAAATATATTCGCAAAATCTGAGAGCTTACGATTCTCGAAAAAATATTAACATTTAAATTAAAAAGATACTTGAGATGAACAAACACACCTGTGAATAATTCGGGAATCCGGCTAAATTTGGACTTTTAAATCATTCGATGATAAAATTGACAAGAGCTCGAGCTTTTACAAAATCGATAATGTGTACGCATAAATACATCGGTTTTACATAATTATATCACGACCCAATAAATGAGTTAACAACTCACTCGTTACGAATCATTTTTATTCCAGTTCACGACTTATACTATAAACAATTACAATCATCATTGTCATTCGTCCATTTTTTTTCTTCTCAAACGAGTGTTATCCAAACAGTTATGACAAACGTTAATATTTATCTATTTTATAATTAACGTAGAAGTTATAAAGTTGTCGATCAGAAGAAATGAATGAACAGAGAAGGAAATCTTGACGTAAACACCATTTACAACAGAAAAGAAAAAAAAACACCAAATCAAGAACCAATGGTTAAAAGAAAACATAGCATCAACCCGTTAATTGGACGTAATGATAGACGCTTGCTAGCGCGTAATGACTAATTAGATACAACTCTTTCGAGGTGAAGAAAAGTGCAGACACGGTAACAACTAACACAGTGAGGTATTGTATAAAAAAACTTGCAAGGCTCGATCGGCTGAAAAGGTAAGCCGGTTTCAGGAGTAGATCAACGGCCCTCCTCAAGGTTGCTCGGAAGATGACGTGTACCGTCTGCCCCTCCTTTTTCTCTTCTTCTGGTATCATATATACTTGACAAGCGTTCCAAGACACCGGAGAGAAGAGGAAATCAGTGTATCCGTGTTTTGTGAAGCGAACGGTGTCTTTGACACGCACGATGTCATTTTCGTGGCTTTGAGGTGCTCGATCTGGTATTTTTCTGTTGTTGTGATTGCGCAGTTACGATATTTGTAGATCGACAATGATTGTTACAAGATATTATATATAGGTAGTCGTTGTTGATTGACGAGCCGAAGATGTCACGAAAATTCGGGAGGAACGTGGCGAGGTTCTTGGTGCTGCTTATTTTTGGGACTCTGGCGTTCTTAATTGTCACCAGGAGTAGAAATGTCGACGAGCCAGGTGGTATTGACAGTGGCCAGATCGATTTCCGCAGATCTATGGTTTGTGGGTGCAGATGATGGTGAAAAAAATGATTTATTTTTCCGAAGATAAGTCACGTAAAAGGTCGTGTCTTTTTCAGAGAGAGGCTGCGATAGAAAACCGTGACAGGATAGAGCAAGTGCAAAGGGTTTGTAAAAAGTACAAACTGGGCGCTTACAGATCGGCAAGCTATGAAGTGGAGTTTAAAGAACCACCTGCGCCTCAATACGGAGTTTTCTACATCGACAAGTACGGATTTTGATAGTAGTAGTTCGTTGATTTGTCGCAGGAGAAATTCTTTTGGAATCAAACTGAATCAATTGTTTTAGTCGCCATAACGTATCCTACTGTCCTATTTACAAAGCTGGAAGTACCACGTGGATCTATAATTTGTGCCTGTTGAACGGCGTGTCCAAGGAAGAGCTCCAAAGTGGCAGGGAGCAGATTTCAGTGATCGCGAGGAGAGTCATGCCTGAAATGGATTATCCAGAAGCTGATGAGGTATTGTAGATTGTTATGACAAAAGGATAGTATTAAGTGTCAGGAATCAACTGGTTGTTGCTTTAAGTTGATTTAACGTAATGAGAAGTCATTTTTTAATTTGGCTATTCTACTGATATAAGGATGGTCAGCCAATTGTATTCAGTAGTTTGTTTTTGGTTACCACGTCAATTAAAGATATAAATTATAAAATATAATAATTTAAATTTCTTCTAATTTTTTAATTATTAATCACTTAAAATGGTCTTACGTGATGCTATCGTATATAACATGGGGTTATTAAATTAAAAAAAAAATGGATTGATGAAAATAAGTCTTTCAGTTTAAAAATAAATTCATAAATTTAAATACGAATGAAAAAGTTTGACT
>NW_019379483.1:69918-84115 GCF_000648655.2 Copidosoma floridanum
CTTAAAGAAAAACACCTTTTGAAATTAGAAAGAATTACGTTTAAAATAAAATATATTTTTCAGTCTCAGAAAACAAATATAAAAAAAATAAAGATAATGTAGAAAGCCAATAAAAAAAAAATTTCCTACAATTTTGTTTTGTTGACATCATTTTAAATTACAAGTTCATTGTTCGACGAATACAAACCTTAATAAGAACTAGTTAATTTTTTTCAACGAAATATACTGTTAGAAAGATCAATCTACTGTTAAAATAAAAATTTCTATATAATGTAAAATAAAAAAGAATATGGGTAAAGAAAAGATTTTTTGTAAATCGATTTTCAAAAATCGAAAAAAACTACAAAAAAAATATTAGAAAATTAGAGATAGTAAAAAAATTTTTCTACTAGTGACCTAAAATCTAGGTCATGTCTAAAATGAGTTATACCCAAAATCCAAAAATTTTAATTTAGATTGCTATTAATTTTTTTTGCCGAGTTTAAAAAAAAAAAAATTACATTTTCATGAAGTATCCGATTTTTAGGGATTCCTATTTTAATGTAACATTTACTACTTAAAAAAGTAAAAAACTAATCTTAATTTAAAACTTAAAAACAAAACTGGATGACCAATTTTTTTTAGAGCAACAAAAGTTCTGTTGAATTAAAATTGATCGCAGAAATTAAGATATCTGAATAACTACATATACAGCCAAAAATTTTAGCTGGAGAAATGTACCTTGTTTGGGAGTATCATGTTGTGATTCATTGGCCAAGCGATGGTCAGTAGTAATTTTGTATCTTATTTAATTTACGAAAATCTACTTAAGTTGTGGAACAATAGAAATTTTTTTTTGAAACTGGTAACATTCAGGTATTAGGAATTTGACGTCTACTAACCCAGAAATCAAGACATCAATAAAATTAAGTCTTTTTTTTTTCATAAAAATTTTTGTTTCCAATTAACGTACCATTGTACTTACGTAAACCACCAATCATTTAAATAATAATAAATGAAATCTCAATTGCAACTCCCACACAGCTCCTAAAAAAGACTGCCAAGATACTCATCGTGCGCCACCCATTCGAGCGGCTGCTGAGCGCGTACCGCGACAAACTGGAAAACTCTGTGGCTGGCCGTGAGCACGGCTCCCTGCACTTTTACAAGAAATACGGCAGCTCGATAGTCCGAAAGTACCACGGTACGGGCAGAAATCTGGTGGTGAGGATCTCACCCCTTCCTTTTCCCTTCAATGGAAATGAAAACATGTTTCAGACGACAGTCAACCCAAGCCCCGTAGTGACCAAGTGATCCGAAAACTGGGTGTGCCCGAACCAGCGGGAATCGAGCCGACTTGGCGCGAATTCGTCGATTACCTGATCAACACCGACCTTTCGAGCTACGCCGACGACCACTGGGCCCCGTACTACCTCTACTGCACGCCCTGCCTCGTCGATTACGACCTTATCGCGAAGGTGAGTCTTTTTTCTTCTCTTCCCGTGAGCTTGCAAGCTCTCACCTACGTTATTTATTTCACAAGTGCTGAATCACCCCGAGTCGCGCAGCTGGCAGAGGAGGAAAAAAAAAATACATATATATATATCCACCTCCAGCCATGTACTAGTCACAATAGCACTGATGTATAGAACTTGATAAACGCGTCGAGAACGATCGGCTGACGTACGAGCTAACGCGGGGGTGATCACCCTTTTGGTCGCGTGTGCCAGCATTATTCAACCTCTACGTAGATACGAGCCTCGGGATATATATTTTGCCTTGGATCGGTATAAGTAAATGTCGTTTTTGCTCGCAGGTCGAGACTTTGGGCCGCGACCAGGCGTTTGCCATCCAACAATTGGGCCTCGCGGATTCGATAGAGCCCCGCTGGAGGCACAGCAGCAGCAACAGCGCCGGGGTGGACCCAGCGGCCGTTTACTTCAGCCAGTTGGACAAAGAACGTGTACGAAAACTCCACAACAAGTTCAGGCTGGACCTCGAACTCTTCGGTTACTCGGCTGAGCCCTATTACGAGCTAGCCACTGCAACTGAGTAGTTGATGGATACGCCGGTGGGTGTTGCTTTTGCGATGGTGTGCACGTGTAACAGTGACTTTTAATAGAAGGGTTGGATGCCCTGCACAGTAAGAGAGAAGTATAATTACTGTAAACTGCGTGGCATTCGGCCGTAAAAAGACTTTTTGTAAACGTTTCACGTGCCGATTTTTATCACTCAGATCGAGCAGTAACTTTTACCGTAAGTAACTTTTGATGACGAAACGAAATCAGTTTACAGCGCCATCACTGTAATTTTTATTAATTTATTCGTCTCGGTGTACCCAAGTACTTTAAAATTAAAATAATTTGACGTTGATTAAAGAAAGCGTACCACACGTGTCAAAAAATGTTTTTTTTTTGTTTCCTATCTTAGACGATTAGATGATATTGGCATCGGTAATGATTAATAGGCTTGCAGATGTATGGTTGACTTTCAGTAAAGCGCACTTGTATTTTGTAGGAGGGTTAAAAAAAAAGAAACATTTATGACCTGCTCGAGTACTTTGACGCTGTAAAGTGGAATCCATTGCGTAATCGATGACAAACTAAAACTACATGCTTACAATTAGACGAAGTGAAGCGAGAATTATCAATGAAAAAAGATGAAATAAGTGCGTGGCGCTTGATCGCCTCGAATCTGCACACAATAGGCCATTGAACTAGCAAAAACTATAACCTAATACACACGTGAAAAGCGAAGCGCGAAAATTTTAATGGAGAAAAGAGAGAGAAAGGTTCCACGTGTATGTGAGCAACTCATTGCGCGTTTATTCTTGGTACTTTTCAAGTAAGAAAGAGCGCGTGCTGGGAATCGATCGTCATACGACCCACTTAGCAGAGTGAGTTTACACGCACGCGATGGAGAAGAAAGAGAGAGAGAATGTCTTATCGCAGCCGGCAGTCGGCACTTTGACCGGCTGATCGGCACTGTGCCTATACTGTGTATAGCAGTACTCGAGTTACTGGAAAGCTAACGTATATATAGCTTCACTGAGCGTGTAAACACACTTTTTTTTTAGAGAATTTTGTTTGTTTGATACATTGATTATTCTAAGACTCTTATTGTATAATCAAACCATTATCCAAAAGGTAATACGCGCTAAAAGTGGCTGCAGGTAAAATATCTGTAAGTGTATGATCTCGTGCTATAAACGATAATGATAATGAAAGGGAGGGTGGACAATTTTTTGTAAGCAAAATCTACAATTTTAGCTATGGAAATGGCGTTGATTCGTGGCTTTATTTCGAAAGCTGCTGCTACAATGAATACTCGTTGGGTTCTTAAATTTTACGCAAGTGGAATTCTTTCAAAAATTTTGAGCTGGCTAGAATGATACTAAAGGTTTGCTGCTGTGTTACTCTATTTTTAAAATGCCACGAGATGATGCTTTGATGACTGTTTCAATTTTTTATTGATAATTCTTTGTGTATAAAATACTACAATAAGTCTTACAACGATGAGGCTGTGTACATATCTCATAGCGCCTTGTGAAAGTTAATTTTCAAGGTATTAACAGGGTATTTTTACCTTATGAAGTACCGTAAATAGTTTAAATAAATTAGAAGCTAATGTTTAAATGCGGTAGGCTTAAGAAACATAATATCACAGATATTGATATTTACTCGAATTATAAGTCACTTTACGACATGAAAATTTCTTCTTATCAATGCTCGAATTGCAATATATTATGGCATAAAAGAAGTTACTATTTTTATTAAAGTAGCTTCAATAAGAACACATGATTTTATTTACCATCAAAAACAAAAAAAGAACTCTGACCTATCAGTAGAAATTTCAAGAGACAATAAGAGAAGGTTATTGTTCGATCGACTCGAGTTTCTTGTAAATAAGTTTACTCGTGTACCCCAATAATAGCTTGACTAATCGAATTACTAAATGCTTAATGTGACAAGCAAAAAACGTTGTAAGAGTCAAGTGGATAATTAAACGAACGATAAATTATACATGGACAAACAAACAAAAATGTTGTTAAGACAAAATAATGGACTCAAAAACTCCAGTTATACTAAACTCACCTTATTGTGAAAATCCTTGAGCATCTCGTCGTCTACAAAATCCAGTTCCTCCCAGCTCTGTTCCTTGTGCTTCCACTCACTATCGCTGCTACTATCGGATGATCTTTCTTTGGCATCGAGAGCAGATTTCTCGACGTCCTCGGCTATCACACCTTGCTGGGAACCCTCTCTATCAGTATCAGCCAACAACAATGTCAAATTTTCACTTTCCACCACCTTTTCACTTTCCACCAACTTGTTTGAGTCAACTTCTAACTCTTCTGATATCTTGTCGTTGCCACCTTCGTTTGCACCATTCCCGAATATGGTCGACTTCTCGACCTCACAGTCATCAAATTTGTTTAAATCATTGTTTTTTGCGGTAATCACATGATCGGACCCTTGTTGCTCCAAGGAAATTGTATTGTCCTCTAAAGAAGTTCGTCTACTTCGGTCCTTCAGTGGACTTGCCAACTCCATAAGAATGTAATTCCTCTCCTGACGGGGAAACACTTCAAAGCCAGGAGTCCTGGCTGATTGGCTACGTCGTCGATCCTTACCTGTGCATATATTAAAATAACAATTAAGAAAAGTGTTTCTTCATCAACTCCACGGCTATAGAATGCCTTGTAACAATGACAATAGTAGTAACGTACCTTGATAATTCGCATCCTCCTTGTCATCCCAATCGAACTGTTCAGGAGCTGATCTAGTGCGATAGACTACGCGCATCATATTCTCGTGATCTTTCTTCATTTTATCCTGGAAGCTTGCGTCGCTTCTATCCCCAAACACACTGTCGATCGTTTTATCCTCTTCTGCTGAACAGATGTCCCCCAGCAGAGATGGACTAGGACTTTTCGATCTCACTTCGGACGATGAATCGATCTCTAATCTTGGTGAGCTACCAACACTCGATTCCTCGCAAACACGGAACGAAGGTTCCTCGGGTAGGATGTCATTCATCTCCTCGATGACGATTCTTGGAGACGTCATGGAATCCCGACGAGATATGTGTGGCCTGTAGATAGCCAACGGAATATCAAATCCTCGCTTACCAGGACTGTAACGGATGAAAATAAAAAAAATTATCATTAATTGTGGCTTTCCAAACATTACTCCTTCTCGGCAAACCCAACTAGCCTATGGATCTCTGTATTTTGCGTCAAAATACTCTTCTTTGGACTAAGGTCAGATCGATGAGTGTGTGGTTCACGACGGGGACTACTCGATGCCGATCGTTTCTGCATCCGTAGCCGTTGCAACTGACGACTTGGAGGAGTCACATTAGGCTGCGACGAGGATCTAGGACGGCTTGGCATTCTGGTTGCCGGCGACACTGGTAAAGGTATCCTCGTACGTGATGGTGCCACGGGTAACAACTGTTGATGGGACAGGGGTGATGGAACCTGCTGTCGATTTACCTCGATGCTCATCACCGATTCGGCGTCTTCACTGTCTGGTGTTCGTAGCTTCACAATCTCGCCACCAAAATGGACTCGTCTGATAACATAACAAAGCAAACTTTTACGAAAAAGTACAGGGTTACTTACCAGTCGACTGGTGAAATTTTTACTTTGGCGTCTTCCGTCGCTCCTCGGGAGAAACGTCCTCTTCAGCTGTTTCCAGCTCAACTGTTGGTTTCCCCTCACCTATGTCTTTGCCCATGTTGAAATCGATTTCTTGGATGTCCGGCTTTTTGGCCCGTTCTTCAAGTATGGTCATGGTGATTGCAGTTTCCTCGTCAAACTTGATCTCAGTCTCGAGAACAACACGCGCCGACGAGGATACCGAAGCACTCGAGCTCGCCCTCACATTATCTTCGTCCTCCTCAGCGATGCCCGAAGTATCCGAGTCCTCGCTATCCCAGCTCTTATCCACAGGCACGACCTCTTTTATCGAATCCTCGAACGAATCCTTGCGTTGAAGGGACTTTACTCCACTGGCAGCCTTAGACTACACAGTTACGTTAAATAAATTTAACCATTGCTATCGAAGAATCTTCTAAACAACGATGACTTAAACAAGCAACCATTCAAACTTACTTTTATCCTGTTTCTTTTTGCGGAAGAACTTCTCTCGATCCCATAGATCTCGCAGAGCAGCTCAAAGTTCCGCTTCATGCTCTCATCCACCTCGGTCAAGTACTTTCCAAACTCTTCCTCTCCCACAGTGTCCCGTATCTTCGCCAAAGATTTCAGAGCCGCCTCCTGGTGTACAACCTGGACAAGTCTCATGGCCAAGGCCTGGGTAGCCTCGCGCACCACTAAACTGGCGGACGGTGCTCTTGAACGGGATGGAAATAGTAGTAGAGGTGTTGCCAGGATTACACCTGTCGTCACGTTTGTCTGGTAGTCATCGAGGACGTTTGTGGGGTTTATACTATCTCTTAGGATCTAACAATAAATAAAGAAGATTTTACTATTGTCACTGTAATAGACCTGTACTTTTTTTTCTTTTTTTAGAAAAGTAAGTGCTGATAAATGTAACTATGCTGCAAAGGTTTCAAAAAGTCCACGAAACGAAAAAAACTCAAGTCACGCATGATGCCTTTCTATGAGAATAAGTGAATCCTCACCTTTCTGGTCATTTCATCCCTCCTGGAAGAATGAAGCAGATATATCCTAAGAGCATCCAAGGATCCCTTTCTTACAGCAGGTGCTGGATGGCCCAGGTTCTCAACGAGATCGGGAAGAACGAGACTTGCTGCCCAGTCGATGTTTTCAGCTCTGAAGGTTGGTAGCAAGTCAACAAGTACGCGTAGCGCGTGCTGTCTTACCTCCCACTCAGGGTCACGTAGCCGCTCCAGGATTTCGTCGAAGACTGCCTCGACGTTTGTATCCTTTGGGAATTTTTTGGTTCGCACCTATTGTGGGTATTACACGTTTTATTTTCTCATGACCACCATTGTAGTGGATACAAAGTTTTGAATGTATATCTGTTTCAAAATATTTCATGAATTTAAAATTAAAAATCTGTACGGTGATTTTAAACAGATGTTAATGGTAAATTTACACTTGAAATCTGCATGGAGGATTATCGAGTTTTTAAAACCGATAATAGATAAAACGCGAATCATTTGACAACGCTCGGTGCTATTTATGTGACATCCGAATTGGCTATCACAGTTTTTAGTATCAACTGTATAAAAATTCAAACCAAAATATTTTTTATTTTATATTACACTATCTATCATGGTGTTTTTTTAATTTATAAATTCAGAGTTTAAGAAACCAGGAAAGAAAAATCTCAGGAACCGAACGAAACAAAATAAGGGCTATTGTTTCAGAGAATCAAGTTACTCACCGTAAGTATTTTACTTTTAAATTTAGCGAACAAATAGTAATTTTTTTAAAATTATAATCGTAACAGTGCCCTAAGAACGATTGAATTGAAAAAAATCGTAGTGAAAATTTCCGTATGAATTTTGATATGAAAATCATCTGAAATCCATATGTGAATTTTGTATCTACAAATGTATGCATTAGATATAATTTTAGCTAGTATAAGCAGTATTGCATTAATCAACATTATCCTAGGAAAAAATGGTCAACTCACAACGTATTCCCAAAGTGGCGTGAGCTGAACTCCGGAGTGGGACACCGAGCCACGCCGTTGCGTCATTGGCGTGGATGGTGGAAACCGATGGGAAAGTCGCAACGGTTTGGACGGCGGTCGATTAAAGTCAACAAAAAGTCGATCGTCCAGTAGGGGCACCGAGTCTTGCTGGGGCTGAATGGGCCCCAGCTCCGTCGAGCCCGTCATGGATGCGGCGGTGATGCTATTGGACAGGGGCCCGCTGCATCCGGGCATATCTCACTAAGGCATTGCATAGTCGGGTACTCTCGGCTCTTCTGTTTTCATTTGTTTTTTTGGCTTTTCAAGGCCCGGATCGCTTGAACTCGTTTCCTCCATTTTTATCTTAAAAGGGGATTGTTTTTTTAAATAGTTGTTATAGGCTTTCCAATGTAGATATACATGATATTCCACCGTAACTGACTAAAAATGACTTTTAAAATGGTTTTTAAAAAAATTTGTTGGCAAAACTGTTTTTCATAATATTTCTACCTCCAGGAGCACCCACAATATTTTAAATTGTTACATTTTACTTCAGTGCGTGCATACGAGTTAGGGACATCGTCTGAGCAGTAATCACCCATTTAGCTTTATCACTCGTATAAATATTCACGAAAAAATCTAGTTTTTTTTGTGGTAATATTACTTTTAATGGTACGTGTGCTCTGAAATTTTTTGATATTTAAATTCTTTGTTAAGTTATCGTTTATATCGATCCATTGCGAATGCAATATCGAAGATTTGAAGCAGAACGCAATGGTATAAATAATTTTAACATAAAATTATACCCCAAGTGCATCATATTATATTCTAAATAAAGTGAACCAATATTTTTTAATAATTTTATCCAGCCTACCAAAACTTGTGTTTGTTACATTAATTGTTGCCATCTTGCCCCATCACATTTGGACATGATAAACTATCCTCGGGGGTTGCATGACCTTACCGGCTTTTTATTTTATATTCAGCTATAGTGGAGTTTCAAAAGGAACAGACGAATACTGAAATCATCATGGTGGTGCTTAGCTATATAAGGTTGGTAAAAATGGACAGATACAGAAATAGTTGGCTATTCTCGGAAAATTTAAAGCACAGCAAAAAATGATTGATTTGACTCCAATGACAAACGACTGCTCTCTATGGTATAGAATGTAACATCCCTTTGTTAGTCCATCGGTAATACCAAAACGATAAAAAAACATTTGAGAACATAATTTAGAAAATGCCATTCCGAAAAATTATATAGTCGTAACCATGACCAGAAAACTAAATTTTTTTTTCAGCGGTTGATTGTCGTTATACTACAACTGTGTAGTTATTACATGATTATATGTTGTTATTTATTATATTACATTGCAAAATAATTAAAAACATTTAAATTTCACGTTTTAAAAGTTGAAGGATCAACATTATTTCGTATAGTCTGAACATGTGCAATATCATGTACATATAAAAACTATATATAGATCATATAAATATCACACGTGGACGTATTTCTACGTCACAGGTATACAATGCAGCCATCAGGGAAGATACTGCAATTATAAGTATATACCCACTTCCGAAGGCATTGCACAACGATGACGTCCCCACGTGCACTGTCAAGGTGAATCCCCTATGATTATTACACCCGTATGTCGCTATATCCTCAGCTGATATAATTTTACAGTTTTGTTACGGTATTGTTACGGGATTATTTTACCTATTAGTACACGAGAAGTTTCATAGAAAAATTTATAGTGGTGTTTTGGTTTGAAAAATAAGTTAAATCAAGTTTATTGTGTCTCTCGGATCTGATGTTAACTTTAACTTTTTTCAACAGAAACTGATCAGAAAATAAAAATATAAAAAGTAAAAAGACTAAAAAGAGCTTTGAAATAAAACCTTTGAAGTAGGAAATATTATAAGCCGGATCAAAATTTACGTACTATTGTAGCTGATCTATCAAATTTAGTAAGATAAAATTAGTATTGCTTGTAATTTATGTGATAAATATACTGTTTCTCGATTGAAGTGATTCCCTCCACATAAAACTTGATTTTACAATATCACAAAACAGACGTAAAATTTATCATTTCAGTTTAAAAACAAAAACAAGCTTGTATACTTGTAAAATTTCTGTCTTTCTATTTTACAATAGAGCAATTAAATTGTTTTTTTAGAGGAGAGAGATTTATTAAGGATGAAACTTTAGTATTACGTAACTTACCAACAACAGTTTTGGTTCGTTTTTATAGAAATTTGTTCAAAGTGGACGTTAAAAAAAAATTTTTTTTTTTTAAACTTATCAAACCCCTGTCAATAAACAAAGATACTTAAAAAAATGTGAAAAGACGACTAGTTAATCCCATTCTTATCTACATAAAATCAACACGTGATAGCACTTTTAACAACAAAATATTTTTTTTTAACGTTTACCTACTGTTTTATATGTTAAGCCCCTGAATTATGTGTGAAGTATGCAGAAATAAGTAACGCAAGTACAAAAAAATCTGCTTTTCGAGAATTTCCAATGTACTTTTACTGGTTGAAAATATCTTCGGTGAACCAAAGATTAACTTGTTTTGAAATGAAGCTTCTGAGAAACGTTCTTGTATGTTTTAATGACGATTTGGAAAAAACGAAAAAAAAATGGTTTGATATTATTCACGTGTAATGTATATGAAAATAATCAGAAACTCTAAATTAGGATTGTAATTTCCTTTCCCTTGAAGCGTTTGTCGTCAAGCTCATTGATACTTGTCCGTTGAAACTACAAATATGCTTTGACACACAATTATCTGACGATCGATGATAACCAGCGCTGCCTTTCATCAATGCCATAAAAAATGCTTGTGAATTAAAAATCGATGTAATCCACACTGCATATGCGAATTTGTTGAAAACATACTTGTTTAGTGATGGAAAAAAATCACTAATTACACTTACACACCTGTTTAGCAACAATGATTCGTAAAAAAACTTATGTAAATGCAAAAAAAAAAAATAATCATTATTAAAAAAAACTCTCAACTGCAGTTGAATTCCAACGATCCCTTAGAGGAATCACTCGATCTCAAGCGTGTAAGTAACGTTGTAACGAGAATTTTGCACGATAGGTATGTCCAGCACGACGTGCCCTTCTTTTCTTTCTCGCTTACATCTCAAGCTCCAACAGCACAGGCGAGGAAGAATTTTATCCGTAAAAATAAAGAAAACACAGCAGCGGTAGTTTAAATCTAAAAAAAGGTTGCGCTGTACGTGTATATATACATGCGTCTACCAACAATAGAGTTACGTGTGTGTGTGTATACACTCGGAAACGGAAAGTTTATCGTTGGATCTCGCGTCACGAACGTCGCTTCGTATGAAAAAAAAAAAGGGGGGAAAGAGAGAGAGGAAGAAAACGACCGAGCCGGCGTCCCAAAAGTGGCACACACGATAGCCACGAATTGCATGATACAAAGAAATCGTGCGTGTGCCTATGAAATTGCCTATTGGGAGCCGTTTTTTACCTGAAAATATGACCATGGGGTGGTCTTGGAATCTTTTATTAGAAGACTATGATTTTTAACGCAGGCTGCAGTGGAAAGTATGTTGGAAAATATGATAAACGGGGGTAACAAACATTACACGTGTGGTTTGATGGTCTAGAAGCTTTTCTCATGGAATAAAAGACGATCAAACAGAAAAGATGGTCCGAATAAATTCATTAGTGGCATCAACTTTCAATATTAACTGTACGTCAATTGTTGAAATTTCAGAATTTTTACTTTTTCAGTGATTAGTTTGCAATGTTAACTGCTGTGGTGGGATTTTCGGAAAGCGAGTGTCAACGTTATTTTTTTGACGTATTTTCCAATATAAGGTGTCAATGAGATTCCATTGTAGTTGAATTTCCACTGACAAAGGTGAAAAATTCTGGTTTCGCAATGGGTGGCTCTAATACCTTACCTAAATAATATTGAAATCTCTGCAACTACTACTGACAAATTATGATTCCAGTCTATTAACATATATACTTCGTCCCACTAGCGTCAGACTGTTAATATTCCCCAACGATTATCTAGCTATGCGAAACGCGCATAAAAATACCTACCAGTAAACATACGACACCTGCGATAAGAAAAAAGGTAGTCCTATGTAAATACGGACAAAGTTACATACGATACGTAGGTACAGACTTCCAAGGAGCGTATAGAGCGGAGGTCTCCTCCAGTTTCGATCGTCACTTCCAAGTCAAGTAGTAAAAGCCGACACGTGTCAGACGGACAGACCGACTTGGCATGTACGTTCGGTGAGTTCTCAAGTTTGAAGAATTTTTCGGAAAACTTTTAAAAGTCATGTGTTTACTCGGTTCAATGTTTCGCCACTGAACATTTTGTTTGCTCAAGATATTCGTCTGTTTAATATTTTACTGCCAACAACAAGAGTATCCTCATTCCGGAAAATGGGTTTCGATGAAACTTAGTTGAAAGATGTTTTTCGGCATCTAACAGTAAAACAAAAGTAATTGTCTGTCAAAAATGCTTCATCCCTAAATATATTTTCTGAGATCTTTCCGTAAGTAAGTACGTTTTAAGAACTGGGGTACGATAAAATAACAGTTTATTAAATAGCTTAAATCGGTATTTTGTAACATTTTTTAACAAATAATCGTGAAGTTTCCGTTACTTTGCGGGAAAACCTTGATTTTTCAAAACATTTTCGTCAAACGTCTGATTGATATTTTTCACGTCACTTCATGTAATTTGATGCAACTACAAGGAAAACTTAGATTCTATAGTGTACACCTCACTAAAAAAACGAAATCACTCTAATCTCTAATGAGAAAAAAAAAAATGAAGAAATTTCACCCACCTTCTCGTCCACCGAGGCACTTGTAAACCCGCAGCACTAACGAAACGCACGACAAATCACTTTAAAAAAAAAAAAAAAAAAAAAAAAAAAAAAGAAAAATGTAATCGCGGAAAAAACAGCCCATCGACGGATAACGCCTCGCGGCAGCGTCTGCCCTGCGACTGTTGGCCTCAGCAGCGCGTGCACGGGTCTCCTTTGAATATCGACCCTTTTAATACCACCAGCAAAGAGCCAATAAGGGGTGGGAGGCAACAACACCTGTATAAATACATCCACACCAGCTTACACGTACACGTACTGCGTAGGTATAACATGCATTACATGTTGTACATGCTCGAGCACTTACGCACCGGGTTATAGGTCTTTTTCGCCTTCGCCTTTAACTTGACTCCTATTGATGGCAACGCGCGGTTCATTCAGGGACACGCAGACAGTATTTAGCCGACCTTCGGACTTTTTCTACTTATGTATTATTGCTGCGGTTCCACGGTTATACATATATACATGCGACTCTCCACCATCGCTCTCACCATTTTATTGTATATAATAATAATTGCCATTTTTATGACTACTCTCATTATGTCAATTATTAATATTGTTGTTATTATTAGTACTTTTCACGTTATTGTTGCCATTATTATTATCATTATACTGTTATTACCATTGTTGATGTTGTTGTTATTGTTGTTGTTGACAATAGTGCAGGAGAATTTACAGCTGATGGAGACTTTTCTTTATAAAGTTTTTGGTTTGACTTATGCTTCCAATCGTAAAAAAACACTTAAAAAATCTAGACAAGCACGACAATATCCTTACTCAATTTACTAAGAAATTCAGTGATTCTTACGGTGCTTGTACATACAACCTCTTATTTGGTTCAATTTCTTAATCATGTATAATAATAACATGGAAATGCAATTCCTTTAAAGTTAATTATGTTTATTAAAATTATAATCGTTTTAAATGTTTTCCTACGAGCGCAGAAATGAGTGTAAAAGACAGTAGTATATCGTAGTGGCTCTTCCTTAGGACTACTATTTTGGTGGAGAAAATTGGTATATCAATACTCTATTAAATATGAATAAATGTCTATATGCACAATGGTATGCTGTAAAATTTTTTTTTCATAAAATAATTGTTATTCTATCCAGCGTTCGTTTATGGAATTTGAATGTTTGGCAGCAGTCATTGACTCGTTAAGTAATCCAGTGTTTCTGTAGATTTTCATTTCCTGTTTCAAGATTTCGTTTGTCACTCTGTGGGACAAAAACAAAATAATAAGGGTTAACTCGATAATTTCTGGATAAAAAAATGCCACAATAAGTATGTGTGTCTGCATGCCTATGAGGCCAAAAAAAGTTGTACATTATAAGTTTACGGACTAAATAGCATAAAAATGTTAAAAATTTGGTTTCTATTTATAAGTAATTTTTTTTTTAACTTAACCGAGAAACGTATTATTTTGTGAAAATGTTATTTGGGTTTGGCTATCTGAAAATTCGTTAATATATTTTTCATGGAATATTAGAAATTTGTCGACAACTTTGAGCTTTTGTAAAAAATGGCGTATCCGCAAAATTAATTACGTACATCAATATCATAGAGTATTCTTTTAAAGTACAATTTTTTTCCTTAAGAGCTGGAATATCATGAAAAATCAATTAGATATTCGTTTTTTTTTTTTTTTTTTTTTTTTTTTTTTTTTTTTTTTTTTTTTTTTTTTTTTTTTT
>NW_019379483.1:84281-104969 GCF_000648655.2 Copidosoma floridanum
ACCATGTTATGATTATTCCTATTATCTGGTTATTTACTTATCCAAACAATGACCAATTAGTATCGAAATTTTCAAGTTTTTAATTTATTTTTGATTTCGCGGGAAAAACACCGTCATATACTTGAAATTAAAAGTGAATACGTCTCTTAAGATCCTGAATACACCAGAAAATTAAAAAAAAAAGTTTTTTATGTGATCAGGATAATTGGGAATTATTTATAAAAAAGTATTTTAATGCTTCATGCTATTTGAGCCTTTTTCGGTCGACTGGTTTGGTAGTCGTCGAAAAATGGCTAAGCGATTAAACTGACTAAAGTAATGAATGTTTCTGTTGCAACGTTTTTTAACCAAGTGATCGGACAGACAAAATCTTGAACAACTAAGATAAGTGGTTTAATTGAAAATAAATAAAAAATGCTAAACCAGTCAAAGAATCTTGTCAAAAAAATTTTGAAGAAAAAGAACAAACTATTTAATAAATTTACAAAAATCAAATGGTGCGGAATAGTAACAGATAGAATATGTTAGTTTGAGTATAGCAGTCGATGAATGGCACCGCGCCCTTGTATAAGTGTGATTGCGCCAAGAAAATTTTTTCTCGTTTCAAATTACAGTATTGTGCGTTACTAAAACTGTGAGGTTTTGACTTATGTTTTCTCACGGGCAGGTGACTCACACGCACGTTAAAATACCTTAAATGAGGACTGCAAAAAAAATGTCCTTACTCAATTCATTTTTTTTTTTTTTTTTTTTCTAGAAATTGTTGGGTAAGGCTGATAGTAAATGTTTACGTTGTGACCCTTGCAAAGTTTTTTTTATACCTCTCCATAGCTCTGAAAATAGAGAAAACTGAATTTTTCAGACCTTCAGAAATTTTTTGCTCACAACATTAAAAATTTTATGTAAAAAAAGGGTTGGAACGTAGCGGAGTTTATGCGTACCCCCTGCCATTACGTACAACATAAAAAAGAGTTATACCGTAGAAGGTCTTTTAGGATGGTAATAATTCCTATTTCACAATGTCGTAGTTGCTAGAAATTTTACTTATGCAAATACTTACTTATTTCTTTAATCATCACGTATTCGATGACAGTGTTAGTTAATTTTCTGCAGATGCAACTATAATGCAAACATTCGGAAAAAAAAATGTGGTGTTCGGAATCCATCCCACGTCTGTTGGAAAATTGCGATTGCAAAGGGTTTCCAATTTTAGTTTTAATTAAAATTTGTGCTCACACGTTACAAAAAATAATTTAGTTGTGCTATTGTGGTTAACCAATATATAGTTTATGTAAAAAGTGAAAAAAAAATTATAATTTTAACTTTAGTATTCCTCGAAACATACACTCCGTAATTGATTCATAGATTTTCATGAAACTTGGTAATGGATCGAAAAATGATTCTATTATTCAGTTAATGATAATAGATAACCAATGATTTTTGATAAAGAAAAATAAATAAATAAATGTCGAGTGATAAGTACATATTAAACTCACCAATATTTGTATAACGCTGAAGCAAAAGTTCTCATGGAATTCAAAGCTAAATCTTATTGTGTTCCATTCTATACTCCTTTTGCAAAAAGCTCAAATAATTATTTGTTTGTACCAAGTTGAAAAATAATAATCAAAGTACTTAATGTAATAATAAAGAGATGTGGAATAATTTTAAAAATCAAAAATTTTATTGCACCAAAAGTTAATATTATGATAAGCATATATACACAATAAATAATTTACAACAGTGACACTTGGATAAAATCAAGTGTATGAAATAAATATAAAAAATACTATACAATTTGCGACTCTTTCTGACTTATAAGTATACATTTTTCAATGTCTTCTGCATCTGTATGACTATAATTCGATGAAGGCTTGACATTCTGAACAGGATTTTGTGAATACAGTATAACAGCATAACTAACAAGAGCAATAGCAATAGCAGTACTAAGATAAATCGGAATACCGAAGAAAAGCCAGCAGAGGATGGCTGTGAAAACCAACTCTAAGGCACTAGCAAACGTTTTCACAATAGAGTTGAGATTTTTGAGAAAGAAACTGGTAACGATCCCGATTGCCATATTGTTAAACATTATCAAAATAACTTTAGGATCCATAAATATGTGAGGTCCTGCATCATTAAAAGCCTCCAGGAGATTGCCCTGGATCAGTAGTACCACAACGTTGCACAGAATACTGTCAATGTACATGAACACGTTTTGCACAAAGATATTTATATTGGAACCTTCCTTGAGGAGGTATTCATTGTAGACACCTGCTAAGCACGAGCAGATTGTCTGAAATAACAACAATACAGTTTTATGTTAAATTCGGATTCATTTATTAGATCTTTAAATTTTTTGATATACTTTTTTCGTTTTTTAATTACCTGAATGAAAATAAATATAATATTGATATTTAGATGGAAATTAATCTTTGGAAGAGCATTGTCATAATCAATATTCAAATGCTTTATCATGCATCCTAAAGTCAATAAGACTAATGATACCCACTGCTTCTTTGATAACGTCTTCTTGAATACTACCTGTGAACATAAAAAGGGCAAAAATGTAGCAAAAATGTTGAGTCAAAGTTTCTGAACAATAGATTTATTTTTCATCGCAATGCATACCTGAAAAATTATTCCGGTTACCACAACTCGTAATTGGAGTAGTAAAAAATATGTTGGAGGATCAAACGCTGCTAAATTCACAAAGGATAAGTTATTATACAGGCAATATAAAGATGACGGTACCATATACAGTAGTAATACTAAAAGTAAAATCAAAAATGAAATTATTTTTGTCATGGAATTGGCAGTTATAAATAAAAAATGGAATTATAGCTGACCTCTTTTATGTTTCAAAACTTCTTGTACTAAACTTTGTAACGAATTGCTAAAAATAAAACATAAAAATGACAATTGGTTTTCTTACAGACATGTATTAATAATAAAGTCAACTCACTCTTTACAGTATAAAAGTGTAGAGCAGACTAATTTTAAGACCTCAGTCATCAGAACAACTATAACAATACTATAATCATATTTCCCCTGCTTTTGCGACCATGTTATGATTATTCCTAGAAACGAGAAAAAATCCTTGTGTAAATGGAAAAAAATTAATCACACAATAGAAAGACATTTTTATTGCTTTTGATAGTCATCTTGAGGAGGCGATAAGATAAGAAATAATTTGTTTACAGTGCAAAATAACACTCATGCTGGAAGAATCTATTTATTATAAATGAATGCCAAACAAAAGTTTGTTTTAACATAAAATTTTCATGCAGTTGAAAAACTAGTTTTATTTATTCACGAGCTGCAAAGTGTAAAAAAACAAGCTGTACATTCTAAAGAAAGAAATGATGACAAATATAATTTTAAATAAAAAACAACTATAGATAATATAACAAATATAATAAGTAACAACGTCTGAACGTACTCAGTATTAATGCTTAGGTATGTAAACATGAAAACGTACATATAAATACAGAGTGACAGACAGCATATAAAGATTTTTTTTCTGAGTGTACTTTTAATTTTACACATTTGTAGGTGTATGGCAACACATATAAAAAAAAAAAAAAAAAGTTAACCAAAAAATACAAATGAAATTGATGACATGAAACCTTGATTGACAAAAAGGGTGATGTATAGAACGAAAATAATGGCACTCCATCGTCCAGGAAAGAGCTCCGACCAATTTATCGTTCCCATTGTATTGGTGTGCTTCGGTTTTTCTGTTTATCAGGTTTATCTGCGCTCCAAATTATCATTCTCTCGTTTTTTTACTACATGTACTTTTATACACATGTAAGTACAGCAAAGCACAATCGTTATCCGGCTTCGGTCTCGGTGTTGCACCGTATATTATGACTGCATCACCACTATCACCAGTGACCAGCTTAAGTGCAGACGCAAACTCAACAACCCTGCACGAATATATATAGTCTTCAAGACTGCATCGTCTGCATCAGCTACTGAAATACACTTAGGTGACCAGATCCGGGCTTAACTATGCCCGGAAACTTGATTTTTTCATATTCCGCTACTAGCGCCATCTAACAAAGAATTTTTTTTTTTTTTCAATGGAAACGAAACGGAAAAACCATGGGAAAAACGGAAAAACCATGGAAAACGGTAAACGGTACTTTTTAGTTCAAAATCAGAATCGTCAGATGGCGCTGCACGGTTAGCGGGTTATGGTTAGGTGTGTGGTCTGCATTGTCTGCAGGTGTTAAAATTTGGTGGAATGAAAGTGTTGAAAATTGAAAAGAGGATACAAGCGACCTAAGTAAGGAACCGTGAGGGTAATCCAACATCATCGCGTTTACCAAAAAATCGACATGGGTAGGATAGCTTACGCAGAAGAACATCTCCAAGAGTATCTCAGTTTGCTGGACGTCTACAGCGTGGGATTAATTTTGGGACAGGTTTGTATTTTTACTTTGACAATGACTATAGTCTGTGTGTAATCATGTGGCAGATGTGTTGTTTTCAAACCAGCTGTCCTGCAATGCTCAATTGCTTTCAACTTTTTGATATTTTGTTTCAATATTTTTCGAAATATTGTATCAAATTGTTTGATTGTCAAGCTTAGCTGTTGGTGTACATACTGCATATTTTTATTGGCAAATACTCTGCAGTTGACTTCTTTTTTATCATATGCTAGATATTAATTTTTGTTAATAGTTAATTTTCAGTTGAATTCATTATGTTTGGTTGTGTGAAGGATTCAATATGAATAGTAATCCATCAATTCTTGATTTTAGAGTACAGAACAAAAAGATTATGTGGTTCATTTGGCCAGAACTTTGCCAGCTTCAAATAATAAAGTTGTTGAAGAAAATCTCATAAAAACAACACACGCTGTACAAAACACTGCCAAAAGCGAGATAAAGTCCATCTCAGATGTTGATGTAAATTTGGTAGCTGATCATGCAAAACATGTAAGTTTAATCAAAGAGTTTTTTCTCAATCGTATTTTTTCACAACACCAAAAACTCAATTTTTAAATGTTAAGGTTACCAGAATGCTACCAGGTGGTATGCAGATTTTAGGAATATTCATCGTCAGCCCTGATAACTGTTTCAGCGAAAACTCTTGCATACAAAAACTCAGATCAGTCTTGTCCGGTATTCACAAGACTCTTGCATTAAATGATTATTTATTTGGCAATAGCAATCATGAACATCTGATACTGAACTTTAACACTTCCACAAAGCAGTAAACTCATAATCAAGTATTTACTTATGCTTGGCAACATGTGGCAATTTTTAACTGATCAAAGTCAATTGTCCCCAGATATATTTGCAAGTCGGTCGAAACAAGTACAGGCGGCATATTGAAACCAGCTGATTGGAAGTTTCAAAAAAAAGTCACAAAATGGCACCACCTTGAATCTACACTCGATTTGGATTACTTAATTCCAATTCTAGATGAAATACACCCACACACTTTGAAAAGACAACTACAGGTAACTTTTTGATTATAGAAGTGTTGAATACTAACTCTTTTTCTCATCCTAAGATATGAAAATTTATTCTTGCAGGAAGTGATAAAAATAATATCAGACATGGTAAAAACTGCCTTAATAATAATCGAAGGTGAGCCAAGATCACCTAAAGATTTGTTGGAGGCGATAATTAGAAAAAAGAAAAATGAGAAACATAATGAAGAAGAAAAGGAAAAAGTTTTGCATTTTGGGGTATACTTGCCTTGTGTAAGTGTTGGTTTCTTTGTAATGAACACTTTTCAGCGTAGTTTTTATCTCTTGTTCAATATTTATAGTTTTAAAACATCGATGAATAATTTTATTGTATTATAATTAAATTGATCATATTCTAGGATTTAAATATTGACAAAGAAAATGTCAGAATCACATCATGTGGTGCCTCCATGAGATTAGTTGGTCAGCTCACTAGTAGAACAGCTGTTTATCAAAAAGCAAGCATAGAAGAGGCAACAAATGCTATAAAACAAGACATTCTTCGATCTCTTTACAGCAGATTAGAATTGCATTGGGACAGTATTATAGAAGACGAAAACGGATCACCAGAAGGTACGGTTAAACAAAAAGTAATACGGTCGTACATTCATTGATATGTTTATTTTTCAGAAAATGTCACATTGCACGAACCGCCGCGTCGAGTTTTTGTAGAACTACCACATAACAAAGTAATGCTATCCGACTACTTGTTTCCTGGTGAAGGACCTCAAGAGTCCTTAATCGTCTTAAAGGAATTATTGGATCTCGACGTTCAAGAGAACGAAATTCAAAAAGATGCCGAGCAACAAGTTGGTAAGTTTTTGAAATTATTACCATGCATACTACACAGAGACCGTTACAAAATAATATTACAATTGCTTGTTCTTACTTGATAAACCCTACATGGTTGATTTTATTGCATGTTAGATCCATCAAATCCACTCTTGTTTTCTCAAAGTGAAGTAAAAGCGACTCCAGTGGAGCCTGGCAAAGAAACTGCGACTAGTAATCAGTTCACATTATATGTGGTGGGTGTCATAGCACTTGTCATCGCGTTTGTAGGTATTTTATTGCACTGGTTGAACTCGCAGTAACAATATTACGAATTGGTCTATCTGTATCTGTAATTGTTGAATTGTTGAGTCTATATATGAAAACCCCCAAAGTTCGATCCCAGTTTTTGACAATTGCTGAGTGCTATTTTAATGCATTTTTTAATACTTTTACCGGTGTTCTTACCAAAACGGTAACTTAAAAATTGTATAAATGAAAAATCGATGAAAGTTGATTGAAATATTTTTATACTTGAAATTGTTAAAAGAAATAAAGCTTTTAGCATTTACAAAAATGATCTTATAACAATTTTTTAAAAAAAATTATGTAAATACATATATAATGGTAACTATTTATAATAAAAAAATGTGAGGTTAATTGAAAAACAAAATTAATCTTTTTTTAATGTTTAATGAGGTATTTATAATATTTATAAATTATGTACACACCTTTTTTTTCATATATACATACACGGTAAAGTTAAGGTATATACAGAACAGTTCCCCTCTGACAGACCTTGATCGAAATCACGCATTTTTATTGTTAGTTTACAAAAGTATTGATAATTATAAAACGTTACAATATTAATTATACCAACGCTTGTCCTGGTTTTTCACGAATTCGTAGCATGGAATTGGAAAAACCATCGACTGGGCAGTGTGAAATTGCAGAATTTAATAAGTTCCATTCTATAACATCACCTTGAATCGCTTCAAAGTTTGACGTACATTATTTCGAAATATGTTATTTATGTACAATATTATAATAAAATTTTTTGTTTAATATTCATAAAACTTTTCAACAACTATTCGAAACAGACAATCACAACGTGTTTTTTTTGTTTTTTTTTGTTTCAAACAAATTCTACAAAATAGAAAATATAAGGTTACATTTAAATAAAACGAATTCAACTCATCCTACACTCTTCAATAAATGCATTTCATTCTTTAACAACCGTTCATTTTTTTTTCAACGATATTCATATAGAGGCATAAAAGTGCGTATGAACAGGTGCTTTCAATATTTTGTACAGTTTTGCGAATCGTTGATTCGATCAGTTTGAAAAATAAAGGTAAAACGTTCAAATTGGAATGACGAGGTTTAAGAAACTTCACGGATAACAGACATTGTGTGTATAAACTACGTATTAAACTAGGAATGAAAAGTTTCTTTCATAAAAGTTTGTGCCACGTGATACGGAATAGCTATAAAGAGACTCGAGCTACGGTATATTTCCACCTTTAGGTGCGCAATAAACCAAACATTACTCGTAATATTTAATACTCGATACATTGATATGCAATAAATACAGAAACGACTGAATAATACATTTACATGAGTAAAAAGACAATCGTCACTGGGTTTGAAAAAAGATCGTATAGTCTTCATTAAATTCTTTCTCAGCATTTACTCACGAGTTTGGTATTTCATGATTACTTTATGATTTTGACTATCAACACCTTCATTTAAAATTTAAAGAGATGCAATGGAATGGTAATATCAAGGCTTGAGCTTTTTTCTTTTTTTTTGTCAACGATACCTCGCACCAATGAAAAACTTTAAAAATGGAAAAAATGATATACTTGCCAGAGACTTCTGGTGTGACACGTATTTAATCAAAACTACGTAAAAAAAAAAAAAAAAAAAAAAAACCTAACAAACTTAACTTAACGTAATACACGTAAATTAGTCTAATTACACGCGGATGAATTTGTACATTGTCTAAAACAGTGCAGCTCGAACGATCAATAAAGTGCACTAGAAAAATAAATTTTTTTTTTTTAATCCCTGCTTGATTGGTACAAAAGTGGAAACGCAATCGCCTTAAAGCTTCATCCTAAAATTGTTCCCCAACGAAAAACCCACTGCCACTATACTTGCTCGCGAATGATCAATCAACAGTGGTGATTTTAACATGTAAACCATAGGTATACTGATATCCATATTGAATCGATTCGACAACGACCAGTCATTCATCCGCCGAAGTGGAAGCACCAAAATTCACAGTTCCCATCATCAGACTCGGTGTATTATTGATGTAAACCTAAAAGAGGCAGGTACCCCCCGGCGGTACCTTACTTTGAACCCTCCCCTGTTCGGGAAAGATGGAAGGAAGAAAAATTGCCTAGATCCGCCAGACCAACAAAACCAAGACGCGTCCCTTGGAATTGGTCACACGACGTTGCTCGCGCCCACCGGCACCTTGATCAGGCCGGCCTGGCTGCCACAGCCGACGCTGGCCTCCTCGAGGGAGTCAAGGTCAAGGGCGGACTCGATCATCGTCGTGTCCTGGAGTAGCCTGAGCCTCGAGGCCGAGAGCGGCGTAGGAGTGAGGCAACTGCCACTACTCGTGGTTGTTGTCAGCAGAGGGCCCGCACGTGTCGGGGCCGCGGGCAGGGGCGCGATCTCGTCTATGTCGATGGGCGCGAGGCTCAGCGGCATCTCGTTCGCCACCAAGTGGCTCACGCTACTCGTTGTGCTACCGCCACCTGTGAATGATCCACACATCCTGTTTATTTATACGTCATTTGTTTGAAATAGAGAGTATATAAATATAAGTATTTGGCAAAGCTATCATCGGTTAACAAGAAAAATACGCTTTTCCGTACTTTTTTCGATGATTCGTTTCGTTTTTCTTGCCAATCGATGATCTGCTGATCTTTTACCAATGATATTAATAATAAATAATCATGTATACGGTATGGTTGTACGTATATGTAAAACAAGGTGGAAAGGTTTACACAATTTTTACATGTATATCATACAATGCAGTAAACATCAAGGATACTACTTTCTGTTGAGGAATCATACGCAACGATGCAAAATAAAGATAATACATGTACATGTTGTATCAAAGTATATAAACAAATAACTTGTATTGAGTTCTACGTGTGGTGCTATCGAGTGTGTACATCCATTGCACTTGTGGGGAAATAAACCAGCCATTACCTAATAAATAAATAAATGTAAAAAATTCCAATACCCAGTGTATATTAGTAGTAGACACACGTTCCGTATAATTTAGACCATCTGTACAATAATATTGTCTTGAATGAGTGGAGTGACGCGAGTGATGATAATAAATTACTTAATTTTTACGACCAATTTTTTCCCATTCATAATTTACAACCAAATTAATCACGAATCCAGCCAATCATTGTGACATTTGTTTTCTTTCGTCGTCCCTGAGATGTGTTCACAAATTAGTCACCGTAGACCTCGAAAAACTAAATTAAATTAGTCAATCACTGTACAGAGTGTGTAATCAAAAAACACCCAAGGTAGTAGCACACAGCGTACATTGAACCTAAGCACGTGGCGTTTGTACCTATGTATACCTCCTTTGTAACAAGAACAAAACAAAAAAGTAAGAGGGAAAAAAAAAAAAATAAATAAATAAATAAGAACCAACAGTATGTGCGTGTGGGGATGCTGTTGCATATGATAAAATGAACTTACCGGATTGTATATGCATCGAGCCCTCGTTTATCGGACGTGTTATTACGAGCAACAGAGAAACATAATTTATTTGAGTAACGATGCATAATGTTTTTTTTAAACACTAATTAATTATTGAATCAATTGTGATTATTTAAAAAAATCTATCTACCATTACTGTTAGCTTAGAGTATAATCAACATAATACGTTTGCATGATCGGTACATACGTGAATAAGTATTTTTTTTTTTTTTTCAATTAAAATTATCCACACATTGAGCTAACGATAACCCATCATCGTCATCATTATCTACCAGCGATAATATTATCAATGTCAATAATATACCTATATATTCGCATAAGATGAAGAGATACGTGCGCTACACTTCCTCTGAAAGCGCGACTATGCGATTCAATTGGGCGTACGTTGCAAGGGTCTCGCTTTCGTTTTCACCACTTACAGCCCGACTGTGTGAAAATTCTTGCACTATCCGATACTTCATTAAAACGTGGGATATCGTAGAGTAATCGGTATAATATGTACACACGTGTAATGACGTACAACACTACACGCTATATTACGTTGAAGAAGAAAAAAAAGGTGGAAAGCATACCTTTACAGCTGCAAGAGGGGGAAGGGGTAGAAAAATTACGCGTAATTGCTGATGTTATTACTCTGCTTCAGGAATGCGTTGCGCGTGAGTTATATTCATGTACGAGGGTATACGTGTATAAATGTTTTATAATATACGTGTCCAACGGGCACATGTATTTTTGCCCCCGTATAATCGTGGGTAAAAGTATTTTTTAATTGTAAAAATTTTAATGTTATTCAACTCTAGAGTTGGTTCGATGTATATAGGATCCCAGCGTGCAACCTTGCCGTTTTTTTCGTGATCTTGCATTATAATATTTTATGGATGAAAAAAAAAATCTTACAATTTTATGTCAAATCAGTTCTTTTTCGGAACAATAGAATTAAATAAAAATCTCGTGAGTGAAGGAACGCGATGATTATTTTCATTTCGTAAACAATAAAACAATTACACAAGCGGTGTAACTTTAGTTTCCAACGATAAACGAAATCCATTACGTTTGCGGCATCTCTTTGTTTTATCTCTGTGCAACAACATCATCGGTATCATCGTATCTTTATATCTAATCTGAAATTCACGATTACCCAAAGTTTTTATTGTTTATTACGAATAATTTGATAATCTATCACGCATGACCTTTAAATTTCCACTAGAAATGCTTTTTGTCAGGTGAGTATATACGTATCATACACGTGAAATAATTGAGATCATTACAACGCGATGTCCCCCCGTTTTTCCGACAATTCCAGTTACATCATGAGTGGTACCACGTAAACGTTCAGAGTTTCGAGAATTTAAAAAAAGACACACGTCATAAGTGTGGACTTACTCACGCACGTGAAATTTTAATTTGAAAACAAAAAGTTTAAAAAAATCATTTAAAACGATCGCGTACACGAGGAGATGTATGTATATGGTCTTTGATAAAACTCTTGGTCAGCTCTTCTTCAAAACTTTCCTTTAATCGTTCGTTGCGAGGGATACAAATTTAGAGGTCCGTGTAAGTGTGTAAAATTTCTTCAAAATCGCGCCAACGCAAAAATCGAGGCAAAAACCGATGACGAACGACGAAACCATTCCTCGAACTTTTTTTTGTACACGTGCAAAAGTAAGACCCCCTTGGCCCCCCGCTCCCCTCCCCAAAAAAGTCGATTACATTAAAACTTTGTTCAAAAATTAGATTCATAGTAACTATAGCATAGGGACCCTCGACGGAGTCGCGATTGTTGAAAAACTCTACGTGTCGTCGCTGTCGCTGAGCGAGGTGTTGATCATGAAGCCGGGGTCGAGAAACCCATCGTCGTCATCGTCTCCATTGTTCTTGTCCCCCCTTCCCGGAGGCCCCCCAGCCCCAAGGCCCGTCTCGCAGGGACAAAACGTGCTTTGCTCCGCGTACGACGCCGCGTGCTGGGCAAAGTGCTGGTGTTCGCTGCTACTGCTGCCACTGCTGGCCGCACGGTGCAGCTGCTGGTGGTAGAGGTGGTGTTGGTGGTAGTGGTGGTGGTGGTGGTGGGGGTCGAGGGGCCCCGAGCCGAACTTGTTGACGACAAGGCCGATGGCCGCGTGGCCGAGCATCGGCAAGCCACCCGGGCTGAGTATGCGATTGGCGAAGAAGCCAGGCTTGGCCGAGTGGTGGTACTTGTAGCCCGGGTGGACCTGATGCTCGGTGGGGAAGCGAGGCTGGGGAGTGTGCTTGTAGAGGGGAGCCACGGGTACCCGCAGCGGGTCCTCCGAGTAAAATTGCGGGAACTTTTGGAGGTCGGGGGCCTCGGCGGGTTTGCCCGGGTTCTCGGAGAAACGTTGCAGGTACTTGTGCACGTCTGCCCAGTACTTGTGCTCTTGTTGATGCTGCTCCTGCTCCTGATGCTGGTGCTGTTCCGTGTAGCGCTCACGGGCCGCAAGGTTGCTCTCGGAGCAGCGGTGGTAGTACTCCTCGCGGCAGCGCTGCGGATACAAGGGTAGGTTGTCCTCGCATCGGTACGAAGGCTTGTTGCTGCCACTGTGGGCCGACGACGTCTCCGGGCGGGCTTTGACGCTGCCTCGCTCGGCGGCTCGTTGCTCCCAGGGTGAGCCGGTGCACGAGCGGGGTGCCGCGTACTTCACGTAAGGGGGGTCACCGACGAGGGGAGGGGCCGCGCTGGCGTAGTGACACGAGTACGGGGGCAAGAGCTGATCGTCGAGGTAGTGCGACTGATGTGCAGGCTGATGAGCTGCTAGCGAGGAGGCAAGGGATGACTCACCGTTTGTGGGTTCAAAGTGCTGGGGCTGCGCCTGCTGATGCTGGTGCTGCGAGGGGGGCTGGCTCGGTACGAGGTTGTTGGTCGATCCGGTGAGGTCGCCACTACTGCTCATCGACACCGCCACGCCGTTCGACTGAAAGATCGATCAGTTTAATTAAATTTTTTTTTTTTTTTTACCTTTCTTAAGTATCTAGTTGAGGTAAAAGTACCAGATATAGAACCGAATTTTACTACAGTTTTTTTCATAAATTCATTCCAAGTTGCCACTGGCACGAATCATAAAAACGTAAAATGGTTATTATTGGGCCAAACACTTTTAGTAGATTTTTTATTTTTTTGTTTATTAATATACTACGACTTTAAATGCTTGGTATTAATAAAAATTGTTATTATATTGGTAGATGTAAAATGAAATGCATAATCATTATGTTATTTAAATGGAGTTTATACGTTTCAACATTGGGGCATAAGTATTATTTGAGGTTTTGTTTCTAATTGTACGGGTATTGGAACAACGGTAAAGAAAAAAAAAATAATCTTGAATTTAATTTCTTTAATTTGATGTATGAATTTAATCTCTTTAATTTAATTTAATTACTGAGACATTAGTTGAACGTGCGTTTGTACACTGGTACTTTTACCTTACTTAGCGACCGGACACATTGATTTGCACTGTAATCACTATGTTGTATTTTTTTGTGTTTATGCGGGTACATTATTGTATTTGTCAATTGTAACATTTAAATGTATTGACGTGGACGCAAATAGTTTACAGTTACCGCAAAGTAGTGAATAGAATAGCTATGTCATGCATTTTACGATTGTATGTGCGATGTTTAAAAATAATAATCATATAAAAACAATATGTTTACTAACGTTCTATAAATAATGATAAATAAGCAAATAATAACACTACATCAATCAAAGAAACTATCGTTCTTATGTTAACAATCACTAAAAAATAAATACAAACGTTTAATCTAGAAACGTCTATACAAGATATACTACACTTGTACTTAATGTCCTTGATGTTTGTAAATAAGACATATATGATAAAAAAAGTTTAAGATACGCTGTAGACATTAAAACTTTACTGTGCAAGGCATAATAAATGACGATGACTGTATAATCTACCACGAAATTACACTAATTACAAACGGAAAAATAATTTTAAAAATTTACCTATAAAACAATTATTGTCGTGTACTGTTCAGTGTGTCTATTGGTTGAGTTTTTATAATTTTAAAATTATGTATTTCTATATCCTTTTATACCAAAAAAAGTTGGGTTTAATAAAATAATAATATCTACAAATATAAGTGTGTTTATCAATGTATTGGGCGTACCAATAAGTTTCAGATCACTTTTCTAAAAGTTAAAAATTAATTTGTAAAAAAAGAAAAATGCATTGATTTCAAACACTTTAAATTGCCTTCATCTATTTTTAAAGAAATTTCCAAGTACCATTACGAGAGAAAATTTTTTCTCATATTCAAACCTATAAAATGTATGCAACGTAACCTTGTTATCATTGACAGTGTGGTTTGGTGGCATTTTATCAGCTCTTCAAGGTACACTAAATGATATTTACTAACAGATTATCAAAATAAATGAACGCTTTTTTATCATCGCTCACAATTGTGTACAAACAAAGAGTCAAAAATTTATGTCAAGAAGATAATTGTATTTTTTCAAGTCGTTTATGCTTGCTCAGGTCGAAATCACTTCCTTTTAATTTCTGTCATATCATGCAATGCTCATTTTAGACAATTTATTTTATTCCCAAAAATAGAAAAATATAAATCTTTAAGTTTTTAGTCTGCATGTTTTATTCACAGAGTTTAAAGGTTATGTTTGGGTCTCCCGTATCCTTTTCCCATTTTATCGTTAAATGATACTCTAGCCAACTATTAGTCATAAGGCAATTTTTTTTATGTTTAAGCAACATTGTACTATAAGTACTCAAGTACCACCATTCTTTACTCCTTCAGAGAGTTAGAACGGAACAGTTAACCTCAAAACTTAATTTGAGTTAAAAATTTGTTTACCCCTAAGTATTTTGATTCTTGATGAACTAGGCAAGTGATTTTATATTATGCTACAAAAAAAAATTACTAACAAGTAAGAAAATCATTAACTGATGCTTAAAAATCAGATTAGTATTTATAAAAATTCATAAACGATTTTCAAAGTTATGATTGAAAATGCATATCTCGTAACAGCGTCCAACTTTGCAATTGAATTTATCAAAAACTATGACGCCTAGCCTCTCTAAAATTTATAAATTCAATTTTATAAACGCCAAAAATATTAGGGAATGGGACTTTTTAAATAAAAGTTTATGAAAAACTTAATTTCGCTTTCATAGATAATGTGATAAGCATTACATTAGCAATAA
The DNA here is from genome assembly GCF_000648655.2 of Copidosoma floridanum. Next base: position 99,495 of record NW_019379483.1, read on the forward strand.
GACTATAATCCGCGGTAAAGGCTGAATTGGTGACAGAAACTTGCACCAAAAAATCTTGTAAATGTATACTTAAAAAAATTAATGGTGAGGGCTGGAAATCGAATCTGGCTCACCAAACTGCTACTTAAGGCTACTTAAGCAATATTATAAGGATTTAGCACTTCTTATGTTTCAATACTTCATAACAAGCCACCTGTACATCATATTTACGTGAATGGTAGTTTTAAATATTTGGGACTTCTATTATAGCACAGAATCAAAGTGTCCTGAAACCTATTTCGTACGCCCAATTTAAACAGAAATAAGTTAATGAAGAAAAAGAAAAAATTGACAATTACCTGTGGCTGCACAATTTTAACATTTCCGTACGACTTATTATTAGTAATCACGTTATCTTCGCTGGCTCTCTCATGTTCAGCACGATATTCGGGAGTTACGACACCCCTTCGATCTAGAGACACAGAGTAACGTAATTCTGATTAGTTAGCAAAAAAAACAAAAAAACTGTACGTGCTGGCAGATAAATTGAGTTGTTAACTTAAGGGCATTATTAGAATTTAAAATAGTTTAGGTACCAATAAGGCTAGGAGGTGCTGGACCACAGAGAACATAGAAACAGTTTCCGCAAATGTTTCCGTGGCTGTAAGGATTGAAGCTTTCTTGGCCCCTCTTACTTGTAAAGGAACCTTTTATCTGCAAGTGAAATTATTTACAAAAAATTTTAATTTATAAACATATCAACATAGAGTAAATAAAGCGCTAAACTACACGATTGTCTCTAGTAAATAAAAAAAGAGACAAAGGGAACTTAATAGACTAAAGCCCATAATAGTTTCCTCCATTTCTCTTTTTGCTTCTATCGCACGAGGTAGGGGCTCTTGCTCACTCTACATATGTTTATATATGTATGACTAGCCATCTCATAATTTTAAATATTTACTTGAAAAGTAGTTATCTGTAAGATCTTAACTGTATAGATATAAATGTCTGATTGAAAAAGTTGGGGCTCAACCCACCCAAACGATATACCAAAAAATCGAATTTTTTTTTAATAGTCCTTAGTAGATAGTCGCTCGTGCGCAGTAACTGTAGCACATGCATTCGACATATCGTCTTATAAAATTTCAATCTTTCTATAGGGATCATCAAAAACGAATTTCGATTTTGCGATGTATCATTTAAGTGGGTAGAACCCCATATATACGCGGCTTACGTCTTCATTGGTGGTTTGATTGCTCGTTGTGAGATACGTATGAAAGCCGGCTAGACCCAATATACTCCAAACAGAAAAAAAACATACAAGGCCGACGACGACACTGCCCGGTGACGATTTCACGGCTTCCACGAAGAGCTTGTTGTCTCCCGTCACTGGAAAAATTAATTTTGATAAATCGATCAAATGTTAACTGTACGTCTCGAGAACAATAAACAGATACAATGAGACACTCACGCATAATGAGATGCGTAACCGAGCACGCAAAAATAAAAACACACAGGAATGCTAAGGACACTATAAATGCATAAAAGTATCGATAATTCCTGCGGCCAACGCAGTTCCCCACCCAGGGACAATGATGGTCGAACCTCTCTGCAAGCAAAAAATAAAAAGTCATATTATTATATTATCATTTTTCTGTTGGTGCTCTTCAACATTATTTTATTAACAATGTTTTGTAATACCTACCGACGCAATTGTCACACAAACTGCAGTGCGACGCTCTGGGTGGTCGAAATATTTTACAGGTGAAACAGTACTTAAGTTTGACCGGTTGGCCCCTGACGAGGACCTCTTTCGTCCTCGGTGGTGGTCTGTACGTCGGCGAGTTGCCGTTATTTGGCACTTCTATAATTTGAAGATAAAACAAAAAAATTAATGTATTCGAGGGGTCCTTTGCTGAGACTCTTTTGGCTAAGGTCAAGCGTTAACATACCTATTTGTTTTTCGATGTAAGCCGCCTCGTCGGGCGTCGCGCGCGGTATTACGCCGGGATCACTGAAGCTGGTGCGGAACAGGGCGGACATCACGAATATGAACAGCAGACCACCGACTATTGGGATCGCCGGTGTTATGTTCTCCGCTAAAAATGGGCAGCTGAAAGACAAAATTAATTATTAAGGTTGATTTTTTACCCTTTCTCGTGACTTTTTCTCTTTTTTTTTTTTTTTTTTTTTCACTGATTCTGCGGTATGATTATGATTTCTGGCTGCCATATTCACAGTGCAAATATTTTACTTGGACGTCACGGGTCAACTCAAATGTTTAGGCAGCTTTGTGTATTAATTACCGTGCTCTACTTATACTGTGTCGTCCCTCGCGACGAGCAAACGTCAAACGAACGCACATCAGCAAACAGAGGAATATACTTATGATGCACTCGTGAAAATTGATTAAGACATTTTGTTTTATCTTTAGTTAAATTATGATAATTGCAATGATAGTGATAGTAACAAGAATAATAATGTACTTTAGTAGAGCACCCATAATTTTATAAGAAAGGGATGAAAGAGACTCATGTAATAACTGCGATGAAAAAAAAATCGCTAATCATAGTTTTGTTTCAATGTTATTTATTACATCGGTGGGAATAAAGAAAAAAAAAAAGAAGAAAGAAATAGTTCAAATGGTAAAGTGTTGCTCACTCGAAAGCGAAAAATAGTCCGCTTGTTCCGGCAATCAAGCAAACTGTGACACAGAACACGCCGGTTTGCGGTGCCATCATGACCCTGCCGTCACAGCAGAAGCGATTCCTTCCCGGGAACAGCTCCCACTTCCTGGTCACTCGGGGCATTTTTGGATCAGCTTTTTTTTAGTTTACTTTGGCGTCTCTCGCTTCATCTGCAATTGAAAAAGTAAAACAATAATGTTTATTGCTCGGAAAAATTCGGACGCAGTTTTGCGCATTTATTTTTCCACGTTAGATTACACAACAGTATCATTTTATTACGAGTATTAGCGGAATTTTTGAAATTTTATGGATAACAGCCAGCGTTTGAAAGGAGGTTATTGAAAAATTCTGTTTACTTAAACAGCTTTGAAAAAAAAGGATACTAGTCAATTGCGGTATTACTTACAACATATTTAGATTTCAAAAGGATTAATGATACGTTTTCTAAGAAATCAGATCGTAAAGTTAATTTCTTCTATGTAATTTATTTTTTCTTGTTTCTCGCTTAAGCACGTTAAATCACTCTACAACTGTTACGATTGTTTCTTTACTTTTAGACTAAAGACTAACTTTAAACGTTGTTCTAAATTGTTGTTTTTATTTCCGACCAGAACCCTCAATTATAACTTGAGATATTCTCGCACACTGGTAGAACAGACTTAGACGTCTATGGAACTCAATTATTCAAAATTCACATAATATACTCTAGTATAATTTTTCAAGGCAAACCTTTGTACCTTCATACTCTCGAGCTGGTGTCTGTTTGCTAATTAATAATTGCCTCCTAATGTAGTCGTATGTCAATTAGGTCAATTCCAACGTACAAACCTTGTTAATGATTCTAATAATTAAGTATTTTGATATATTTTATATACATTAATAAGCAAATAAATAAATATGTTCATAGACTACGTAATAAAATGTAAACTTATGTACTTGAAAAGTTGGATGACAGATAAGATGGTTCCTATGGGTATAAGCACTTGGTTTATAAATGAAATAAAAATTGAATTTAAAATATATATTTTCAAAATGTGATTCGTCATAGTTAAATGTGATTGAAAAAAAAATGGTCTCATCAAAAATTATTTTTTACATTATATTATATAATAAATTATAAGATCACTAGCATTAACCAATCACAAGCAAATAGTTACAGACATTGGGCAAAAATCAACTCCTGTACTGTTTTACTGCAAATAATCATCTNTTTTCGTATGAAACAATTTGTCTAAAAATATAATGTACGAAAATTTGATGGTGTAAAACAATTTTTTGGCAATTTTTAAACGATTTTTGTCGATTCAATCGTTAAGATAGCGTTTTAGAGAAAAACTTCTTGTACAAAAAAGTTTTGTTTTCATGAGCTCTACAACTTTTGTGTTCAACGCTTTGTTGCAGGATTTTAATTTATTTTTGTAACAGGCAAAAAACATTTTTTTCGTTGTTTTTGCATTTATTTTGCTATGGAGCGTCAGAATTGCGATATAGAATAAAGTGCATGATACAAAAAAGTTGTATTTTAACAAAATCTACAACTCTGTCCTTGATGGCGAACGGGTAAAATGCATGTGAAAAAAGTTATTGCTGACAAACTGGATTTTTGCGTGTTAGGGCTCTGAATTAAAATTGCTTTCAAAATTTTCCCGTTCAATGAAACTTGTCCAAATGTAAACCATCAGTTTAGACATCCAACCCAAAACTACCTATTTAGATAATAATTATTTGAGTTAGTGGAAAAACTTGACAACGTACATACATATACACCATGTGACCAATTCTGATCACCCCCAAAAATAATCTCATTCATTTAATTTGATTGAAAAAAAAATGGTCTCATCAAAAATTATTTTTTACATTATATTATATAATAAATTATAAGATCACTAGCATTAACCAATCACAAGCAAATAGTTACAGACATTGGGCAAAAATCAACTCCTGTACTGTTTTACTGCAAATAATCATCTGCACATTTTTCAATACCGAGTGAAATAACACGGTTTGGGTGTGATATTTTTTAAACTACTACCTATAACTCAAGCAAACAGCAAATAAAAAAATAAAATTAAAAAATCAGCTGCTTGCACTGATAGAAAAACCGGATATGTATGAAACGAAGGTTAAGTTGAGTATTTGATGGGATCAAAAAGGTGTAATATAATACGAGTTGCTGGACCTAAACGAAACTATCACTGCTGATCTCAATCGAGTATAAACTACCTGAGTTGAACATTGAAAATGAGAAAATTATATTTCAACATGACAATGCTCGACCTCACAGAGCAAAGTCGGTCAAAGAGTTAAAACTACTTGAATGGGATGTGTTACTCTAAATACTATATTCATCAGTCCTTATTATGTCGTACTATCAATTATTCTGACCGATGCTGCGTAGCCTTTTGGAGCAAAACTTCAGTGTTTATGAAGAGATGGAAAAATGGCTTGATAAATGGATAGTTTCCAAAAGGGAAAAAAATTTTGTTTATGATGGCATTGCACATAAGTGTAGATATTTACTTATAAGGTATGAGTATATTAAATTCTATCAATATGTACTGGAAAATTATCTTTTCTCATTGATAGTTTAATAATATTTTCATAATATGCAACAATTTACTTTAGAGGAAAACCGGTTACGAGAATGTGGCGAGTACTATTTTTTATTTACGTACTAATAAGTACATAATAATATACGATTCAGAGACGCAACACGTGCGTATATTTATTCACGATGTATTACGCGTATTACAATCAACATTGTTGTAAGCCTAGAAATATATATATATATATAGTGAGTGGGCGAATA
>NW_019379483.1:108847-240510 GCF_000648655.2 Copidosoma floridanum
GAAAAATCAATTATAATTCACGAAATATTTTATCAGTTACTCAAAAATTTTATACCAATAAATAGATATAATTTTTAATTAATTATAATTGTTAACAGTTACTGTCGGTGTTTATTTTTGTTTTACTTTCCGAGATGTCATTCAGGACGAAAGAAAGATAAAAAAAAAAGAATAACTCCTCAATAATGACAGTTATTAAATTTTATTTTTAGTCTCAAACTTGCACTTTATGAATCCTTATTGTCAGTTATTGTTACTCTTATCGTGAGTTAGTCACGACAATGATTTTTACTTGTGTAGATACATACATACACAAATAAAAACACGACTCCTGCAGACGTTGATGATACGCGCATTCCAGAGCCAAAAGACGACATGCAATGATGTTGGATACGGATGAAAGAAAAAGAAGAGAAAACACCATATGCACTGCACTGCGAGCAAGGTGTATCGCAAGATCCTCGTCCGTGTGTACTACGGTTAACTTAACCTCTTCAAGGGCATCTTGGCTCCTTAGCCTCACGACTCTCAACAATAACTTAGCGAACAAAATTGCCCCCAAAAAGTAATTACAAGCAATATCATTGATCAAAAGATTTTTGCGATGGTAATTAATAAGAGAAGGCTGGTGTGCTATTATCGGAGTACGCTACTCGAAAGCCCCATCGTTGTTGTCATCGCCATCACCATTATTTATACTTTTTTTTCGTTTAAATACCACCAGCAAAAATATTTGTATTTTAAAGTGGATCAAGCGGCGACCGATGACATACACACTTCTGTCATTTGCGAAATTGCACTGAATGCACTGAACTTACATTTTCGTATTTAAAGATCACATATACAGACTACACTATTCGCCCACTCACTACAATACACTGCTCACTCTTTCCATGAGTCTACGTTAGAATCGATCTCTCTTGAAGAGATATCTTCAGGCTTGCACCTGTACTTTAGCTAGGCCTATAATTATAATAATCTAATAACACTTGATGCAGGAATGCAGATGTACAGCCACATAGTTGCACTTTTGAATACTGTCGTAGTGATGTACCCTATGGCGTATTGAGTGTGTAATGTATGCTCAGTGAGTGCTCAGTGCTCACAATGCTCACTCAACAGTCTCAACACCAAAGACGTTGTATGGTATAGACTGGACCCAGCAATGTGACATGGGGACTACTAAATTACACACTCAGTAAACTGAGAGAGAAACACAAATAGTACTAAAAAAGATCTGTCTCTTTTTAATGCAACAACGTCTCTGTGCTGACCTGAGTCTGCTCAATCACTCATGTTTCTCTTTCTCATATATATATGCCATAACATTCATAGTATACATGTTCATACCAAAACCAGACACCATGCTGTACTTTCTGTCTGCTAGGGTTCACGGTCATCGTCGTCATTGTCAAATAGTCATTGTATGAATTACATTATAATTCTGAGCGTCGTTTAGTATACGTATAATTTACAAATACTTGTTTTGATACCGTTTAGCCTGTGCTAAAGATTTTATCCAACACGAACAAGATTACGACGTGTACATCTGTTTGACACTTGCGTACCTGCGATGATAGCTGAAAGTGTACTGACTGACTATAGCGAGCACTGCCGAGGTGCCGAGCAGTCGCCAAAAGTCGTGATGTATTGGAGATTGGAGTAGTCAATTTAGGTAATGGAGCGAAAATACTACATATACATGTATACACATGTTAAATATCTTACACACACGCATACATGTTTCTTGCCCGTCGGTCTACTAACCGTACGCAAACAAGGTAGGTATCTTTAATTTTCTGTATACTTTTAATCACACTTTTGTCCTGTATTACCATCATTAAGTAATATAAATCTCTACTCTTAATAGCCTCTAGTATCTCTAGCAAAGCTCTCTGTAGTGGCTCCAGACATCCGGGAAATTTAAAAATGTACTTCAACCCAAGCCCTTGATCCCCATAACCCTACAATCCCAAAGCCTTTAACCCCATAACCTTATAATACCAAAGCCTTTAACCCTATTACATCATAAATTTCAAATCATTAAACCCTATAACCCTATCATACCAGAGCCTTTAACCCCATTACCACATAAATCTTGAAGAATTTAACCCCATAACCCGGTAACCACGGACTGTTTCATTATATAACATAAGGAAAATGCATGTATCACTGACCATGGCGTTTATAAACTGCGTGGTTACCGGGTTATGGGGTTAAGGTCTTAGATATTTCCAGGGTAATGAAGTTCAAGGCTCTGGAAGTATGGGGTTGTTGGGGTTAAAGACTCTGAGATAATAGGGTTATGGGGTTAAAGTATATTTTTCAACTTTTATAAGGGAGTGTGGCTACGGACGCCATTTTCAGGACCCCATAGGTGAGAAACTGAAAAGTGGTGTGGAGGAAAACACAGATTCACACGCATACATGTACACATTTCTGCTCAGCTTATTATTTTCCCAGTTAGTTCCGAAAATGGTGGAGCCAGTCAGTGACTTTCATGACACTTAAGGGGGCTCCTACGACTACTGCTGAGGTCTAAGACAAACAAAAAATAAAGTTTTGTTTTTCAATAAACAAATGTGTCTGAAAATCATTATGATATTTTTAATAACATATGAAGTGGGAAAAATGATATTTATGTCCATAGTTTAACTTTGTACGAAAAATTAATTATTGTTTTGACCAGTCTAGTGCATACAAGGGTACACCACCAGACCAGACCACCTGTGTTGGTGTAGTATAGCGATGTAATATATAGGTATATGGTATACATTTGTCGTGAACAAGTACGTCTGCTTTTGTCTGCTACTGACCTCCCGGACACTATTTATTTATTTCCATCACAAATATCTCGCTAAAATACTCCTTTATCCACAATTTTTAATACAGCATATTACAGAGGAAGACTTCATCTACAAAACGTATATATTCAGTCTACTGGGACATTTAATTTAGGTTTATTATAAACGAAAACAAATTGTTTTTCACGCTGCCCCATAGGAACACGTGCTAATAGTTACAACTTTGAGCTCGGATTTCTCAAAATTTTGACCCATTCGAAATATAATTTAGACCGCTATTAAATTCAGTAGACTTTTATTTACAAGAAATAATATATCTCTGTTTGGGGACTTTCGTGAAGGAGCCCCCTTAAGCCACACTCCCTTCACCCACTCTAGCTCAAACGTGGCTCGAGACCCTCGGGAAATTCAAAAATTCTCCTTAATCTAATGACCTTGAAGAGTCTTTAAATGCATAACCCCTAATAATGTAACCACATAACCCAAAAAATCTCGACGAATTAAGCTCTATAACCTGATAGCCATGTAGTCTTTAATCTTGTATCATATAGGGAATGCATGCATGACTACCCATTGTGGTTCATATTTCATGGTTATCAGGTTATTGGAATTTATTAAGTTATGTGGTAAAGACTCTGATTCGACAAATCGGCGGGCCGACAAGAGAGACACTCTCGCTCTTGTCTGCTTTTCGTCGGGACGTGTGATCCGAGGGCTTTTTACGTTGTACGTTTCCACGGGCGTATGTGCGAGATAATACTATTGTACTGCACCGAGCGACAACAAGAGACGCAGCAACGGCTACCTGTTGACGACCCGGGCTGCTGCGACAACCTACACGCACACACTACTAAGGACTGTTGGGTCCAAGTGCCGACTCCTGCCCGTCGGATCTCCCGGTGCCCGAAACTAGTGCTGCTGAAAATATCCCTGCAGTAGTGAAAACGGTAGGCCTATTTCCTTTATATCCCGTCCCTACCGCGTGAAAGCATTGTGCCTGCACCCGCAGGGCTAAGGCTGCATGAAGTCAGGCCAGGTTGGATAGTTAGGCAGGGTAATCTTTATATAGAATTAATGTATTAAGTTCTGAGTAAATGCTAAATGCAAATAAATGCTTGAATATCGATCTCGCTCATTTGTGCATGTTTGATTGCCAGCTATCCATCCTATCCGTTTATCCCTATAGTGAATATAATAAAGTAGAATTTTAGTTGCTGCTGAATGGAAGTCTTGCTGCTGACTGCAAGGCGAGCAAGGCGCGACACATCACAAGTTATATGTTTAAAAACTTTGGAATCACTAGATTATTGGGTTAAAGTATTAATACCAGGACAAACTCTTCTTCACACCTCCCCATTCACGTTGTAAATACGGGAGAAAAACAGTTAACTGATCAGAGAAATCAGCAGCAAAAATAAATGGCGAGACTTAAACGTTCACCCATCTAGGTATTGATCGCTAGAAATACTGCTTAACTTTACTGATTAATGAAGCTACAACCCTACCGCTATTCCCCATAAGATGACATTTCCTACCAGCTAGTGGTTTCAGATGTGATTCTTACATTAGCACAAAATTAAAAACCTAAAGTATCGAAACTTAATAACTATAATCTCCACTCTTGAACGTTATGATAATGTAACCCTGGAAAGTTTTATGCAATAATCCTGTAACCCCCAGATCCCTGAACTTCGTAACCCTAGAGCCTTCAACCATATAACCTGAAGAACAGCAACGAGTATGAAATTAATCATATTTATTACGTAAATTTATTTATATTTTCAAATAGTCAAATGGTGAAAGACTAATGTTATAGGGTTACAAGGTTGAAATCTTTGTAGTTACAGGGTTACGGCGTTAAAAAATCTGTGGGGATATAGAATTGTTGAATTAAAGGCTCTATAATTACAAGGCTTAGGTTATACAGGGCCATTAGGTTTTAATAGCTTAGGATTGGAATTGAGTGCTAATGTGAGAGCCATTTCCGAGACGGCCATTATAAAATTTGTAAGAAAGATACCAATTTAAAAATGCTTTAAAAAAGGTACCAATTCGAAAATGCTTTAAGAAAAGTGCCAATTTTGAAAGGTACGAATAAGGTACCAATTTGGAAATGTTTTAAGAAAGATCCCAATTTTGAAAGGTACGAATAAGGTACCAATTTGGAAATGTTTTAAGAAAGATCCCAATTTTGAAAAACACAAAACAATGTATCAATTCGGAAATGCTGTAAGAAAAGTACCAATCGGAAAAAGCGCCACCAATCCTTTTGAGCATGCATCTTTGTGATTAAATAAATTTTTTAATAACAGCATGTATATTATGAATTTTTTTTCCAAATCACTCATAATATCCACGCAATACAATATTAAGTCTTGATCCTCAACATGAGCTTCATAAAGATTGTGTGAATCAACATTCTCGCTGCAAGTTTTCCGACAATGAACGTTATGTTGCCATTATTTTATCACAAAGTTGCATAACCACATGATAGATAGCTTGCTTGCCTACAGATCTTGATGGCCGGGGATCACATCCCACTCTAGACAAAAATTTTCATTAAAAAATAAGATTTTTTCTGGAAGAGGTTTGAGCTTCAATAATCCTACCAATTTATACCCCACCGTTTCACCTACCGATTTTTAATTAACGTATGGCTAAATACGCTACATGGTGTCAAAGTAGCTGTGTCTGAGCTCCTTAGGGGGCGATGATGAATATATATAAAAAAAAAAAAAAAAAAAAAAACAAAGATGCATGCTCAGCTGAATCGATACCTCTCTTAGATCTCGACGGATAGTACCTTCGTTAGATCATTTCTGAATTGATACATTTCTTAGCCGTTTTCGCAAATTGGTACCTCATTCCTCCCATACAAGATGCCGTAATATTTCACGTTCACTATTTGAACACAACGCTTAACTTTTTGCACGTCTTGAATGTACATTTATCTAGATAAAAAAGTGATTTTCCTCGTTCACTAATGTAGTAACATGGAATAACAGCTGTTTACAATGAATTTTGTAAAAGTCACATCTTTTTGGAGTCTAGGTTTCTTCAGAACTTATCAATAAATGCTTATAGATTGTTAGAATATCGTGTTATAGACATAGATACATTATTATTGTTATTATTATTATTATTATTATAATTGGTCATTGACTGGGTATGTATGTAGACTTTACAGCTTATTAATTTTTTATACTTATGTGACGATCGAGTGTATTACAAGCTGTATAATATTACTGATATACATATATGTAAACGAAATGTGCGATCTAGTAGACTGAAATCCACCACAAATTCGATCCACAATGACTAAATAATAGCCCAGCCCCTATTTGACACATTTCAGATTTTTCAGCAACACAATATAGAGCAGTTTAGTTGATGCATCATCATAATTATTCCATCTGCATTAAATTTTGCTCATTTTTGCAAATAATAAAAGTTACGAACCTACTAAAAAAAAAGAATATGTTTTTAGTTGTCGCTGAGTTGAGACAGCACGCTCTACCGATGAGTTCAGCTAGTTATTAAGAAGCTCCATCCTTCTCTTTTCATTTCCTTTTTTTTTTTTTTTACTATACGCTCCGTGTACTCATGATTGAGGCTGCTATAAATACAATACTCAAAGAAAGAAAGTTAAACTCGCTTGGTATGGAGTAGCGCATGTTGTTCATGCGTATGATTGGATATCATATTCACTCTATAAGATCAAGAAACTTAACAGCATAATTAAAGTTTGTGTAAAAAGGTCGTGATTGATGTTTGAATGACGCATAAATAATAAAGGACTGTGGTTTTCTTCCATTCGATAGCTAAATAAAATTTTTCTATCTTCGAGCTTCGACAGCGCAAAAATCTTTGTGAGAAAGGGAGGCAATCGAATTTTTTCGCGACAAGGGGTGGTAGTCTGGCGCTTGCGTACCGTTCATCCCTCGCTCTTTTCTGAACTTTTTTTACTCACTCTTGTCTCCCACTTCGTGCGTACGTGCGAATTAGGTTTTTTTTCATACTCCAGATACGAGTTGTAGAAAATATCTTACGCTGAGCTATGGGGAGGCTAATACATCGAGATTTTCTGGTGGTATATATGGCTGTCTGTTGATCTGTGATAAAGGTTTACGAATTAAATGTTACTTCCAATCTTAAATAAGAGTCTGGACCGTAACTTTTATGAATCACGATACTTTTCAAAACTTCTTTCTTATCTTATTACATGATTGTAATAATAACTAGTAAATCTGTTTGAGACTGATTTGAACCAAAAAACACTTCATTCTTTGGATATAAGAATTTAGAGCGCCTGGCTGATAATGCCCATACAATAAGAACAATTTAAAATATAATCCATTGATTAACCAAAGGACAACCTTTCTTTTCATACATTACAACGCATTTCTGTGAGGAAAGGTATATAAATTGTAATTTTCATATCGAATTTGTTCTTGCCATTATAATTAGAAAATAAATACACTACGAAGAATCTTTTGTCCCAAAAGTGGTCCCTCCTTATGTCAAATTTTTTGTCGATTCGATAGGCAATGTTGTAAAGACCACAATAGTCCAAAGGAGTTTTAGCTCGCAGTTGGATAAGAAGCTACTTTGAGGTATGACTGCTCAAGTGGGGTGTGGGGGTAGGTTTGGCTTCTGGTCGAAACTTGAGAATAGTGACATGCGACGAGGGTAAAAAAAGAATCAGGAACTAAAAAGAGAAAACAACAGGAATAATGTAACGTACATGCTTATATGAATATGTAAGACTTTTTTAAAAGAATGCAGAAAAATGAACGAAACGTTAAACTAACGTGCGGAACGTGTAACGCTGGTTAAAATGAATCCATCAATAAAAACTCAAATGATCAGTCTGCTGAGCAGATAGCAGCCTGTAAAAGCCTTTCAAAGCGAACGAAAGCGCCTGGAAAAATTATCATGTTCATTTTTTGGGATGTGTATATTATAGCATAATATTTATCGGCTATCATAAAAAGAAAGAAAGGAATATAGTACAGCAGTGTTAGCACAGGTAAAGAGAACGGAATCGCTAAAAAATGGCCCCAAGTAAATTATAAGTGTCATTTAATAGATGAATCGTGTGAATTGCTCTTCTAATTTTTTCTCTATCCGACATATTTTTCAGATTTGGATTTATTATTACCTCCTCGTTAATCTAAAAAAAATTCTTACTGAAAAGAAATATGCCGTTTAATTAGGAATCGATTCATATTTTGGAGGATTAGACATGTCGTTTTACAAAAAAATACACTCCTAAGTTGAATTTTTTTTGAAAATTGTTTGTTCTTCACCCTTGGAAATTATTGAGCAATGTGTTACTTTACTGTCGATTTGCAACAAAATCTGAGAAAATGTTAATTCTAAATGTAAAGAGGGAGAAAACAGAGGCACCGAGTCCCAAGACAATAACTTAAAATAGCCTAAATGATGTCATTCCAGCAGTCCGATAACTTAAACGAACGGCATTTTTTGTAGCTGCCGGCAAGTATACCAACGATGAAAATCATCGACATCACTATCCTGATGAAAAAAAGTCAAGTGCCTATAACAATGACAAATATCAACGCCCTTAAATATGATCTCTTGTACGTTTTACCATGTACTTACACACCCCAAGTTGAACTGAACACGAGCGTCCGATTAAAATCGCACTCGTACTACTGATTGACAATAAACATAATTCAACACAAAACAGTTTTGGCCCTGCAGTTGCACAAAGCAGCTTTTTATATAATGTAATCTCATGCCACCATCCCTGGTTTCATCGAATAGCACCAAAGACCTCGAGAAAGAAAACTCCGCTCGGGATTTGGCTGTCGAGGACGAAACCCACCACCCCCATCCGACTCGATCGCGCACAAAATAGGACCGTTTCACCGCTCTTCCTTTGCAACAGCCCGTCCTGATTTTTACATCTCGGCGTCTCCCTTCGACCCTATGCACACACAGCTTCACCGTACTCGCACATGGTTATACATGCATAGAGGCAAGTAAAACAAATGATCGGCGAATCTTACGAGGAGCCAAGGGGACGGAGAAAGAGAGCAATCGTTCATATACGCATTGTGTTCTCTCGCACGCATATAAGTTCATACACGTGTATACAGAGAGAAACATGAAAGAGAAGGACAAGGGTGCAGGTATACGGGATGACGGAGGGCTGTGCAAAATAAAAAGAAATAAAAATCGTCGTCGGCAGTGCGAGTGTCGCGCGTGTGCGTATGTGTATACAGTCTAGAAGTAGGGAGCTCTTGGAAATCCAGTCGGCGAGCGCGCGCGATCGATGCGATAAATGGATGCGTGCGATTGGTAGCTCGGAGAAAATCGATGACGGAACAGAGAGAGAGAGAGAGAACGCGTCAAGGGGATATGTGCTGCTGTGCGTGCTTGGTTTGCAAGTATACATAATATAGGTGTGTATATACTCAAACGAAGGGGCAAAGGAGCGAAAGGAGGGAGATCGGTTGTGATGCACGTGAGTCGATGCCGATGAGCTACGAGCCCTCGAAAAGAGCGCGCGCAACGGTCGCGCACGCGCTTTCTCGTCACACCACACACACACCGGTTATTATACAGTTGGATTTTTTTATCGAAATGGATTTAAAGGTTATTACTTAAATCATTCGAATAATTGATAATAGCATGAGATTGATTTGAGAGTAAAACTTGAGTATAATGTACAAATCATAGAGAAAATCGTGAAATCGATCTGAGAGTAAGACTTGAGTATAATGTGAGCAAAGAAATGTTGTTGACTTTATTCATTGGAAAAAATAATTGTCGGAAAATTTTATGCGCACTTTGCAATGGTAATGCATCTGTTTTGACGGTTGACATATTATATTACATGTAAAAAAAAAATGGTACGTCAAGCGCCTCGAATATTTTATACGATTTTTGATTTCAAATGATTTCTAAATCCATAAAATCAAAATAACGCAATAAATTTCTTTTAAAGTCATCAATGAAAAATCATTGCGAAATTACCACGCCTAAATGATTAAAATTCCTAAATCTCTCTACCGATTTTTTCAAAGCAATACTATGATCACGCGATCCAAATATGCCGTTATTATAAGGCACATACGATTTGATAATTGATTATCATTTGTTAAACGTTTCTTTGCCGATTGCGGATAAGAAAGAGAAAATATGGAAATCGGTTCAGTCCTCATTTGAAATACGAGTATCTGCATGGAATCGGCCTCACAGATAATACGTTTGGTATGTACGCCACCAGCAATTGTAGGAAATCGAAAAATGTGAGGATGGAATGATGGTCTGACTCTCAGCCGACATCAGGAGAGGCCACTGTATGTGTGCGAAGTTTTCAAAGATCGAGCAAATTGTTCACAAGCACGTGGTGGACACAAGAAGAGAGCGCGCCCCTTGCGTATACATATAGGTGTCGAGCCCTTGTGCGACTGTAAGGGTGTGCGATACGTGTACACGCGATCAAGTTCAGTCCAAAAGCAACGATAGGAGAAGATGAGAGAAAATCGGTATACCCGCGTATATTTTACACACATTAGACACACACATATCGCGGGGATGCGGAGCAAAGACCGAAAATATCGATTTTCAGGCCCGCGAGAGTCGAGCCCTATATATATATATGTGGTCGTCTGTCCTTCTCCCTATGTATACAGGTAAGCCTGTGTGCGGAATGTAAAGTTGGTGTATATATCCTAAATCCTAGGCAGAGAGAAAGAGAGGATCAGAGGAGAGGGAGAAAAATGAGCTCACGCGCGCGCGCGCAGCACGTAAAATACAAACCACCGCTGTCGGGGGCTACAAGGGGGCGAGAAGCCGCCTTTTCAAGGTATAGGTGTATATATGTATATATACGTGCATGGGTATCGCGTCCAACGATACGGTATATTCACACGCAGAAGGAGCCACGACACCGAGCGACAGAGACGTCTAGGCCACATTATACGCATAGACGCGATAACGCCAGACCATCCCCACTACCTCGTGTTGTATTTTATACCCTATTGTGTTGTTGTTTTTTTTTATCGATATTGTCATCGGTAACAACAACAATTGTGTCGTGGTCGCAACAAAACTCCTACTACAATACTGCTGTGATGGTGTAATTTCATTTACCAAAATTATACTTAACGATCTTCCGCGTATGAATACGTTTGGTTCGGTGGTACACGCTATTGTCGTTTGTTATTTGCGCATATTTTCGCGAGTGGAGTCTCTCTACCCTCGTATACACACATACTCATCTCTTGACTTCCAGACTGGCATATTTTTTTTCTACTTCTTTTGTTCCAGTTCAAAGTGCGTGTCATAAAAGTTGGCTCATCGATCGATCGATCGATCGATCGACAAATGATCTTGCCATTGTTTGTTCGCGTATGTATATATATAAAATCAGTGCAGTGCCGTTGATTCATCGATCGTGTGTTAATGTACCAGCGGTGCGTAAATGCTATTAGCGCGTACTACTCGACTGTCAGGGGAAAAATAAGAAGAGGAAGAGAGAAGGATCGCAGACAAACGTAACTTGGTGGTTTGCCGGTATACAATTAGCCTCTTGTGGTGCATCATCAGCGTTAGTTGTCGATCGTCGCAATGTCGTCAGGTAATTTTTTGTCCAATTGCCATAACCCAATACACGAGTGATCCTTATTTTCCTTCCCAGCTATACATGGCCCAGCCTCTCTTTCTATCCCTCTCTCGTTGGTATCATTGATTTTTCTCAAGTCTCGCACGACAGAGAACACGCTATTGAGGCTGTCTCCCTCTTTCTCTCGCAAGGATAGATAAATATATGTATGCAGGTATACATGTGTACGTAATGATCAAACACGCGAACTTGAATTTTGACGCAGAGGTATATACACGATCGGGAAGGGCTGCTTTGTTTCTCGGGTTCGCGCGTTGGTGGGTTATTGAATCGATATCGGTAAGCATCGTCGCCTACATGTATATATGTATGTAGCGTATACACGTATAATGCCATTCCTGCACCCACCCTCGTTCGCCGGATCATATATACGTGTATACATCTTACACACGCCACATGGAGAGAAGAAGAGAAACAGAGGGAGAGGACGAGGGATCCAAACGGAATCATTGATCGCCAGCGACGGCGGTGCGATGCGAAAAATATATATACACGACTGCAGTCTCCGGCTCTCCTTCTTTCTTGCTCCCTTGGGGTATATAATATATATATATATATACTCGTTATATGTATGTGTGCGTGTTTTCTTCGATCGGCAGTATACGGAATACCTATCTGCCCCTTTGATATACGTATATCTCGTTAGCTCCGTCCTCTCTCTCGTTCTCTCGGTGTAATATAGCAACTTGGGGGATATATGCGAACGAGTTTCCGCTGCAGTGTCATATACAGATTTTCTTTTTTTTTTTTTTTTTCCCAAGGTCCTAACCCAGGTTGGTCGATTTGTACGATCGAGAAAAATAATTTTAGGTTACCGGTGGATTTTTTAATTAAAAAAGGTTTTTTAAGGGGATTGGTACTTGTTAGTTTCATAGTGGTTGTGTTACCTCGCACATGTAGGGGGAAAATAAAGAGGCGATTGACAAAGTTGTGCGTACTTACCGTTTTTACATTAGATATGCGGTTGACGCAGCTTACCACGGATAGACAAAGAACGCGTCTCGCGTGTGTTGTTCTGCTTTCAAGATTTACACACCGGAAATCTCGCTCGTATAGTCCAGGTCATAATTTGGAAGTCGTTGGAAAAAATATTTAGATTTGGTTTTTTTGCATGATATTGAGCAAAATTATTTCCCAAAAACAAGTACATGTGTTGGCAGGTCTCAAATTTGGTCAAAATTTGTTTGAACAATTGCTCTTGAACAAATTTCGTAAATTTTTTATTTTTTCTCGAAAAAATTTTATTTAGGGTCCATAGACTATTAACAAAAGATATCTCTTGCAACTTTTCTCTAAAGTTAATACTTTCTGACATGTTAGTTGTTAAAGTTCGAAAAAATGCGAAAATGGCTCTTTTCATCCATGAAAAATAGTATGAAAAAACAACAATTTTTATTTTCACGTAACTAAAGTCTATGAACATCTTTATTCATTGATCACGTTATTTTCTCAAAGAACGGGTTTATTTAAAAGCGAAAGATTAACTTGAGGAGTAAAAAAAAATTATTTTGTTAAAAAAGATACTCTGATTTTCCCACAAAATTTGTGGGAGATCACTGATGTTGTTTCAAGGAGGATCTAGTGCAAAAAAATCGTCTAACAAAATCGAGTATATCGTGTAACTCGATTCGTAAATGATGATTTAAAAAAAAAGGAAATATCCGGTAATAATCCAATGAAAACAAATTATTTTTAAATATGCGTAGAATAAATAACCGTTATCAACCAAAAATGGGTACCAAAACATGATTATTTTTACTAATCAGAACTGAGCAGTGACAAAAGCTCGATTGTAATGTCAATTAATGTTAATATTGTCGTCAAATAAGCTCCAAATTCATTTTAATCAAAGTTTGAAAATTGATGTACAAAGCAAGCACAAAAAAATCATACTATGTCAACCACTCATGTACAACAAAAGAATATATTTTTAATGATATTTTTTAATCAGTATATTCCTTGAAAGTATACGTAAAAGACAAATATTTTTAAAAACGTACCTGCACCTGGTTGTAGAACTAATAAATAATATATGTGGTTTTTTGATTCATTTCAAATCTACAAATACACAGAACGACTCACAAATCTTTTCGGATTATTTAGCAAAATAAAAACTGTATCAGCAAAAGGAGATAAAAAAAGAGCAGATAAATCGAAAAAGGGGGCAAAAAAGGTGGAAGCTCACGCGAGTACTAGGGGGGGTAGCTGTGCGGCTGCTACTGGCTGTATAGATTGATGTCCTGCGTCCCTCTCCTCCTTTCAGCCGTACACAAAGATAATCGCGACGAAATTCACGATCGATCGTTGGCTAATATAAGTACAAGAGACAAAACAACGAAATACGCATAGGCGTACTTTGTCTTTGCAAATCGAGTTTTATCCATACAATTATTATTATATTATACATGCGTACACCGATTTAACCGTACACGCAAAAATGAAGCTATAGAGGATAGATTTGGAGAGAAAAGCTGGTATAGTTCTTGCCATCGTTTAATGTTTACGCAAATATCTCGTTTTAGGTCGGGTTAAGTTTTTTTTTTTTTTTTTCCTGCGAAACTGCTATAACTCTGGTTTACATATGATGTAAAGGGACAGGGGAATGTGTTTTTATTCGGATTTATTTGGAAGCTGGTGGATGGAAATTTGTTGTATAATGATAGAAGATTACTCTCAAAATTTTCGGAAACAATGACCAACGCAGTGAAAATTGTCGTGAACTCCATGTTATACTTGAAGAGTCTCAAGTACTAGAAAAGCCCAAGCTATTTAATGAGATTGAATGATGAACAGGTGATTGTATAAGGTACTTACAAAAATCGAATAAAAACAAATATTTTCAGTTGATGCTTTCCATTAGAGATAAAAAAAATTTTGTTAATAATTTTGGCTGATTTTGTTACTTTTGATCTTCGATTTGTTAAAATTGACGGTAAGTTTGATTCACAGTTTCATCTGTGCGCTTGTTTTGAACGAGGCTTGAGATAAGCTTCTCATTTTTTGTTGTGTCTGTTGTGTTTGAAGAATCGTCTTACTTGAATTTGTTGCAATTAGCTACATGTACGTCTCATTTTTTCACGAATAAGCTAATTTTTCAGCTGAAATAGTATATTACGCACATAGGCCAAAAAAGTAAAAAAAAAACCATCAAATCTTTCGTGTATTATCGTTGTGCAACCGGGAATGTGCACCTTTCACCCCACCGTCATAAAAAATAAACAAGATACATTCTTTCGTACACAATTAATTCTGGTAATTTTAATGTCCATTGTTTCACATTTATTTACTTCATAAAACTTTTAATCCAAGCTAACTTAAAACCTGGGATCCACTTAATGAATTTTAGCTTAAAAATTGGATCAGTCTTTTGTTAGTTTAGTTTTTGAATTCACTAAGGTGGTCAATAATAGTAATATTTACATTAACAATAGGTCTCTCAGCTTTTGAGATAAGTGGGCATACAGTAGGTTCACGATCAACTTAGTGTGTCAATAATTCTTTTTACTTTTTTACCAAAAACCAGCCAAGCGCCAAACACCGAATTCTACTTTGTGTAAACTCTCGAAACAAGGCCTTGTACCCTCCTCTAAGTTTATTAAAATATTGGGGTACATGACCCATAATTTTGGGAGTACACGAAGTAAAATACTGTATTTAACGATTTAGCGGATAGTATTTGATGGCTATAGGTTCAGTTTCGTTTCTCCTTGCACGTGGTTGATTTTTTCGATTACTTGATCTTGCGTCAGCTGGAACAGCAACGATGATGATTGGTTGAGTCAAAAAGTGTTTTATGATTGGAATCGTTGGAAACTCAACAGCTTATAGATTTACCAAATAAATGATTTTGTTGCTACAGTTGATACCAAGTAGATGTTAATTGAAGCATTCGCGGGGCAGTATCATTCCGCGAGCATGGCCACTCTCGTCCAATATTTCTTGCAAGACTTTTGTTGTGCCCCACCACTTATTTCAGCAAAACCACGCCGAGCAATTAACTATCAAGGGTTAATTGATCAGTGCCTGGCCAATCACGCAACTTAATTTCCTTTCGTTGTCACGAGTCGGTATTGACTTGTGTATGATATATTATGAAAACGAAATTTGTACATTTCTCTCCTTCTCTCTCTTGCTGTGGTGTCTTAATGAGACGCATTGACGCAACACGAAAACACTTTTATTTTTATCGTCACGTGCCTGCGAATTATACCTAATTTTTCGGTAAATAACGAGCTACTGATGTTATCACGGTCACGTCCTGATGCGACTGATGGTGAATTAGGTCTCCTAAACTACAACATTTCATAGATAAGATGGGATCTGCTGATCTGGCTCGTGTTCTAGAGGTGGTGCGATGTTAATAACGTATGTTTTGCTCCCCACTGGTCTGCCTTCATTAATTAATTATTGTTTAAGCATACATTATTTACGATCTCTTTTATTGGAAAAAAAGCAAGTTGACTCTGTTCATTTGGCTGTTTCGTACAGTAAATCACTTTAAACTCACAATTAAATTCTTGTTAAATTGTACGATATTGATGATGGATAAGATGGTGTGTTCCAAGATAAATAACGCCATTGTACATCTAATTTGGTACAGATGTTGAAAATAACATTTTAACTCGATTGCAACATTACTTGGACAAAACTAAAAAGCAGATAATACAAGTATCAACTTGAAAAACTAAGTTCATTGCTAATCACATTACTTAAAAATAGATGAAAAAGTGTAAAATGTAGCCATGAATTGAAAGGCGCGTGGGATGCACGCAATCGGTATAATAACGATCAGTTTCGAGAAGTGCAGTTTAGTGTATCTTTGCGAAAAACTCACACCCAAGACTTGTATACGCTTTTACCAACGAAAAATCTGCGATCCCCTTGAAACGACGATAACGACTTATCGGACAACTCGACCAAAAATCAGGTACTTGTACCCCGATGTGCAAAATTGGCCATCGTATGCCATAAACGCGGCAGCTCTTCCAATCAGTTATACAAATCGTATCCCCGTTTGCTTTTAGCTATACTCGCGTAATTATCGTACACGTATCTCATAGAGCTTGGAAGCGTATAGTGGAGAGCAGAGAAAAAGATGGGGGTGTACCCCCCACCAGCCCCTCTTCTTATCGTTTTATCGCCGTCGTCTGGTCGCTGCAAGGGGGACGACGACTGTGAATATCGATCAAGTGTGTATGTTTTGCTGGGCTCAGCTCTCGGGGAGAAAGATACAGAGAAAACGAAAATACGGGAATATGGATGTGTAGCCCCCCCGGGCGGGGTACCCGAGACTCCGGTATCGTGGGATGGGGAGAGAAAAAAAAAGGGACTAAAGAGAATTTGAAGTTCTGCCGATGGCAGCGCGCGCTCGCCCTTATTTAATCGTACGCGCTCGATATTTGTAAATTAGATTGGCACGTTGTTGCTGCGGTTCTCTCTCCCTTTTCTGCTGAAAAAAAGGACGCCGTCATCGTTGTGACCATCGGTAATTTCAGTGCTTCGACTCATGCGAGGGATGCGACTCTGCTTTGATTAGCTCCTTCTTCGCTTTCTCAACTGGATGATTTTTTTTTTTTGTGGCTTAGTATACGATTTTATTGGCAATTCGTCGTTTTTCAGCTTTGCTTCGATTACTATATCCAGTCATCGTTAAGCTGAATTATACTTCATCTCAAATAAAAATCTTGGGAAAAATGGGCTCCTTGAACGTTTAATGTCGTCGGTATCGATCTTAAAGCCTATGCATCAGATGACGCAGGGGATAATTGTTGAAAAAGCCGACCACGTGCGTGGCCAATTATCAAAAGTAGTTAACCGAATCAATCAGACTTTCTTATCACTTGAAAGTGCATTATTACTCTATTGCGTATCAATAAAAAAATGGCACTATTTTTCGATTTGTGTGAAAAAGGGGCGTAAAAAAGCTACGAGGTGATGGTAACAGTACCTTGGAAACCGAGAAACAAGACGACGAGCTGCGGGGGAGCCGTCCCCCATCGCCCCCCCCCCCCAACCGCTCGTATACGTATACATGGCTGCGAGCGCAGTGTTACTTATTCCCTTGATGGGGGAACGGGCCGAAACACTGTCTGCACAACCGAGGATCGATCGCGGCTCCAACGCGCCACGCGATCAATGCCGGGCTCTCCCCCCCCTTTCGCTCCGTTGTACACCCTCCTCCACGCGAGCGTGAAAATGAATCTTTTTTTTCTTCTCTTTTCTCGGCTCAGCATCGGGAAAGTGCGGATTATTTGGCTGAGAGAGAGGGGGAGAGTGTTTGCGGGGTTCCGATGAAACATACAAGGTCAGCGGAGATCAAAGGGTGCCGGGGGGGCGCGAAGAAAAATAAAACGCGCGCCGGCCGGTCCCACGTTTCGACCGAATCATACTTCACATGCGCGCGGGGTCGTGCAATTTTTGGGGTGGGTGCAAAGTAGAAAAACAAAAAAAAGAATCATCCCTGCGTTCCAGATACACGGCAAACTACCAGCGTACAGTTAGTGCGTAATCGCGTTAGCCGTACACACAGTATATGGCTCCTTTTCACTCGTGTATTGTAATATAGCTGCTGGCATAGGTATTATATACATGCGGAGAATGAGAGGGCGGAAAAGGCGGTTGTTAGGGGGGGGGCTGCGTTCCCTTATCGATCAGTTCGAGATTTTCGACGGACCCTTTCGCCTCTACCCCTCGTTTTTCTCTCCTTTGTCTTTTTTTTTTTTTTTTTTTTTTTCTGTTCTGCGCTAGACCAGGGAACAAGGCGCAATTCGTGATTTTTATTTCTCCTGTCGCCCCGAAATTGCCGCTCTTGTTGCGTTACGTGCCTACTCGGCAGCCGGCCGGCAAACTAATGCTCGAGTGGGAATTTTAATCAAAGTGCCTTTCCTCCTCCGTCACTCGCGCGATACTTGAACTACCAGCCAAATTGCAAGAACAATGCCATCAAAGACCAAATTGTACCTACTTTCGATATATCCTGGACATTAGGCGAAGTACCTTCCTGTATAATATATACAAAATATAGGATACTTGTCTTGGTTTAAAGTGCATCCAAATTCAAATAACTCTTACGTAACGAGATCCTTCAAAATTCTCCTTCGTTCTTTCGTCCATTTGTGGCTCAATTGGACAATCTTTCCTTGGGTCACGTAAGCTCTACAACTTGTATGAACAATAACGCATGTTCCAGACATCACGACCGAAAAGATCAACATCCCGGCGTCCGAGAACTTTCAGCTAAAGTGGCACAGCTATGGAGCCCACCTGCACAGTTCGGTGGCGACGCTGTTGCACTCGGAGTCGTTCGCCGACGTTCTCCTGGCCACCTCGTGCGGCAGACACGTGGCCGCGCACAGGTTCGTCCTGGCCGCTTGCTCCTCGTACCTCAGCCACATCTTCCAGACCTGCCACTTTGGCGCCAACACTAACGCACCCATCATCGTCGTGAGTACACGCGTTAGAGTGCACGCACCAATTTGCAGCTGCAAAAAACATCGTATCTTCCTTTATCAATCAGGTGCTGCCCACGGAGATCGGCTACCGAACCCTCAAAATCCTAATCCAGTACATGTACAGCGGCGAGACGACGGTGACGAACGACCAGCTGGAAGGTGTCCTGAAAGCCGGTGACATCCTCCGGGTGCGCGGACTCTGGCGCTCGAGTTCCAGCGGGGCTGGCTCGAGTAACACCAGCAGCACCAGCAGCAGCAAGAAGGAGAACATCCAGTCGAACAATCAAAAGCTCGCGCGGGACAAGTCCCAACCGGGTCACAACACCGGGAGTGTCGCTGCCACCAACGGCGGTGGCCATCACATTCAGAAGATCCGACTGGTCCAGCCGGTGGTTGACAAACACCCCGAGCAGTCCAGTAACCAGACCCAGGCCAATATCCAGCAACAGAACGCCCAGTCGACGTCGAACGGCGTCGCCCAGTCGAACGTGCTCAGGATGTACGAAAAGAAGACGGCCACCACCACCGGGGAGAAGGAGAGGGCGCAGGAGACCGGTAGAGGTATCATCGTCGAGGCCACGGAGTCTGGTGGCAAGAGGCTGGTGATCGATCTGGAAGCCAATTGCGGTCAGGAGCAGTCCAAGAACAACAAGGAGAACGTCGAGAACGCCAACGGGAAGAAGCGCAAGAACACGTCGAGCAGCGACGTCGAGTCCACCAAGTCCAAGAGCGACGTCGAGGAGAACGTGAGTTGTTGTTGGGCTTTTGCGTGATGGGTGTAGTATAGGTGATTGATGACTTTTTCTTTGTAGAGTGAACTGAATCTGGAGATGCTGGTCAAGGAGGAGCCGATGGGTTGGGACGACTCGGTCGATCCGTCCGACTCGTTGGTCATAGATCACGATATCGACATCAAGCCTGTGGGTTCCCTGAAACTTACTATTCATGTTGGTTTCGTACAATTGTTTTATTAAAAAAAACGTTTGTTTTGTTGGTAGGAGATCGTGCACAGCGCTGATGAGGACGGGGACATCGAGGAAGAGGAGTACACGCCTTTGACGTGCGACATGTGCAGCCAAACGTTCAATAGACCATCCGATTGGGTTCGTCACATAGAATACACGCACGCCGACATGACGGAGAGTAGGAGAAGAAAGCGAAAGGTACGTTGTTTCCCCGATGAAAACTAGTTTCGATTAACTTTTGCGTTGTGCGTGATGGTCAAACTTTTTTTTTCTACTTTATTGGGAGTCGAATATGTGTCCGATGAGCTGTTTTTAGAGCTTTTGCATATGTATGGGCTTAGTAAAGAGTTTCTTAGAGACAATCTTTGTCACTATCTGTATAACTGTGTTGCATCATATTTTACTGACTCGATACTTTTCTACAAGAATCGTACTAAATATATGGCAATCTATAAGATTGTTACATGTTACAACAAAGAAAAAAAAAAAGAATAAAGTTATTAAAACATTATTACAGGGTGACATGGACGACGAAAACAAAGATTTCCCGCCCCTGAAGTGCGATCTGTGCGGCAACACGTATCCAACGCCCCAAGAGTGGGTCCGGCACATCCAGTCGGAGCATACGGACGAACAACTGGCCCAGATAAACAACTCGGCCCCGCCGAAGCCCAAGCGCGTGCACAATTACCAAAAACTTTGCAACATTTGTCAGAAGGTGTTTCCCAGCCACGCGTCGATGATCATCCACCAGCGAACGCACACGGGCGAGCGACCCTTCACCTGTACTTACTGCAAGAAGGGCTTCAACGTCAAGAGCAACTTGCTCAGGCACTTGAGAACATTGCACGACAAATTCGTCCATCCGAGCCTCTACGGGAGCAACGGGAAGAAAAATTCCTCTTAAGAGTGAACGTAACTTTGAGCAGCTGGTGTTGTGGAAGATGAGAGCGGAGTTGTATATTTTTTTTTTCTGACAAATGCATTGTACGTGAATATGAATAAACAAAATAATTGAACGAAAAAAAGTGGATGATGGAGAGGAAGGAGAGAGTGACTGCATGATGCATTGTCAGTTGGAAGAACAAAAAAAAAAAATAAAGGGAACCGTCAGTGGTTTCGTGCCATATATCAAATTGAATCAAACTTTCCAAGCTTGTACCGTACGGCCAAGGTATTGATTGAATTTTTCGTTTGTTTTTGAATGATTGGGCGGATTATGCGGGTGTTTAGCTAGGGATAAAGATGGTTGCGATTTTTTTTGAGAACAATTGTCAGAGTTAATTATATGTTTGCTCATGTGAAGAGAAGGGACAATACCTGGGCTTTGAAAATCAAGGAGTCTGACAAATAATGCCAAAGTATTATGATTTTGTTGCTGTATTGAGAAGGAAAAAAAAAAGGAATAATTCTTGGATAAGCTTATTCGTAATGAAAAATTATGTTTAATGTGGAGTACGTTTAGAAGCATAATCGAGTGCGAGTGTGATAAAGGTGGCAAAATGGTCGAGTGATTTTTTCGAGTACCTAATACATAAGTCTTTGAAAATAAGTACTTGCGTGTAAAATAATTTTTAAAATTTAAAGTAAAATAAAAACGACAAGGGGAGGAAAAACTCAATTAAGGAACAAAACAAATTTACCTACAATTTTAGCGATTACTCGAAAATCTTAAGATATGTAAGATTATAACGATATATACCTACTTCTTATGACATTCGTAGGTTATTTCATCCGTGGTCTTAGCCCACTTTAATCCGACAAGTTCATAAACTAATTATGTATTTTTGTATTCAAGTAGCTTATACAGCTTATGATAATAAATCTTAAAGTCTTGAGAGTTAACGTGGCGATTAAAATCTTGTTCTACATGGGACTTTGATCTTTTTACTAGGCTAGAGGAGGATAAGGTAAAACAGAGAGTATGAAACAAAATTTACCAAAAATTTTGAAAATATATATTGAGTTTTGTCTTATTCAATACAAAAAGCGATACTATCAAAATCAATAATAATGATAATAACAATTACAGTAAGACTATGTGAAGTTGGAGAGAGAAACACGGTCACAGTCAATCATACGGCGAGCGAGAATGTACATCGTTTTTTTAACTCAATATATCTTAAATAATGTCATCTTACTACAAATTTTAGTGTCAATTCTGTATTGCGTTAATACTGTGACAAGCCAAATGACTTATATGTAAAATTTCAATATATACTATCTTCAAATTACTTGTACAATGCTGAGAGTTCATTTACCGACTATAAACTTAAGATCCTATAAAAATTTAAAATATCATGTACATTCACTTATAGATACACATTCAACAAACAGGATACCTTTAACATGGGGTTGCAGAGTTTTGTTTTGCTCATCTATTTGTACAAATAAAAATGGAAAACCTGCTGGCTGATTCTTTGGACGCCGAGATGAGAGAAAGAAACTTTAATTTTCCTCTTCGTCGTCGATTTTGGGAGCAAGATAATATCTAATATGACCGATCTCGCCGATTTGGTATTCACATACGAGGGGTACGTCGCCGGACATCGAGAGCTTGACTTGTGCACAGAGGGGAGTTGCTTTGACGAAATAATTAAGGTACCTGCAGGCAAACGTGAGTTTGACCGGTTCCTGCATATCGATGATCACAGCTTCTTCTTCTTTGTCTGCTTCCGCCGTTTGGGCCAATTTAATGTTAGCTGCAAATAATACACCATAGCTCGTATTACAATTAATACAACTAATGTTATTGGTAATTATCCCAACAGCAACTTAATCATTAAAATGCTACTTTACTGTACACAAGTATCACATTTTACATGATAGAATGAATATTTTTGTTAACATACCATTTCCGTAATCTCCGGACGCAGAAAACTTGATTCCTTCCTTAGAGCAAGCAATCGTGATAGCTTCGCCAAACTGACTCAGATCCTTGCATATTCTGGCAAACTCTTGGGAGGGCATTTTCACGACACAAGAGTAAATAGTTTCCTGCAACCAAACGCGTTGACATTAAGTAAAGTTCACTGAGCATAAGAAGCTAGGGTATAAGTAATCAAGGAGTACTCACTGGGATGCCAAGGTGCTCTTGGTCCATGTTGATGAGCTTCATCTCGTACTCGGCCAGTTTCTCTTTGTTTGGGGACTCGAATATGAAGATTATGTTGTCGGGGTTGTCCGATGCCCTGAGGGTCACCGTGTCTTCTGAGCTGGCGCATCTGAGGATCTTCGTCATCCTGACCGACAAAGGAAGAAAAAACCCGCGCTTAGTACCGCAAAAAACGAAGACAAAGGCATATCCCGGATGTTGATAATATAACCTCAACTTACGTGCCAATGTTCATGCCCATGGAGACGTTCCTGTCGCACCTGTACTTGTCGAACCCGTCGCTCCTCAGGTTGAGCGAGACCAGGGAGACGTGAGCGTTGTCCATCGCTTGGACTTGCATACCCGAATCCGAGCACTCGAAGGTCGCCTCGGTCAGCAGATCCTTGACGGCCTCCAGGACCTTCTTCAGGATCGCGCTCTGCGCTAGCCTTGCCTCGAACATTTTTGCTGGGTTTGGGTCGTTACTTTTGTCTTAATTTTCCGACAGCCGAGCCGACGTTCGTCTATTTTCCAGCGGGAAATCGCGTACAGTGTTTTTCAAGCGCAACAAGTTACCGGTACGACTCTCACG
The DNA here is from genome assembly GCF_000648655.2 of Copidosoma floridanum. Next base: position 132,413 of record NW_019379483.1, read on the forward strand.
CGCGTGCTCGAAGTAATTCCGGAGGGAGAAAAGCCCGCGCGAAGTGATATGTTTCAGATTTACGGCCGGATGTAGATGGCTTCTGTTCTCTTTTTATTGTAAAGGTGCAGTCACGTGGAGCACACGCAATCCGCAATATGGAACGGAAACTAGTTGAGTTGAGGGCCATAAAGCCGCTACCACATAAAAGGGTGTTTTCCGCAATGGTCAATCCAAATAATTATTCACCAGCAAGTAATTAAAGGTTGCGCTCTACGTTACCATCAGGTCTGTAAGTCAACTACCTTGAATTAACTGGCGCTCTGTTCCGTAATCTGGCCAGTTAAAATAGCAGACCACAGTCAACAGCGATGAAATCTTCACTTTTTTCTCGACTTTCACGTCGTCTGCTGTTTTAACTATAGCCAGATTACGGAATATATATTAGCGCCGCAGTTTAATTCAAGGTATAGTTGACTTACCGACCTGACGGTAACGTCGAGCGCAAATTTAAATTACTTGCTGGTGACGACGATTGCGGAAAACACCCCAAGCGGCGTTACCACCACGACCTACGTAACTTTGCAGCCTCTGATTTTATCATTCTGGTAAAGAGAGCAAGGTGTAAGATGGACGTGAAGTTGTGTGTAGTAATTAAAGTAAAAAAACTTGCCGCCAAAAACACATGTATCGTTGTTTTCTTACTTTATAGCTTCATCATGAGTTGCGGCTGGTTTATAACTGATTAAATGGCTCTACGCGCTAAAGCTCTGGTTCAAAAGTTTATAGGGCCACTTTTTAGTTCAGAAATTCGCAACGCTAGATGGCGCTGATCCAAACAATAATTACTTCTTATATAAGAGCCATTTAATTAATTATAAACCAGCCGCAACTAATTTTGTAGATAGATAATGAAAACTTGACGTGGCCTGTGCTGTTTGCGGCAAGTTTACAATCTAATTTACACCCAAAAGTCGACCTCCAAAAATATAGATATTCATATGGTTTAATAAAATCGACCATATGGCATTACTTAGTAGTAATTACTTTAATTACTACACATAACTTCACGTCCATCTTACATCGTGCTCTCTTTACCAGAATGATAAAATCAGAGGCTGCAAAGTTACGTGATAACGCCGCTTCAGCGTCAGAACTTACGCGTTTGACGTCCGTTCTAGAATTGGGCCAAGTTCTTCGCTGCCAAAATGAGTTAGTTCATTTGAGGTTAGCATCGAAGAACTACGATTCTGACGGACGTCGGACGCGTCTATGCGGGGTTAGTCAGGGCCGTATTAAAGACTCGCTAAGGCCCACGTCAGGTCTCTTCAAGAGACTCTCTTGGCTGTGGCCAAGGCAGAGATTAGCCAAGGTGGGCAGCATGGCAATGTAAACTCCCCGATAACGGGGTAATTTCCCATAGGTAAATTCTCACGATTGGAGAATGTCTAATGCGGAAAAGTAATTCGCGAGTTTTTGTTCAGTAAAGTCATAGTTCTCCGTATTTTTGACTATTACTTATGTGGTTTGCTAGAGTAAAGTATATTCTTTCTTTACGAATGCGATGTAAGTTATATTCAACTCAATAACACAAAAAGTATCTATGAAAAACCTTAACAACCTATGAAAATTGAGATTTAGCAGTTGTCAAGTTTTTTGTTCAAGGATTCAAGATAGCTAAAAATATGTTGTGAGTGAGATAGACAAAATAAAAAAATATAATTGTCATCAATATTTGAGAGGTGTGTATATGGTACCTTACATAGAACAAGTGGAATAAGAATATAAGGTACTTTGTTAAAAAAAAAAAAAAAAAAGAAAAGACATCGACACAATGTGGCACAAACTTATATCCTAACACGTAATGTCGCAATATTTATATAATACAATTACATTACAAATATGTACAAATTATACTAAAAACAGGGCAAGTTTTTTGTTTTGTTTTCTTTACAACAAGAAAATCATATGGCATCCAACTTGATGACGAGTACATCAAATAGGTCTTTGAATTTAGTTTTTCAGAAGTCATGCACTCCAATATCACTTGCAGTGTTCACTAAATCTTTGAAAATTGTGTCAAGATTCTGTAAGAGAAATAAAGTGATGGTTAAATTCAACTTTAATGCTTGAACCACTAGTTTTATAAATTTTTTCTTTAAACTCACGTCTGATGGAACATCGTCATCAGATGTTTTACCAGGACTGTCGCTTGTCAGCTCTTTGTATGTACTAACATTATCTTCAGTGCTATCGTCATCAAAATTACCATAATCCATATCTGGGTACAATTCACCTTCATCGTCTTCATCGTCGTCGTCGTCGTCATCATCATCTTCTTCTTCCTCTACCGATATTTCGTTCAACTCTTCGTAATCAACTGGCTCTTTTTTAATCTCCGTTATAAAATCAGCATTGTTTTGGGTACTATCTGTTGGTTCTAATAACGTGTCGTCTAGTGCAGTTTCTCGGGAAGACTAGAAAATCGATTAGCAAGTTAACTTGTGCAAAAAAGCAAATTTTTGTATTTAAGGAACGACTATTCAGTATACTTTTCCTACCTTGGGTGCGCCCTTGGTAGGAAAAATAGGGTTCACACCTGGTGCGCATCCAACCAGGGCAAGCACAAGGAATCCCTTGGGACCTGCCAAGCAGGATTATTACTTGTCCTGCTTGCTTGGTGCTTGCCCTGGCGACATGCGCCATCAGGTACGAAAACTACTATTTTACTAGGGCAAAAAGTAATCTCTAAAGAACGTTTTGAATTAAAAGTTTTACAGTTTCAATCATAGTAAATTCTTTCGATGAAACTTCCTGGGTTTAAAACCATTCAATTATGGTATGAAAACGAAGCTATGCCAACTCAAGAAAAAATAGAGCAACTTTTTGAGTTACCCACGTGATGTGGCGTTTCGTATTGTACTTAAACATGTTATCATGTATCTACATCACTACAATTTTATAAAACGCCTCACATTCAAAGAGATATTTTCTTGTAGCGTATAAATTGTAAATGGGAAGTATAAATATATTCAAATGGAAAGAAAGTAAAAAATATGAGTCTTAAGAAGCAATAACTGTTAACAAAAGTGTACGAGATAGAGCTAGTTCAGTTGACTGTTAAAAAAATTAAGAAGCTTATTTAGCCGTTGTGCAAAAAGGAGCTGTCTGGTAAAGTATTCTTTTTTTACTTTTTATACTTTGTAGCATGGTTGCTATATTGTTTTAGTTTTGTTGGATAAAAGTTTAAAGACAACCATTTATTGAAACTTTATCTTGCCTTAAGTACAAAGGTAAGTTCTGCATATGATTGTCTAATACAAACTGCTGATTAACAAGTACTTCAACTAGCTCTATCTTGCCTGCAACTGTCAATATATATAAAATATTACCACTGAGTGACTGATTTGTAGATTTTCTGCAGGTATGTTGGTATGTTTGATAGACGTCGACTCAACATCGCCAGTTAAATCGACATCAATACCGCTTTTCATATTTGGATTTGCAGATGTGATATGCTTATTTTGTTTTGTATCAATTGGTTGCTTCTCACTAACTTTAGTACTAATACTATCACTAGCCGTCGATTTTTCAGCCTCGTTTTTAATCTTTGGATTTGTTTTTGGTTCACCAGGACAGTTGTTACCTCTCTGCCGCCTGAACCTCACAATAATACTTCTACCTTCCCACATTAAACTATGGGCTGCTTTGTAAGCTGTTATCGATTCGTCTACAGAGTTGTATCTTATGAAAGCATATCTGAAATCAAAATAAAATTAACGTGATGGGAGTCATTAATTTTTTTTTAATTTTGAAGAATTAATAATAACTACCGTGTGTTTCGCATTTTTTGCGCATATCCTACGTCAACTCTAACTGCAGAGGGAAATTTACTTTTGACTTCGTTAACATTCACCGATTCTGGTAAGTTTCCTATGTAAAGTGTATAAGGATCGATTTCTTGAGGAACAGGATTATCTTCATCCCTGAGAGATTTTCTTTCTACTTTTAAATATCCACAACCAAAATAGATTTTTTCCAACTCCTTGATAGCTTCATCAATATCTGTACCTTCTGACATCTGTACAAAGCAATACCTAGCCCCACTTGGACTTTGAAAATGTATGTTTTGAATTGACGAATGAAAATTTCTGACTATTTCTTTGTTCAGTTCAGGATCTGGAAATTTGATTATCAAGCTCTGAGCTCGCACAGATCTGTTGTGCTCGTTCTCGGTCTTCAAAGCTTTTTCTGCATCTTCTTGATTCCAGGCGCGGGTCGGATAGCTCACCGACATTGGCTTTCTCTGCTTACTCTTCTTATGCCCTCCTGTATCATCCTAGAAGTACAAGGACCGTTGATAATATTTCACAAGTGAAAATAGAATTTAATAATGCCCGGACAAACCCTTTTATTCTGATCCCCACAGTTCTCCTGTTTCGTGACACCAATGGACTGATTTATTGGCAGCTGCATGTGACTCAACACAGTTTCCTTGCTTTTCTGCCAGTCCAGACCAAGAGCTTGACTGGTCATCGCAGCAGTAGCTCCGTAGTAAGAAGCTTGATCGTACTGTCCCTGAATGTGGTCGTACCTCTGCAACCTCCTGTTATTGCGATAGTACTTGCCCCTCTGCTGGTGCTGGTACACATTGTTCCGGTTGTGGTTGTACCTCTCCCTTTTAACGTAATTGTTCCTGGCCGGCACCTCCTTTTGAAACGCGGTCAGATCTCTGTGAGCGTGCTGTGTCAGTTGTTGAGCGGTCTGAGGAGTTATCCATTGCCAGGCAGTTGCGTGCGGCCAGGTATGAATCTGTGGAACTTGAGCAAACATCGCCGGAGGTGGCGGCACCGAGGCTTGCGGTGGTGGCATGGGTGGTAGGGGTGGCTGTCCCGGTAAGGGCTGGTTGAGGCTCGTCGGGGTTGCGCTCGCGTAGTTGAGGTAAGACGAGGCGTCATACCCATAGCTGACAGCCTCTTGTTTCACGTAAGAATGCGACTGGGAGTGTGCCTCGACGTTGCCGTCACCCTGTAAAACACACGTGCCGTGTAAATGTCAATAAATGTCAACAAAACACTGGACACCAGACAGATTTACACTTGTATTTTTTATTTATCATAAAATAAAAAATTGGATCGTGTTTAGTGAAGTTGCATGATTGTGTGCAACGGACTTACACTTATATTTCACTTCGCGCTCCAAATCTACTGAATAGAAATACTCGAGTAAACAAAAACAATAACAGCAGGTGTTTAGTGTTTATGCTAGTATAACAAATATACGCGTGTGTAGAGATTATTGTTGTTGTGTATACACGTGAGTCACAGAGAAAGAGAGAGAAAGATGAGACTGTACGATTCTTAAATTCTTAACCTAAATTCGCAGAGTGTGTTTATGTTGGAGCAACTTGGAAATTTTTTTTTGACAAGTCGTGTGCAGCAACGGAGAGAAAATGAAGCGATTTGGCGGGCTAATTGTGAAGTGAGTTTGATCGAAGCCGGTAATAGAAATTTTTAATCGGTACGCCGAGAGCCGCTCGAGAAAAATAATGAAGTACTTACCGGACGATTCATCATTAATTAATGAGTATCCGTGCAACTTCGCTAGACTTTTCAGGCTTCGCTTCGTGTGCCCTTCGTCCTGTGAGACTAACATCACTCGAGGCCGCGATCACATGGAGAACGCAATGCTCGATCTCTCTCACTCTCGAACGATTTCGTATATCGCGCGGTTCGTGCTGCAAATGTGACCGCCCCCTTACACATACCCCTGTGATGGGGTGCAGTTGTGCAGGGGTGCAAATAGAGCTGCGAAGTTGTACGCAATGGAAGTAGCCAATCGCGGACTTGCTTGCTTTGCTCTGATTGGCTGTTTCTAGTAGGTACGCACAGCCGTCGTAGCTCTACGTGAAGTTTCATTGCTCCATAGGTGTGCAGTATAATATTGTATGGAACCATCAACCATACGACTACTTGTGGGAAACATCTGCGCATTCGTTACCCTATAACAGGCGTTTTCATTTAATTTTCCCCGCACAAGTACTTATCAGTAAAATCACTTTGTTTTGAGGTTTAGTTTTAGAAACTTGATGATTCACTTTATTTTACGAGCAACAACTGCATGTCAATCCAACAGGCTTTTTTTGTACATCTCTGCTCCTGTTAACTTTTGATGCGATGTATGTGTACATATTTCAATCAAAAATTATATTTAATTCGTCCACTAAATTATTTATAAAAAACAAGTAACAAATCGAAACTAACAATAACTATAAATGATAAAGTCCAGATTTAAGATAATAATAATATTTATCTTCTTACTGGTAATTACAAGTAATTTTTTTTTTTTTAACTTTTTTTGAAAGTTNCATTTAAAAATGGAATGTTATAGTTACGAACCACACGATAAGTACAAGAAACCGAGTTTCCATAGTCGGCAGCGCTCGTAGCAGAGTGGGTAAGGTACTGGACTCATATGCAGGTTGTCGGGGGTTCAAATCTCTTTGTCGGAAAGTGTTTTTTTTTAACTTTTTTTGAAAGTTGAAACGAAAAATGTGGCTTTATTCTGTCATTAATGGTAGTTGTTTTCATCGCACTCCTGGACTATTTTGCAGCCTAAGGATCTCACAAAGCAGGCCCGAGAACCGTGAGGTAGCCCCGGATGTGTGCCAACACTGTTTTTCATACCGAGGGCACACCGTGGCACTTTAAAAACACCCGTAGCAGGAAAATAACGGTAAATAATTTTTATGAAAAATTAGCAATCATTTCAAATAATTAATTATATTTTTTAACATTCAACAACAGTTTTTTTTTTCCTTACTTTTCAAGATGTCATCTCTGACGGGGGGAAAAGGAAACAAATAAACAAACTAGTAACAACTTGGTGGATTAGAGGAAAAAGTAGCAACTTCAAAATTTTATTTGAAAACCAGTCACGTCCAATTTTCTTTGAAAAATCGGACACGTTGAATTTTCCAGCCTTTTCGCGTAAAGGGAAAACTTTGTTTACGAGGTGTCTACGATATCAACTAAAGCCCGACGTGTCTGTTTCTTGAATTAAAATACGAAGTGTCTCGTTTTTAAACCGAAGCCTGACGTGTTTATTTTTTTAATAAAAATTCAACGTAGCTAGTTCTTGGAGCGAAATTTGACGTGTCTGGTTTTTGGTGCAGGATAATTTGAGCAGACTGATTTTCGAACAAAATTTTGAGGTGGCTACTTTTTCCTCTAACCCACCAAACTATAGTTATAACACCTATTAAATTATATTTTCAGTCTCAGATCTGGATATTATTTCTTACTATCAGTTTTACGATCATTTTCGCTTGGGATGGATTTAGAAATTTGCTGTTCGTTATGATATTATATTATTTACAAATAAGCACATTGATAGCTGTTGCTAGCCACGTTGAAAAACACCAATAGAAAACAATATAAATATTCCAGTATTTATTGTACTTAAAAAATAGTGTTCAAAAAAACTTTTTATTTTTTTCAAGAGACCATAAACGTATTTGAATCCTTTTTCATACGATGAAGCCTTAAAAAAAGTGTAAGAAACTAGAAAAAAAGGTTGTGTTTGAAAAATAAACAGTGCACTCGATTTTATACTACATTTGCAATAATTCGTGACGTTAGTTTATGAAATGAAAATTTCACATGATACCCAATTCTTTTATTGATTCATAAACTGAGGTTGCAAAGGTATTCTGTTCAAGATAATTGACGCTGGGTGTACGTTTAAACTATTTATTAGACTTACCTAATTACCTTGAAATTTACAAATTGGTATACCTTTAAAGGTTTTTCAGCTCAAAAAAGGTGCTCAGTGCTTTTTCCCATTGAAAATGTTGAACATTTTTAATTTGAACTGAAAAATTGGAAGCATTTTCATTTGTCTCAATTTATATTTATGAAAATTCTTAAGGATATAGTTGTACGAGCTAATTGCAAACCCCATAAAAATTTTCTTGAAAAAAAATCAAGTCAGGTATGTTTGCAAAGTTGTGAAATCCAAATCTAGAAAAAATCAAGTTCTTTCGCCTTGCATACTTTTTGTATGACACTTGTTATATGTACAGTATTATACTGTCTTTTGTGCGAGCTCCTATTGCTAAGTTTCCCTCAAGTGACTTGATGTTTTTTTTTTTTTTTTTTTTTTTTTGGAAAAATTAATTGTATAACCCTGAAAGCTTGCAAATGATCTGAAGGGTGCCATTTTTCCGTTCAATTGTATCAACTGTAGAGTTTGCCGCAAATCGCAGTAGTGAGGACATGCATGCTGCGAGAGATGAGACGAAAAGATTTTGAGTGAAAGTGTTGTGGGTGCACAAGGGACAATGTTAAGGGCAGAGCAAAAAAGAACAATGACAGAACTGAGGAGAGATTAATATAATAACATCATGTATGGGCTACAGGAATGATTTATTACGAGGCCAAGAGAAATAGAAGTATATGGAGGTTTATAAGAATATACGACATGAAGGGAACACGAAGGGATGGTTAAAAAAAACATAAATAATAATATTTAAATTGTACAGAAAAACGAAATCTATTAATTCATATTGATGGGAATGCAAGAATTCGATCAGAGGTAGATTTAGGCTAAGTAGGCTATAGCTTGAAGAGGCAACTTTTTGGGAGAGGGGGGACGGTAAAATTTGAGAAAACTGTAAATTCTGTTGCAAATAAAAAAAAATTTGAAACAAAGTCGGCAGCATGTTTACGCTCTGTACAAAGACACTACTATCTAATTTTCTAAAACAGCATGGCAAACTCGCGGTAAACGCGACATTTCAAATGGGTACCTATAGTAAACAGCGATCTCAAAAGTTGTCATCTTGCAGATTTTCTGCACTGTAGTATATTTTAACAGCAGCATATTTCAAATTCAAAGCAGTAAAAAATTATTTGGGCCCATCAATTAATCCAGAGCTATTGAATTCAGTTGCAGCACTACACATGCATGAAAAATGGCACTTCAAAAAACTTAATTTTTGATGATTTAATAAATCAATCGTCAAACGTTTCCACTTCGGGGACGTCTTTCGTGACATTTGGACGTTTACTTGGCTCTTGGCAGGAAAAATAGCTTCGCTCCGTACAATTGCTTCTTTGATGAAAAAAAAAACTGATATTTGTTGTTACGCATTATCCTACCCTTGTATTCTTGTGTGTATTGTATTGATGTAACCATGCCCTCTTTCCAAAGTTTTTCTGTTTGGTACCATCAAAGGTTTGACCGGAATCGAGGAATCACGAAAAAAGCGAGAAAACGATGCTTCACTCATCGTAAAGTTGAAACAACCGATGCATTTTACGGTTCATCGGAGCAAAGACACAACGGAACGAAAGATAAAAATCGCACCTCGCTTCGATAGACGTGACATCAACCCTGACTTTTTGTAAACGCATGTATATCACGCAAATACGGTAATATCTTGCCGCGACCACCATACGATTTAGGATTCAGATTCAAGCTCCCCTTGCACGATTGCAATCGCACTGCATCCTTATAATCACAAGAGAGTTCGGCTCCTTTTTATCTCTCGGTGTAGGTATATATACACTATAGAGCGAGGCAACGGTGGACACACGGATGTAAGTATATTATATACATATACAGTGTACAGTATCAAGCAATCACACACGTACACCCGAAGAAACGAGGAAGAAGAGGAGATATGTGTACAGAGAGGATAGAAGGGAGAGATAGAGAGAGAGAGGACAAAAGAAAGAGAAGGAGCGCAGCATCTTCTTTTTCATCCGGAGGCGGAATAAGTTGGCATACGCATGCGCCCGTACTTGCCGGCTCCCGCATCTCCCCGGCAGCTCAACCATCCGCACAGATAGTCCGAGAGAGTAGCGTTGCACACACGCACGAACACACGGCCGCTCGTAAACACACATGGTGTGTCTGGCTCTCGCGATCCAAGACGCGATCGGCACCGGCTATGCTCAGTCGTCCGCGACACCTTCGCCGCGCGCGATACTCCGTGCATACCGATCGCCAGCTCCGTCCTCTTCGACCCGAGCAACAAAACTCCCCCTTATAAACCCATAAATTTTTTTTTTTTGTTAATCACGTCTTTTCCTTATTTCTCCCCTTATCACTCTCCATTTTTACCAACAAAAGTCCCGGACTTTTTCCCGGTGCCGCGCGCCGATTTTCGCTCATCATTCCGTCCATCAGTGATTTTTGGTGCCGTCGACAGTGATTTGTCAAACAAGTGATTATACGTATAAAAGACCCCTGCCTCCGCTGATCGGTATACTCTTTTCCCCGTCACCGACAAACACTGTTATATACGGATACGAGCCAAAGCCGTGCGATCCCCCCGAAAAAGCCATGCGGCAGAACCGATCTCTCCATCCCAACCGGGTGTAAAAGAAGGAGGGGGGGGAGAAAAAAAAATCAGTTGCACCGAGTCAGCAACAATGTAAGCTCGAGCTCACGAGGATCGGCGACAGGTAAAAAAGCGACGAAAGCAAAAAAGGGGAAGAGAAAGAGGAAAAAAATCGGATGTCTCCGCGGGCCAAGCAGCGCTGACGCGCCGCGAGGATGTTCTCTCCCGGGTGGAGGCTGTTCCTCCTCCTGGTGTTGTTGTTGTTGTTGGTGGTGGGTGAGGCGCGCCGCCACGAGGAGCCAAGGCATCACCGGCACCGCCATCGCCACGAGCCCTCGGCGGAGTCGCGCTGGCACCGCTCGACGGCCCTCAGAAAGCGAGTCGAGCCCGAACCGCAGCCCCGGTCCCACGACGAGGACGACGCCAGTGACTTTGATAGCTACGAGTACGAGGAGTACACCGACGAGGAGGAGGAGGACAGGGGACGCCTGGGCAGACGGGCCGCACAGCGGTGGGGCAGGTACGAGCCGTCGAGGCACCGCTCGAGGTACCGCGTAGGGCAGTACAGCCGCGCGGGCTACCGATACCGTGGCGTCCCACGACACAGGCCACGGGTACAGGGCCACCCCGGGTGGTACTGGCCCAGCCAGCGCAGGTACAACAGCCAGAACCTCGTCGGTGGCGACGACGATGCTAGCGGTAGCGACGAGGACAGCTACCATCGGTACACCGGCAGACCGGCGCGCAAGAGACCGGCGGCTCACCCGGTAAACCGAAGACCGAATCGGCGCTACACGCCGGAAAGTGACGAGGAGGAGGAGGAGGAGGATGATGATGATTACACCTACGAGGAAGAGGACGAAGATACCATGGAGGAGGAGGAGGAGGAGGGCGACCGATCGAGGAGGCGGCTGAAGGGGCCGTCAAAGTGGGCCAGCAGCAAACTCGACGAGTGGACGAGGCTCACCAGGGTGGTGCCGGACCAGCTGAACGAGTCGCGCTCCTCGTACCACGAGCCCTCGGCCAAGAAGGGCAAGGACGGGTTTCCAGAGGAGGACGAGTACGATGACGAGGAGGAGGTGTGGAGGGACGTGGACGGGGAGGACGAGGGGGACAACTCGCTCAAGACCTTCGACGACATAATCCGCAGACTGACGGGGGAGCGCGAGCCGACGACGACGAGCGCGACGGTGGCCAGGCGTGGGTATCGCTCGAGCCCGGAGTCGGAGAGCTACCCGAAGCGCGACGTGTACGGGAACCTGAAGCTCTTCAAGACCAATGGCTCGCGGGTCGTCGGGGCTGTTAGGAGCGAGGAAGCGGGGAGCCTCGTTGGTGGCTCGAAGAGGAAAAAGAGCCTCGGGCTCGAGGATCGGGGTGATCCGGCCAAGTGGGGAGGAGCCGAGGAGGCGCAGCTCGACATCGAATCGGTGAGTCCTGCTTTAGATCGATTATTCGTGCTTTATTGGATGTTATCCGTGCAGCTATACGTAGTTTTGTTACGCGCTTCGCATCGTGCGGTTTTACGCGTCAGTAGTTACGGGTGGTTATTGGGTATTCGAGTACGTGCCAGAGGGGGGGAAAAAAAAGGCCTTGCACAGCGGTACTTGTGTTATTTTTAGCTATTCCTGCAAAGTGGCTCCGCGGTGAGATATCGGAGAGACGTATCGCAGGGAGGAGAGAGATCGAGGCTTGCTCTTGGAGTTTGCGAATTTTGGATTTTGGCAGCGATTTCGGGAAGGGTTTTGTTTTCTCGTCAAGCGACTCTTTCGCTTTTGGGATTTTTGCTCTGTCAATAAAATTGACGTGGCGTCGATGCTTTAAGAGAAAAATTTTGGTTTTATCAAAGAGTCGATTATTTATTCCTCTATTGATAATACTTAACATCATCAGGTAGATGGTCAAAGAATGTTGGACGCATTTTTTCAACTTTCAATTGGATGTGAATGACATCATAATTTACAAGTGTTGGCAACACACGTCTCAATGATACATATTGTTGGGGATCCCATTAGAATTTTTATATAATTTTTTCATTGACGATCCCCATTGATACCAATTATAGTATACTATGGGTGTATCATTGTTTTTCACTATCTTAGTCTTATCTGTACTTTTAAAGATCCTCAGAAGATAAAAATATTTATTTATGTTTAGTTGAAGCGTGAAATAGATATACTAGTGTACTATAACGGCTTTTATTGACTATGTTCGTGAACCACAGTTGTCATTTCGCTTTTTTTTAACTATATTTTTGTTGATATTTAAATACCTTTTATGTAAAGATCATATACAGACCCTTAGTGGAACGCTTGACACCTAAATGCAAAAAAATGGTCGGTAATTTTCTCAGTCCAGAATAGACTGCACGCTTGAGTATTTTACAACTAAATTATTGAGACATCTAAATGTTATTACCCTTTAGGTTTAAAAACATGGTAAGCACCTCGAGTGTTTATTACATTGGGATTTTATACCTTAAGCATGTGCTACGTTTGAAAAACTGAACACTTGAGGCATTTTATCTTGAAACTCATGATGGTACACTTTATACTTTTCAAATACTTTTTTCTTGGTCGACAACACAAGATTCGTCTGTAGAGCAGTCATGCCTTCAAAATTGTATGAAAATTCCATCAATCACTAGTGTCATCCGCCCTTACGATGTCCAACTGTGCACTTTTACTCAACATTTTCATGATTTAACTTACTTTTTCAAACTTCTGAAATTGGCTTTTCTTTGAAAGTTGAAACAACCAGCTCGATTCGAGTGCGATAATAAATCAGTTGCACTCGAACCACTGACCTCTCAGCCCGGAGCTAAGGGGAAACGTTATTCTGATTTATGTACGAGAGGGAAGATCCAAGTGCTCGCGAAAACCATATTTAAAAGTACGGAAATGAAAAAAAAAAAAAATCTTGGATCGAAAAAGGACGATGACTAAGAATATTTTTGCACCACTTGCATTTTTCCTTCCCATACACCTCTCATTCCAACACAATATTATATATGTTTGCAATACAATGCAGGCGATGATTACGCCTCTCTGGCAGTGTAGTGGGAACAGAGAGAGAGAGAACAGAAAGATTTACAAGGAATAACTGAATAAGCTTTAAAAACTCAGGCCCATATTTGTGTGCCGCGTGAGCGCACTTTTGCAAATGGATCGGAATCGTCATCCGGAGTAAGAGTCGAGAAATGTGACTACTCGCCATCTCTGGGGAAATTCATCCTTAAAGTGCAGGAACAGCACTTTTTCCCGTCCCATTACCCATAAGAGAGTCTTTCAAACATTCTTTTCTTGATTCTGTCTCAGTGCTCCCGTGCTCAATTGAGGGGTTGGATATGTCCCCAGGAATAAAAAGTTGCCGTTTGTAAAAACAAAAATTTTCGATTTCACATCTGTTTAGTTTACATATTACTTATGTAATTTTTCCGCGCGTGTGGCTTGAAAATTTGCCGATAAAAACCTCTCGCCCTCCACGGGAGAGAAAAGTAAATGGCCAAGCGTTGCCTGGAGCATCTAGTTTGTGTCCATCCCACGGGTCAACAGGGCTTGTTTACCACCAACAAATCGCAGGGTCCCTCGTTCATTTTGCCAAAGGGAAGGAAAACGGAGATCGATTAACCGAAATGACAATGACGAGGATACGAGTGAAGAGTGAAGGGCTACACTGGAGAGGGACAACGATTTTCTATTGTATACAGCATCTCAAACACACACCGAAGGGAACAGGAGGTTTTTGGCGCTCACCTGCACAACCCGATATATTATAATACTCGTGGGACGGAATAGAGGATAGCGCTGTTCTTCGAAAACTTGCAGATGCCGCAGGCCGTAATCACACCAACATCTCTGATCGGTACGGTCGTTTGTGCACAACTGCACTCGCGCGGAAAACCTATCGATCGGCGATCGTAAAGTCCGATAATCGTCTTGATTTTCCGTCCAGTTTTTGTTGACGCTCACGCCAGTTATTTACGTTTCTTCGCTTTCGTGGACTTTAATCACAATTTTTGCCTTTATCTCAACATCATGCAAAATAACTAATGCAACCTCAAACAGTTGTTCCATCTTTTTTGCTCTTGCAGCCGTCACATTGTCTTCTTCTCTTTGCGTTGTCTTGAATAAAATGTATATTTTAACTTTTGTATTCATCAAAAGCTGTGTAAAAAAACCAAAAAACTGCTTTTTAACATTTAATTCGGTAGTACTTCCAGAAATACAACAAAACACGTGTCAATTGTTTTTATTTTCTGATGAACAGTTACTCCGTCGTAACCCATACGTGTGTTATATCGAATCAATTTTAAGGTCACATTCAAAAGTACAATATCACGACGATACACGTGTGTCGTGGTCGATGAAACACAGAGAATCTAATGAAGAGAAGGACAAAAAGAACTTGGTTTATCAATTGATGGTTTCACAAAAATATCACTGCTTGGTATTGGTCATTCATGCCGCCGGTTACACTGCAGGATAAAAAAAAAAAAAAAAAAAAAAAAAAAAAAAAGAGAGATGTAGGTACACACCACCTTTTCCGCCGCACCGGACTACCGGTCTGTCATTTCGCCGTCCCTTCGTGTGTATACATATACTTGCAAGCGCGCGTCTTTACATTTTGCCGAGAGGAGGCTCATTCAGAAGCAAAAGGTCTGAGTGTAATTGAGCATGACTTATACGCTGAAACCAACTATAGTCAGCGAGGAAAGATCGAAAGAGGCGAACGAGATGGGAGATTTCCCCTCTCTCTCTCTCTCTCCTTCTTCGTAGCAAGGGCTTGTGTACCCGACGTTTATGCTCACTTGGACTTTATGTACTGGTGTAGGTGTACCTACTGCCAGATGCATATATGGACCTTTGGCTTTGTTTCACTTTTTTTTTTTTTTTTTTTATTTTTCCCTCTTACTATGTAAAGAAATACGCGGCGAATGTTGATTTTTTTGTATTTCTGACATCGTGTGTCGCGACTATCATGAGATTTATGGGTATGGTGGCCAAGCCTCGCGTCGAGCATCTTTTTTTTTCGTCGAATCGATGCTTCGTCGTGTATTTTCTTTCCTTTATCATTCAACATCGGGCTGAATTTTCATTATTGAAAAAAATACGGATCTTTCAATCACGTCTCTACACATACCCTGTAAAACCGTCAAAGTAACTCTTAGTATTACACTTGCCTTGTAACCAAATTTCAACTCTAAATATTGTATAGAACGCGAGTTTTTGAGTTTCGAAAAAATGACTCAAAATGGAAGTTTTCCCTATTTACAAAGAAATGGCAGAACCAATTTGAACCCAACGCGGCTCATTTTCTTTGTCTTAAAATTTGCACATCCTTTTTATCAAACACTTTTTTATGTGCGAATCTTCGATTTTCTTCTAGACGCAAAAAACATGTTTTGGCCATTTTTACCATTTTTTGGGGGCTCTTGCCGACATTTCCACTTCTTAAATTATGTGTCAATTATTTATAATCCATTGTAACTATTACACTATTTTTTTCAAGCTAGTCAGAATTTTCTGGGCTGAATAACAATTGCGTTCATAAAAGTTGACACTATAAACGTAACGCATGAGTATCTTGTGAATGTTTCATGTCTTTATAATCTATTATTACGATAAAAAAAATCACATCTTTCGAGTTATCTTAGTGTGTAACATAAAAAAACAGGAATGTACAAAATTGTTTAACAATCCAAGAAATATTGAATAAAGCGTGCGTTTATGAGTTCTGCAATAGTCTCGAAATGGTAAAAGATTGCAAATCAATTTTCATCCAAGCCCACTGGCTTTTCGATGGAATCAAAGCCCCAGAGATTTAAAGGAGCAATAAGTAGGTACCTACACGGTTTAAATTTTTGAAAAAATGCCACATTTTGTTTCCTAAAAATTCAGGAACTCACATAAATGTTACAGATATCTTTGGTGCTTGCAACGAACTAAAGAATCTCAAAACTCTCAAGAGACAAGAAAAAAATATTCTCGCTTTTGTTGCAAAAAAAAACCTCCCTGTACCAGTTACAGTTGACAACAAATTATTCTTTCTTCTCTCGCGCAACAAGTAAAAGCTCGCGAATGAACAAAACAAACGTGCACCCACGGTTCCGGCACACATGGAGCAAAACTCGATCCCCAAAGACAACGGTTCTGCGAACCAGAAAAACCACGAAAACGTTACTGTTTATCATTACGCAAGAGCTCCGTCAGGGGCAGTAGCCTCTCGTCCCTCCTCCTCGCAACGCGCGATACATCGCTGCACGCGAGCTTTCAGGAAGCTTCGGGCAGCACAACCACCCGATTGTGCGCACGACCAACAAGCTCCTTATTTTACTTATCGCCCCCACCCCCGCTCTCTTGAGATACGTCCGCGAGGAGGGAGCTTACGCTCATACATATATACATATTTACGAGCGTGCAATCTTTCGTGTATACTTTTGGGCAATAAAGAGAGAAACGGCCTGTTCTCGCGTGTGTATATAATGTATATCGCGGGGCTCGCTTGTTACACGCGCCGATTCTGTGCAAGTTATTGTACACTTACTTCTCGCTTCCTTCACTTCGAGCTTTTCTCCGGCAAGTGAGAGGATAAAAATGCTGATAGGCGCCTCGAATCGACGTATAAATAACGCGCCTCCCGTCTATCTGCGTCCCTATATATAATATACGCGTGTGTTTAGACTGCGCGCCATTTGGGCTTTCGGACGGGCGTATCGAGTTTCTCGTGTCTCTCTTTAATTGCCATCCGCGTTTCAATGTTTCGCTGTTGGCGCTTGCGGGGCGCGCGACAATACGCACCGCTGTGCTCGTTGAGTTATTACGCTGTTGCATCGGTTGTACTTTGCTTGGTTACAAGTCGAATTTGCTTCTTTTCCCTCGATGTGCAAAAACAGAATTGGCGCTTGTTTCGGGAATCATCGCGTTACAAGATGACTTTAGTGACTCTATACACATACGTTCTGCATTCTATTTTGGAACGGTACATTGTACATTTGGATCTGGAACGAATGCTGTGTCATTCGATTGTACATTTCATCGAATTTTTTAATTAAAAACTACGCGTGAGTTTAACTCTCGAGTTTAATGATATATACTACCACTTTTTTTTTTCTTTTTCTTTACTGAGCTAGTCGTCCATGAAAACTGTCTTATTAGATAGTCCGAGATACCGATCACTTTTGCCGATTATTTCCTTTCCGAACGATATTCCAAATTTACGCTATTAAGGTGAAGAAAAGTACTATACCTCAATTATTTATTATCTTGAAGATATCGTCTCAATATAAAATTTAAAAAATATACACCATTGAAAATTTGAAAAACAATATACAAGGGCAGAGAAGAAATCAGTACTTCACATAAGGTGATTTGACTTTTGATTCGCTGTACACAGTTTTAGTGGGTACATGAAATTTTAAGTGTATTAGTTAAGAAACATTCATTCGTTCAAACTCGTACAGTTTTCAAGAAGAAATAAACGTTTTTTCTAAGTCTGCACTACCATCACATATATTAGGCTAAGTACCCGGATCTCAAGGAATTATCAAGAAAGTCCATGACATTGTACTTGGAAACCACCGATAAAGGATACATGGCATTGCGATTTTATCAAAATTTTGGCTAAGGGTACATTTTAAGTGTTGCATGAATATTCAGACTTGAGAAAGATTTTATTAAACCACAAGTGTTATGTTTACTGGAAATTAATTGCATACAATGTCGCGAGAGGACGTCTCGGCAATTTTTAAATATCTACCAACGTAATACGTCAAATTTGTACCAAGTATATGATTTTACTGTTGACTAAACGTATAATACATATAGAAAATTTTACATCGTAAACGCCACCACAGTGAAAACACGAAAACAGTTTCATTTACTGACAAGGTTACGGCTTTGGACTTTTGGTGTTGATGCGGCATTACGTTAACAGATTACCCAATGAAAAGAAAAAAATAAAAACAAAAGAATACATTGTGCCTGACAATTTAATCGAGTAGGTATTTTACTGTAAGAAAAACGACTACATCAAGCAAAAGAAAACGTAGTTTGTTATTGTGATGGTAGAAATGAAATTTCGATAGTTCAAGCAAATCATTGTCAAGATTAATTAGTGTAATAAGTGCCTTAAAAGCATAAGTAATAATTGTCTCGAACATCATGTTTGTTGTCTCCCAAACCAACAGTTAAATGGAATCGGACAAATATTAGATCTAAGGCTTCTTTACTTTCTCCTGTATTGTGTATAAGGGATTTTTGGGTCAAATTTAACCAGAAATATACTTCACTGACAATCACAAAGAAGAAGAAAAAAAAAGTTTGTTTTGATGAAGAAGTATTTTAAATTTTATGACAGCATTTTTTAGGAAGTCACAAAAAAGCCAAAGTATAGTTTCAATAAGTCTGTAATGTTTAAAGCAGATCATGTAGAATAATAAATCGTACAACAAATAGAAAATGTATTGTTACATTTATAAGTAATAGTCTTACGAAACTACTCTGGTTGTACCTCTATTTTCAGTAAAAAAATGGATTTCGGAAATTAAATTAAATTCCTTTTTTTCTTCGTTACTATTTATATTTGTTTACTGAATAAATTTACGTAACATTTTCCTTTCTCACAAGTAAAAATGTTTGTAGAAGTGAAAATAAGATTACACTTTTCAGCACAAAAATTAAGATGGAACTTTTTGAATGTTGAACTTGCGATGGTATTTTTTTCAAATTTAAAAATCAAGAGAGCATCTTCACAAAACTAAAAAACAAAACGTATCGCCTGGTCTCGTTTTAAATGTCAGGGTGAGAGACCAATGCGCAACCCACTTACACGCACTCACGCAGACCAGAAATTAAAAAAAAAAAAAAAAAAAAAAAAAAAGGGGGATCGAAAAAAAAAGAGGAGACAACGATCGGAGGTGTGATAAATCGGGATCTCATTCTCTTATCGCGCAACAATGTGCCAAAGCTTACATTACAGCGCTCCGTGGAACAGCAGTCACAACTTATATGAATTCCTTACACTGTAGCAAACGCCGTCTGAGATTGTCTGCCGAGTATGATATAAGTTGTGTACACTATATACACATGCACACACGCCCTCACGTTACTTTTCATACAAAGTTGTACGGTCATATACTCACAGTGGTACCGATGCACATACTGTGTAAGGTATACAAGTACATGCATTTTACCTTAGGTATCGCACGGCTCATTGCCCTCCTCCTTCCGACTCTGCTTCTTCTCCTTTATCTTCCTCATTTTACCTTTTTTACTCACTCCCTCTCTTCCGTTGCTGCACTTGCACGCATCTGCTTTCTTTTCGTCCGGATGCGTCAATATTTGCACACGTCGCACGTTTAAGGATCTTCCCTGGGTGGATGTATGCGCGCTTTACGTACTAGCGAAAAATTTCTTTGTCATATTTTGCGTAATAGTGCGCGGATGTGTGCTCTGATTTACATGCACTTTTCCAAGCTTCAATGTCACTTTTCTGGCCGTAAAATTTGAGGGCACACGCAGAAAAATGAAATATGCAAACCTTGCAAAGCCACTGCTTTACTGTACATAAAAGGCGGGGTCCAACAAAATGGAAGATTTATTTTTTACCTGAGTTTGAAAGATTAAATTAAATTGTAACAGTTATTTTTTCGAGATCAAAGTTTCGACATACTGGTGTTTTTACTTGAAATAATAATCATGCGTTTTTAATTGACGGATAAACAATACACCAATGTTCAAATAAATTTGGCTTTTGAAAAAAAAAAAAAAAAAAAATGAAACATAAAGAAGCCAGCAAACGAATTTGTTCTTCATTACCAGACATCATTATGGGACACATTGAATTCGAGTATTAACGTCCTCTGTGATCGTGATTGAAAGAGAATGTGAAATCAGGCGAGCAGTGAGGGGACGAAAATTAAAAGAATAATTCGATGGAATTACTTTTTTATGGTTTTACTTTGATCGACGTCTCGCTGGCTTGTTGCGACAGCCTCATTATAGGCCAGGTACAATGAAAGCTACATAAATTATTTTATTTCGTTTTGACTGGAAAAAAATTTCATCATGAGAATCGGTGTTCTCGCTGTCAGTGATTGCCGATGGCTGCCGAGGACAACACGTGGAGATGATACGTACGTGCGGAACAGTTACTAGGTGCTGAAACGAGAAATTTTTTTAACAGTGGTAAACATGATTATTTAAGAGTATAGATATCCCACTTTTTTACTCATTCCTTTGCTCATTGGATATTCATGTGTCATCTCAGAGAAAAGACCACTTTGATACTTAGTCCCTCTGCCGATGATTTTGACATTATCCCAATCAAACGATATTAAATTTTATGGTCAACAACAGCAGAATCCAATTCAAACTTTCTTTGACTCTATTTGACAAAGCTTTCTTCGTTTGACTTGTTTATGAGGTGTAAAAAGGTCTCTTGTATTTAAATCAATGCAAACATAATTTTGGTCCCACTTATCTATCTTGCCTATTCCTAAACGAACGATTTAATTTAATATACATATAATTGTATAAAATTGTAAGAAAAGTAGAAATACTTTCAAGTTTTGATATGAAGGAAAATTTTTTAATGGTATATTGTACTGTGAACCCATTTTGCATGCTGCAATGGTTACCATGCGTAGTAAATGAATGATTATTATTTAGTTTTACAAATTTTTATTTCCGTAGTCAAATTTTCAATGCATTTATTTATAAAACGTAAATCGATACGTATGCTTTTCTTCGTTTATCTTCTTGTTGTTTTTACTTTGTACCTAAGATTTATTTTGGAGTGTGTATATTTAAATATAATAAGTGTTGAATGTAATGTTCAACCTGATGATGCTGGCACACCAAGCGAGCGAAACTTGAAATAAAATCAAGCTAAAAATAAAATTAGACAGAAATCATTCAACCAAGGTAATCTTTTGAACTTCATCCGAGGCTGGTCACTCGATTTTACATTCTCTCTTAATTATCTAATATAATTTCTCAGTATTTTTTAGTT
Source organism: Copidosoma floridanum (assembly GCF_000648655.2). The sequence continues at coordinate 153,750 of NW_019379483.1, forward strand.
GTAATGTTTCGTTTTCAAAGTATTTCCTTACAGTTTATACACGTAATAATAAGTAATAAAAATTGTATAAAGCATGATTTCACATCAGATATTTTTAACAAAAAAAATTTTTGTAAACAATTAGACTATGTACTTGTTATAAAACAATTGAAGTGTGTATCATCGTTAATTTTTTTTGTTTGAATTTATTAATTTTTAAAAGATGTGGGTTACGAGAATGATAATAAAAAATTAATAATGATAAATTAATATACATTACAATTTTTATTTTTTTCATAATTTAAACTCAAAAGAGTCTCAGAAAAAGCAAAGCTAAGACCTTTGGTAAAGCTATTTTATTGGCTGATGTAAAAAAATTTACAATAAATGTTTCTTGTTTATTACCAAAATAAAAAATCTGTTGAGGTCAAGAAAACGAATCGATGAAAAAAACCATATCTTGTCTTTTAGACTATTTCCGTGATACGTATTTATAATACAAAATTCTAACATCAGTCGCTTCTCGATCAAGTTAATCAAAAAACGTAACGCAATCATTCATTGCAAAACAACATTTATTTATTGATTTTTTAAAAGAATTATCAAAAAAAAGTTCTACTTCATATTTTACAGTGCGAATCCTACTTAAATGTCATGTATTCATGAAGAAAATGATACTAGGATTGAGGTAGTTCTTTATTTAATAGCTCATAAAATTAACGAGTTTCTTAGTTAAAAGTATCTACGCCTGAGTACAGAATACAAGAAAGTAACGCAGGGTGTAATAATTTTCACGAAAAAAAAAAACTGGAAAATTCTTAGAGTTTGAAAGATTTTTCAGAGCAATATTTACTTAATATATGGGTGCTGGTAATTTTTTCACACTTGAGACTACAAAAGCGTCACGACAGAGTAATGCAACGAAATTCCGGAACAAAAGCGCGATGAGCAGCAAAATGACGGTGATGAGATGTTTTCTTGAATGAAACGTTGTAAGATAAACCGTGTCTCTGAACACATACCTCTTGCGCAACGTGTTATACTTACGCCTTTTGATAATGTACTTATGTGCACATTAAAATGTCGACTATAAGATAATTCTTATTTTTTTTCTTTGAAATTTGACCCTGTTTTTCTGTATACACCAAAGGATTAAAAAAAAAAATATATATTTTCAAGGAAAAAATATGTTTTTTTACACATTGGATACACAAGTTTCTCATTTTTCAAAATCGATTGAATAATGAACATAATTTTAATAGCGTACACTCGTAGTGCCTTAAATAACATTATCAGTATTATCACGCAGATAGATATCTTTAAAGCCTTGATCTACAAATACGAATTGAACTTTGCAAATAAACCATCTCGTCTAGTATTTCCCTGACCTTTCATCTTTCGAGTTCGTAAGGCATTTTTTTTACTTTTCCGATTTTATATAGAGGCGCCTTCGTTAATATCAATCTCTTTGTTGTTTATTATATATTTACAGTTTACGAATACAAAAGGGTATAAAAGAGGTACAAGAAATTGTTTAAAGTGATTCAAAATTTTACATGATGGATTTAGCAAACCTCTGAATATGAATATATATATACATCTCTACGACATTCATACTTCTCGAAAAGTTGCAAATGAATCAGATGTATTATTTTTGGTGGGCAGCTATTGATGCATTTATAGTATTAATAATTTACTCACTTAAACAAGCATAAAACACAGTATCGAAATTGAAAACCTCAAGCTTGTCTCTCTTCATATGGAGGATGAGCGTAAACCAAAGTTCGCAAAGACAGAGGCAGACACAGTATGTATATAAATACACACGTATACCTACGCAATGGTAATTGCGCAATCGTGTGCGGTGGAGGCATGTTCAGTCTCTCGCCAGTCGGTACAGTATACCTATTCCGTATGGCCAGGGGCGAAGACGCTCGCGCGCACGAGATAGTGTATATATGCTTTTCCTCCTTTTGCGCTGCGTATATAGGGTCAGTTCCAGTGTGTCTGGCTCGCGGCCGTCCTCTTCCTCTCATCCACCGTATACGTGGCTCGCTTTTTTTTTTTTTTTTTTTTTTTTTTTTTTTTTTTTTTTTTCTCGTCATCAGGGCCTGTGTGTAATTGCATGCAAACGAGGAAGGATACTTTCGCTCCGGGGATTCTACTGGGCTTACAGATGCGCCGCCCTTGTGAACGATTCCACAAAAATGTCTGTAGATAAGGGGTTTTATTGTAAGTGTGGCATCGAGACAACGATTTTTGTCCACTAGCCATTGGAAATGTTAGTAACTAAACAGGACGTAATTAAAATTGCTTATAAAAAATCCATAGATAATGTTTTTTCTTCTACAAGTTGTCCGGCTTATTGTAAGTTTAAAAATTGTGTACAATTTTTTTTTTTTTTTTTTTGCTTATTCTTTGGCACGAATTTTTAATAATTCTGAAAACTTGCAAGCTTGTACCCTTTCTCAATTTTTTACTTTAAAATTTGCAAATTGAATTTCAGAATGTAGTACACGATTATATGAAGAGTTGCTAAATCCAAGAGCTAGTAAAAAATTTAAATTTTCTTCCCTACAATTCACTGTTCCAAAGGTTTTATTCCAAATTTCTGCTAGAAGCTTTACGCGGAATCATGCGTGTATAACCCGCGTCCACGTCTGTCGTATAGTGAATTGTTTTTTTCTCTGCTCCGTAAGGCCGTTCCTGTCGTCCTCCTCGTCATCGTCAAATCACCGTGGGCCTCCTTCTTTATTAAACGTGTAGAGTGTTTGTTTTGGCTGCAATTACGTGATCGGCCTCTTTCGCCAGCAACTTTGTAGCTGTCACGAGTGGTGTCTTACTCGCCAATAGGTGCAAATTTTTCAGTTCCTGGTGGAAAAAGATAAAAAAAAGGCTGGTAACAAAAAATATGGATACGATAAAAGTATGCAGACTTTTTAAGTCAATTAAAATGGTCAACCATTGACAGGACAACAGAATATTTCAGACTCGAAAACTACTTATTTTCTTTATATTAGATAAAGTTTTATCAAAGATCTTCGAAGAGTTATTTGAATATCAGAAATGACATAAAAAATAAATTAAAATCAAGTTAACTGCACGTGATAAATGCTAAGGTATTAAAAAATGAATTTTATCAGAGTCTTCGACCTACTTTTAAATTGTCTATTCTATGTACTACTCTTGGTGTGAATCAGCTTAATTAGAACGACAGTTGAGATGCATTAGGAAAATTTATTACAGAGAAAGTGATAAAAGTCAACAGCTAATTTACACGTAAGATGAGCGCTTAGGTATGTATTTGAACCTTAGCTATTCGATAAGTGACAAACGTTTCATGAAACACGTTTGAATCAATAACTCGTTTTCTAGATGATTCAAAAAATTTCAAGGTTATACTCTAACCAAACCCTATATTAATGAACAAAAGTAATCAAATCACAACACTGTTTCAAAAATCAGAATAAAAATAATAAAATTTCATTTGGTGCGTATCTTTTTGTCCGTATGATTACATCAAACTACAAAAATGAATTGGCTTTCGCTTAAAAGACAGATAAACTGCTTCATCTCATAAATGTAATAAGTGTATTGGTGGATGCTCAACCGCGTGTTCAACTGCTAAAAAGTACCAGTAATGAATCATCAGGATATTATTTTGCAAAGTCCAAGTGATACCGTGTAAATAGATCCCTTTATAACATAATACCAAGTACCTGCACGCGAGATAGCATCTATTTCATGTGTACAGGCATGCCTTGATAATGCTGGCTCGAAACTAAACGGTACTCCAAGCCTGAGGTTGCAAATTCACTTGAAACTACGTGGAAAACCAAGGGATCCAGTATTTCATGGTAGAGAAGCTTAGACATCGATTGGCAGCGTGAAGGAGGAAGGTTTTAATAATTATAAGGTTGCCGATGCCTTGCGGCCGCCGGCTCTTTGATTCAAGTACATTATTTCTCCATGAAGAACGTCTCCGGGAATTTTAATAACGTGGTTTGTTGATTGAAATTTCGACAGTGACTATTTAGCAATATTTAAAATGGTTGGGGTCAACTGGTTTTTCTCATTGACGTTTGACAGGACCTTTACGTTTATCTGCTAATCTATAACAGATAAATTATGTTATCATCCTGTTTTTCAATTAATCGGATTTATTTATTTTTAAGAGCACTCCGTGATACCCACGTCCACCTTGATATTTTCAAATTCATTTTCTGCGGTAAACAACCCATACGACCATCAATCTATTGTCGATGTGTTGATATTTTTGTGAATCTGTCTCAGTCTCAGTGTTAATATTGATGTTTCAACCTATGACTTTTCGTTACAAACACTAAATCCTTGTTATTGTTTCTAATTTATCTCCATGTTTACATTACTATTTGCAAGACTATTATCTTCATCTGTAAGTCTTTTTTTATTTATTTGTATCTGTTTTGAACTCCAAGGTAATTAAATTTACATTTACATTTTCTTTTATCTTTGGAACTTTTTATTATCTTGTTGCTATTAATAAACTCATATATTAACATGATATTTTACATACTAATTATGATTTCATGTATTTTCTGTCTTTATCTTTACTCTTGTGGCTGTATATATAGTATATCTGCAGTCATTTTCATATCAATAATCATTGTAGATCCGATATTAGGCTTACATTTTTCCCACTTTGAAATTTTCAGTTTTGTCGTTACGTTTTCATTACTGTACTTAAATTTCTATATTTTTGTACACTGTGTTCCACTGTTACACATTGATTTCAATGGTTTCGTTTTCAAGAGCAGTTCACGTATCATTAAAGTTTTCTATTCTACCAATCTAATGGCTCTTTACCACACTAACCAACAGTCTTGGCTGCGGCGAAGTCTATAATTACCTGACTAAAAATTACAAAAAATAGTAGCTTCTTCAATAGACGACATCTTTTTTAAGATGTACAGTTTTTCATTGGCTCTCGTTACTTTAATTCTTGTCACAAAAACTTTGAATTGCAAACAATCGGATCTAACGTCAATAGAGGAATTTTTTTACGAAAAACATAAGACTATCCAAAACAATTTATCAAAATAGACTAATACAAAACGACCGGAAATGATATCGATTTTATGCGTACCATCTTAGCTTATTTACATTGCAATACGATGCATAACTGCATCGATCAACTGAAAATTCAAAGGCCATTATTTTCAAACGGAATACAGTCAAAGTGATCGCGCTAGGTTATTCTACAATTACCTTCCAATTAAAAAAAAAAAAAAAAAAAAACACCTGTCACGATGTCTCAGCACCTTTTTCGAGTTGTTTTTCTCTTTCTTCCAAAGACTTGAACAACATCTGCCACGAAACACTTACATAACGTTGTAATCAATAACAAAATTGAATATATATATTTACGCAAGAGCCAAAACAAAATGAGCTTGGAATAAGTTCATTGTGGTTCTTAGAAAGAGAAAGGGCAAGATCATACGTATGCTTTGTGCCAAGCTGTTTCAACTTGTTAGCGCCGAATAACCGGGGGGAAAAGTGAAGGAGAAAAAAAAAATTTGTGAGCAAAGGTATCAGGGATTCGTGGGTGGAGTTTCTCCACAGTTGGCTCAATTTGCTTCCAAACGCTCACTTTACAATCTCGTTTCCACCTTCTTTTTTGAAAATTTCATCGCAAGTCATCCCTGGCGCGAAACCAAGGTCGAGACGAGGAGGAGACGCGTGCTGCTGCTGTTTGGCACAAGGCGTGAGAGTCTCTTCTTCTTCTTCTTCTTCTTCTATCTTATTGGCCGTAGGTGCACATGTACATGCCGTTCTTGGGCTAATCACATTATCGTCCGCGAGTCCATTAACCTTTAACCTGCGGTTGTGATATCAGAGTGACCATACTTTACAGCTCCAACCAATGTGTCTTCTTTATTTTACGATCAAAGTTCCACATGTACAAAGTGTGATTTTGCACTAGCATCGGGCAACATTGTTATGATTGCTTTGACTAAGCACTGAAAGTGCGTACATTTTATTTTTTTATTTTTTTTTATTTTTTTTTTGTGTTATAATCGTTACGTCTACGTTACCGTACAACAAATATTTCTGAAAAAGTGTGATCAAAGTTACATTCGAGATATTTTTATTGCTTCATTTTTAACTGAATTTCATCACCAAAGAATCAAGCAATCTAGTAGTGCAAAGACATATACCACGTAAAATTGTTATTTTTTCAACACTTTTCCTCATCGCGTTAGAAAATCGTCAGTATCCTGTTAGATGCTTTGAGTAAAGTTTTCGCATTTTGTAAAAAAATGTCACTGCTACAAGAATCCATAAAAAAGGGCAATAAAAATCTCTACCAGGGCAGCGAACGAGCCGGCTTTCAGCTTCACAGTAAACGCTAGCCTTTTGCATTAAATTGTCGTCGTATTACTACAAGATAGGAAAAAGTAAAAAAGTCTAACGCAGCAGAAAAATCAAAGGACTTAACGGAGCATGACTCTGGCGCGTGAGGAACGGCTTCCCGTGCGGCTTAAGTACGTGCCAGAGTCACCATAATCATCAATCGATGTCCAGCAGTGCTGATCGCGCGTGTAGTCCATAAAGAAATGCAATAATTCGAGAGTATTGAAGAGAGTTTCCACGAAGCGACATTATCCACCAAGACTTCTCATGGGAGTCACGTTTTTCAAGCGCTTTTATTCCGGTCGAGTGCGAATTTATTGGGCGCAGATGTTCTTCATGTCAATGACTGACGTTCCCTGTTTGGAGAATTAAAACGGTCTTCCGTATAATACTTTTTGCGCGTACGTGCTGTCTCGACTAGATCCAATGTATTGAATTTCGTTTAACGTTATTGGGAAGTTTGAGCATTTTCTTTAATTTTTTGTACGTAATATGTAAAGATAAAGGAGTTAATAATGACGCACTGAAAACAAGTAGTCCTTACATAACATACCAGTTATAGTTCAGTTATAAAAGTGTGAATGATCGATGTAAGAAATGATTTCATTTATTTTTCATAAATGTATTTTACAATTCATATCGTACGAAAAAAAAAAATAATAATAATAATAATAATGATAACAAACGCTTGTGCCATGATAAAGGCTCTTGTCAACATAATCATTTATGAGCGATGCTCCTAATGTGAATCGTACAAGACGTATTTGAATAACATGTACCTACATATTACGTGCTATAATAGAAACTTATTTTTTACGAATATGAACCCAATTCGTTCAGAATTCATCAATTTTATGTAAAGTACCTGGTGAAGGTAGCCTATTGCTTTCAGTAATGTCAAGGATTATTTTGATAAAAGCATATTTTTTCGCAGAGAAAACTTTTCATTTCGTAAAAATAGATAAAGTAATCTGGAGGTTTAATCAGTAAGGCTATTTTTTAATAGTTCAATTTCTTTGTAAAGAAGAAATAATTAACGGATTTGCACATGTGCTTTTTCACCACGCAATGCTCCTCGTGAAGGGATGGGCTACCTTCTCGCAGTAAAATGGCCTACCACATAGATCCTTCGCTCTCGAGGTGGTCTATGTGCCATCATCAACGTACTAACGGAACTACAATTGTATCAATGTGAAAATGTAACCAATAATGTAACATATAAACCATTTACTTGTGATATGTAACAAATATTAATGTAACAATGTGCCTTACTATACCAAGGCTATATGTACACGTTTACAATAAAGCCTAAAAATAAATACTCTACTTTAGTAGGTATTTGTTTAAAAAAAAAAAAATAAATAAATAAATAAATAAAATAATAACAATAATAATAATAATAATAATAATACTAATGAACGGCTATTCTTCTGAGTTTCGACGCTTCAAAAATATGTGTGGTGCTGCACATCTTCATTATGTTTTTGTGAGATACACTATACTACATGAAAACTCCATAACGAGCGAGAAAGTTAATAACAAGAGATTCAGAATCATACCTAAAGAGATCGTGACTAGAAAACAGCACCAAAAATACCATACACGAGTCTTTTGTTCTGTGGGTTAACTTTACAGAAAAGCAAGAAACGTCCCACCTGGCTTTTCTTGTACTTTTGTCGACACTTCCAAGAATAGTGTATACAAAAAAAACCTACAAAATTATACATATTACGTACACATACACATCGAGTCTGCGTTAGCGTAATGAGAATCTAAAGAAAGCCAACACGTTGATCACTGCTTGGAAAACGTGAAAAAAACGCCACGGCGTAAATCAACAAGAACCGAGCTACCACTGGTCGCAATTATTAAACTAATGACGACGAGTGCCCTCTAACGAAAGGACAAATAAGTTACGTTACTATATCATGCAATTTTACTATTTCTAATAGTAACAGCAACAAAAAATTATATGATTTTGATTCGAAACAGGGCGGAATTTCATGACAAAATGTTGATCGTTATACTTTTTGATTAACAAAAACCAACTCTCATATCGTCAAGATCTTTCAACACTTGAAATATCATACGAATAAAAGAGAATTAATTTGAAACGTAACAAACCATCATAACCACATACAAAATAACTTTAATACACCGATCATATACATCACACACAAGTGCAGCCTTAGATGAAGACTTGAGGTTCTACGCTCTAAGTAATTCATATCGATACCTGCTCAGCTTTCACCACGAACGAAAACGATTTCATCGATTAGCGATAAAGCGCTAATGAGTTGCCTACAGTGTGGCGGTGCTCACGTTGGGCTTCATTCGTTAAACGTTACATATGACTCACAATACGTCTTTCCTGATGTATCATGTTTTATACATCTTTTGGCATTGAAATTAGATAACCGTTCTCTAAGATCTTTGTTATAGCCTCAATCGAAAAAGAATTAAAATCGTTGCTTCGACATTCATCAAAAATGTTTTTAAAAAGTTTTGACTCAAATATTTATAATGTTCGGGCCTACCCTCAAGTACTGTAAATAGCTGTACTTCAGCTGGGAGATACTTTTCTACACCACTTGCGTTGCTCAATTTTGAGGATAAATTCTTATGCAATGTAACTTTTCAAGGACTTTGGATTCTATGGATCAATAATTTTTATACCCATGACAATATTTTCCCTTTATAATCTTTCATATTCAATTTATAAAAAAAATATGACTTAGCTTTTTGTATTTAGCTTGTGCTATTTGTCAATTTATAATCCATGGTAAAGCAGTAACAATGAGAAAGGAGATCTATGTTATTGTCAAACTGACAAAAGTCGGTTAAGAATAATATCATTTCCGAAAAAATTTTATTAATTCTATTTTAATGCTTTATATGAATGTAAAAGTATTGTAGTCATAAATATGATGGTACATAGGGAGGTGTGTGGAACATCAATTATAAAATTTACTTTTAACTTGGAAACTAATTTACAAAAAAATTATAAGTAAACATCAGCGCGAAATACTTCAAACTTCTAATATATATGGTATTTCGGTCAACCAAAGTTATCAAGTCCTCTCATACGCATTGCTACATAATTGCATAACATCACACCAAAAACTTAATCTCAGCATAAGCTACAACGAATCACTTAAAATGCTTGTGAAATGTACCTAAAATACCTATAATAATATTATTTTCAGTTAAACTAAGTTCACTATTACTTCAATCATTATAAAGCCAACTCTCGGTCAGTATATAATTATGTCAGAAGTTAGAGTTAGGGTTGAGCAGTTAAATCTTGGTTGGTCTAACTCTTCATTGAAACTATTGTTGTCCTCAAGAATAGACTGGGGTTAATAAAAAATTTCTACCTAATCGAGAAAGTAACTTGATCTTAGTGAGCTTGTCGTTAAACATTTACAATTTTTCGACAATGAAATCAAACATACAGCTTGATATATTTGTAAGTAAAAGAATGCTATAGAAATAGAAAAATTTATTCAAATAGTTACTTTTTCATTGCTTCTGGTTAACAACACTAATAGCAAAGTTCCAGAGATAAGAGAGTACATTTCAAATTATTTTACAACTTATTCAAAATTGAAATGTGTACCTAACTATCATATGATAAAAGGCAGTAAAAAAAACTTTCCATAACTTCTCTTGAAATAAATTAAAATATTTAAAAAAAATGACCCTTTTTGGAATTTCACAGGAAGTAAAACTTTAGTTTACCTGATTGTTTAACATACTTGGTATGGAAAAAGCCTAGTTACCATATTTGTAATATTTTTATAAAAATGCATTCTGAGTTGAGGAAAAATAACGGCAATGATACAACTTACGTTTTTTCTGACCCAACTTTGGTGTTTTTTTAGGATATTCAGTTTATGTTTCTAATTTTCTCGCTTCAATTTTTTTACAAACTATTAATTTACAATGCGAACAAAAGATTTTAAAAAATGTTGTGGATGTTACATAAATAAATAAAAAAATCGCATTTGATTGGAGAATATAATCTTATTTATTTAAATGATTTACTTAATACCAGCCGAACATCTCGTACAGCAGTTCTACATTTTCTTTAAAAAACATATTACACTCATATGTGCTAAAGATATAACTGCAGTTAATTTAAAGAAAAATACTAGAAGCTGCTTCCAAACTTTTAAGATTATAATCACTTATGAGAAGAAGTTCGCTGATCTTTGTTATATTTTCTTTGTTAATATTCTCTATCAAATGCAATTCACATAGCGTCTGTAACTCCGGTAAATCAAAAAAGTGAGCCAGTAAAATTTCGTTGGTATTTTTTTCCAGCATATCCGACTCCAACATTCTTTCAGACGCACGACTTTTAGCAGCGAGTACGGCTTTGTGCACATCGAACCGTTCGTTGTTGACGATGATTTTTAAATCACTGATCTTTTTGGTTTCCAACATTTCCTTCCAACCACGTACCAAGACACTTGGATCGAAAGTTGATTTATAGCACAAAGTAAACTGGCTCGCACGTGTAGGGCATCTTAATTTAGCTTGAAATACTTGATGATTTCGCTTGTACTTCAACTCCCGATACTTGGATCCACACTTTCTGAATAACTCAAAGTGATTGATTTCAAACGATTGGAACTTCTTGCTGGGCTTCAGGGTAAACTTAATTTTGGTCTTTCGTCGACTTTTGTCACTAAAAATTAATTTCAAATCACACTTCACGTTGTTGATTACCGGCGTAAAAGTGTACTTATGGCCGTAATCGAAATCAATTGACAAATAACGTGGACAATTGAAGTACTTGTCCATGGTCTCGTATGCCTAGTTGTTGAATTTAAACCAAACACTTGCGCAGATCTACTGGGAGTAAGTATGGACTCTTCGTTCAGCGTTGGAGACTTCTGCAGAGGCACTCAACAACGCAATGAAACACAAATAACTAATGTTCCTAAATGATGTTCAATGCTCAGATGAACACTATCAGTAGTCGGTGAACTTTTAATCACTGTTACCTGTTGCGATGCAGGGGTGCGTTTTATACGTAAACCTTTAAACTGTTGTGACTCGATGACAATTGAAAACTCTCTAGTTAATGACTTGATAATCATAGAATAATGAATGATTCAAGTCCAAGAACGCTGAGTCACAAATAACTAATTTAGGAAGGATCAAGACTTCGGATAATCGTACGCATAGTCGATACATAATTCGTACTACGTGAACTTCACGTGTACTTATCTGAAAGCACCCCTTAGCAAATCGATGACTCGTGCCTCACTAGAAGTTAGTTCTCTTTTTCCCATTACTCGAAGACCCGTGTCATTAATGGTACAAGTTTCTCGTAATTGTAGGTATGTACAATTAATTGTCAGAATAAAACAAGAAATATAACGAATAAGGTACTACTTAAATAAATTTTGATCAAATAACTTTTACTGAGAAAGTAGCGGGAAACTGTTTAAGTCACATTAAATACTCGTTAAATTTCTCAAAAGTATAGCATAAGTCGCGTAAAATTTAGCGTGCAAATAACAAAATAGGTACTTCCAAAAATAAAAATTAACATAATGGTAATATTTGTTTCCACTATCGACATTCGAACAGGTTCTGTATATTTTTCATTTCATGAATAATCTTTCACCGGTCTATATTACTTAGATACGACTTTCGCCTCACACCTAATTCCTATATCGTAGAGCCATCATTCCAGTCCAACAATTCTGAATGCGAGTAAAATTGTCAATATAAAAAAAATAAAAACAAAACAAAACAAAAGTTTAAAAAAACTGTTACAGGCATTTCCCCGAAGATGTAAATTTTACACGTTCTCGTCGGACAGCTAGCGTCAATCTGCATAAAGTGTACCCTATACTCTGAAAAAAATTAAACTCCTCATACTTCACAACTTCTGCAGTACGTAAAAAAAAAGAAAAAAAAAAAACAATCCAAACAACACCACATCTCAATTACTGCCGCTCGGTATAGTCCTCTCGACTCTTTTATACTGGCGCTTGTCAATAATAACGTCCACTATAAGTATAGCTCTATGTACAGACATCAACCGTGGAACCCGCGAAAATAATCTCCACAGCGCGTGCGTGTCATCAAGTTATCTCAGCGCGCAACCAAGAAAAAAAAAAAAAAAAAAAAACAAAAAAAAAAAAAACACTTCCGACGTTTGGACGCAAATGTACGTGCATCAGCCTCGTACACGCTGTGTGCTGGTGACGTTGTAAAATGTGATTTATACCCTGGATGGCCGCAATTGCCAAAGGCCGGCTCACACGAGAGATGAGCTAGAAACCACCCTTGTACTTGTACTTTCGCTTTGTATTTTCTTTTTTATTCTCTCACTTTTCATTCGCGTGGTCCGGGACACGGTTTCCCTCGTATTCCTAGAATCTGCTCGCAGTAGCAATTGCGCGAACGATCCCAGGGTATCCTCCTGAACCTCCTTGTCGTCGTTTTAACGCGATGATCATTCGGGGCAAGCTTTTATGACACGCGGCCTCGGGGGACGGTTTGGCTCGAGTTGCATTTAATCACACGCTACATCGCGAGGCTAATATCGTATGCATGTTCTTACAGCGCAAAGTATGCGTATACCTACTCAGCACGTGGAACACACGCGTTTACTGCTTGGATGTCCTGCTTGGACGTTATGGCTAATCTGCTTTTTTTTCCTACAGTCTAGTGGTGTATTCATTGGGATCAGTTCTGATGGTATACATGCTGGATCTAGAATTTCTTTATTTTTTTTAACTGTCCACGTAAGAATGAAAAAAAAAAAAAAAATAGCATTTGAAACGAAGGGTTAATGTTAATGCGTTATTCCATGAACCATACATAGATTTTTTTCTTATGACAATGAAGCTTGCATCATTACTGCTCTTCCTAACACGCGAGTCCATTTTATTGGTTTTTTGTCAAACGTATCGCGAACATCATAATAAAAATGAGTTGAAATCAACAGGCTATTCGGTTAACTCTCGTACCACCATCATTGAACGAAATGACAATACATGTACATTTGGCGTTTCAGTACTGATAGTCACAGAAACTCCTCGAGAAACTCCTAGTAGATATTATGTCACTTTACTCTGCATTTTCTCCAATCTAGCGTATAATATTATGTATACTTGAGTTGCGCTTCATGAAAGCAACATCTCTTTGCGTGCGACGTATGTTTATATTGGTATGACTCCTTTCGTAAGATGTGTACGTTTTATAATGGAGTTGATGAAACAAATGTGTTATAATAAAATTTTTTTTTGGCAAATTTATATTAAAATTCTCATTATTTGAGATTAAATATAAATCATGAATTTCTTAATAAAGAATTACCGAATATTCTAATATAACAATGATTCTTTTTGATAGCAGCGTAACTATTTCACTGAGGGAAATAATAGATTAAATATTGAACATAACCCGGTTCTTCTTTCTATTAGCATTACGTTGGAGTTAATAAGAAAAATACCTTATGCTTATTTTAATAGAAAAAAATGTAACGAATTAAACAATATTTCATGCATACTTAAATAAATTCTAAAAAGTTTTATGTGTTGTAATCAAGTCGTGCGTAGTCCAATATTAGTTAACATTAGTCAACATACGTGCCTTTGTTAGTCATAGTCGTCCACCTTACTGCCTTATAAACCACTGTGTTAATAAGTTTAAGTGAAAAAATGTGTAATACTGCCTGCAGGCTTCAACAACATAAAAGGCATGAAGGGCATAGCACCAAGTAATATTTAGACGTAGAGTTTTTTTAAATTACTTTTTACTCTTAATTTATTTACTCTTAATTATGACTATATATAGCCGGGAAGTTCGCAACGGTAGCATGGTGGATTAGGTTGTGGTTCTTATGGCTCGGAAGCTTGCATGGAAACACAGGCTTCCAAGTTGGGGACCAGATCTGTATATACTTGGCTCGCACCTCTGAGAAACCTATTCCTCATGTGCGTATTTTAGACTGTGGTCCGATGGTTTGGAAGCCATGTAAAATAAAGTCCCTATTGCTGTGTAAGTGATTGATCATATTAAATCTGAGGCGGTTTTTTAATACGCCAATGATGATAGCATATATGTGCAGAGTAACACAGCCAATGCAGAGCCTATTGGGCACAGTTCTCAGAAAAGGCTTTAAAATATGAAAAAAAATTTTAGATATACAGCCGGGATTTTCGATTTTAATCAAATCAATGACTATTATTGCAAGAGCACACGCCAGTTCGTAAAATATTTCAGATAATCTTTATTTTCCATTACAGTTGTGAATGAGCAGGTGTCATTCGAATGAATACAAATATGAAATGTCCTTTCAAGTGCGAGTGTATGTGCATCATGAAATTTGATTTTTTCATTACTTGTGTAATGCTTTTTGTACTTTTAAATTAAATTTATTTTGTTTCGGTAGACTTATAACTTCAGTTGTAATGACAGCCACAAATTTTCAAACAATATTTTTAATAATTTATACATTTTAGAACGTTTCATACATGTTCAGTAAACACAATGGCACTTTTAAATTTTAAATTATTTGACAGATAATTCATAACATACTTTTAAATCAATAAATATATCATTAGATATACTAAAACTATGAATAATACAACAGTTTTAAAACTTTAAAGGATGTATTCTTTTTCAAACTATTTCGACAAGTTAACTAGGATTTTGTTTGGAAAAAGTTTGTTAGCTCTTTTAATTTAAGTCCAAGTATGTCTATAAAAAACATTTTTGAAACTTTCAAAAATTTTTAACAATTTCATTATATTTTACATGGAAGAATAAAAATATTATAAGGAAAGCAATCTTAGATCAACAGAAAGACAATCATTAAAATAAAAACTGAACGTGAAAATAGTTCTCGGCCGTTTTAATGACGTTTAATCTTTTTTTTCACATCTTCATCAAGAGATACACGTCATTACGATGGATCACACGAGCTCCAACTGAAAATCACACGGTGCTGGACTCTTACTTCTTACGGAGGCTGATGCGTAACACTCGGTGAAAATATTTTTCGTGACTAGATTGTGTCAATGATACATGCAAACTTGCTTTTTAACATCGTTAGTCTTACACTCTTTTACCTTTTGGAGGAGTGACTTGTAAAATAGCGGAGGGAACGTTTTACTACAGTCAATACACGGTCGAGTGTTATTTTGACACTCGTTGAACAAATACATACAAATTGAATACCTAAATCCTACAAAATTGCGTTAACTTATGCGTTTTGCCCATCTGTTTATATCCATGCAACTTTTGTTTGAATTGGAGTATAGTATTCAGAAATAACAATCAAAAAGTCAAAGCTTGTATTCAAAAATAAACGAAAGTAGGATGCGTAAAAATGATGTTTCTTTAATAAGAAAAGCACACCAATCAAAATTGCTGACCGAGTGTTCGGACGTGATGTGTAAATTGAAAAATAGACACTTTACCCTAGCCCAAGCATCATCCACACTCTGTTGTGAGCCGTGGATATAAACAACGCACTTTCGTATATTCGAGTGAGCCTCCGATCGGCTTTTGTAGTCGTTAGGGCGTTTTATGGCGCGATTCGCGGCGCCAGCCCACTTGAGATCAAATTCCCCATACTGAGCAACAGTATTGCGTGTACGTGAAAATATTTTCGCTCGATCGCGTGGTTTTTCGAAATTACTCCATTGCAACGCGGTTGCCGGCTCTCGTGCGCTGTAACATGTGTACGGGAAACGGCGCGTCTGCAATTATTTTTGGCGATCCGTCGATGAGAATAATACCGATTGTACTTTGTTCTGGGATGTACGAGGTCTTCCTAGAACACCGAGATGAAAAATATTTTGGAAACCAGTGACAAAAGAGCGGCAATCGGATCACTCGATTTTCTGAAATTATGGCTTTCGAACGACAACTTCGTTTGCAAAGAACTTCCCGATGCACACCTGTGTTAGGATCGGTACACACGTGGTTTATAAGTATTCTGAAATCGAAATTATCACTATTATAATCGTCGTCGTCATCGATCCGTACTCTCTAAATTTGAAATAGTGAAAATTTCACTATTTGCAAAAGTAAACAATATTTTCACTGGCGGAATAGTGAAAAATAAGGGTTGCTAATTTGTACTCGGTCGATATAAATTTTAATTCTAATTATCCATTTATAATCCAACATAGCGATCTTAATACAAATAAAGATGATTGTACAACCCATACACATTGTTTCCATTGGTATACCAACAAGTTAATCAACTAATTTAAATAGTGGAAGTTTAACTTGGTAGAAATAGTGAATATCCACTATTTCCTAGTGAAACCCATTATTTTACAGTGAATATTCACTAATTCAAATAAGTTATACGTATACAACTTTAAATTAGTGAAATCGCCCGTTTCACTGCTAAAATGGTGTATATTCACTATTTTACAATATACACACACTATTTTGAAAAAGTTGTGTACTTACCACTATTGCAAATATAAAGAGTAGAACTTGAAAACTGAGCAAAAAAAAAAAAAAAAAACTTTAAAGGAAGATCGATTCTTTTGGTAAACCAACGAGGCATCCGTCGGCAAATCAACAACAACGAGCTCACCAGTTTCAAAGACGGGCTCATCTCCGAAAGACAATCCTCCTCCTCCCACCTCGCCGATGAAATTTCGGCCAAGGAATGCTTTCGAATTTCTGATTCATCCGTCCAGCAGCTTTGAACGCATCGCTCACTCTTTTTCTCCCAGTGGTCGTAGCAGCAGAAATAGCTCGCTGGTGAGTAAGAACCGTGGCTATTAAAATACTTTCTATAGGAGCTGCTCGACCCGACCTGTCGAAACCGCTACGCGTGGCTGAATCAATATTTGATGATAGCACGGCCCCACCGATAGTTCCTCCACGCATTTTCTGTATACACACGTGCAAGTGAATTCTAAACTCGCGCGATGAAACTCGTTGTCTTAATTGCTCTGGGACTGAAAGCTTCGATGAGAAAGAAAAACACTCGCTCCTCCCGCGCACATCCCGGAGTGGCCCATCGGCACGCGCTTCTCTCTTTCAATCATCGTATCGAGATACACCGCGATTAAGAGTTTCGAGTTTCCTCTACACTTTGTCTGTATCGCATTGGTCGCCCGCCTTGGCTTCTCAATTACAAGTGCCGAAAGGCGAATTAAAGATATCGCGCTCGGAATCAAATGAATAAAGGCCGAGCCGAATCAGATAAAAACGCGACGCGAACGATACAGCCAGATCCGAGCAACACCGTTGACATTCGTTTTTTTTTCTTCCGCTGTTCTTATTACACACGCGCGTTCGTACGTACGCGCGTATATTATATATGTAATATATCTGCTCGTACTCGTGGCGCTAGGTATATAGACCACGTTTTGCGACTAGTTTAGTTTCCGTGTATAATTAAAGGGCAGTCTGTACAAGTACATTTTTAGTGTAATTTTAGCGTGTCTCGATCTATCGAGATGTTGATTGTTGGTGGGAAGGAGAAAATCATCTTGCTGGTGTGATTGTTTTAGATGCGTATATCATTAAATATTTACTTGTTTCTGCACAATAACGACACTCGGGATGAAATGGTAGACATAGAAATTGTACTCATTAAACTTAAACTCTACGAAAGTTATATTACAATGTGAAATGTGGGCGTAGCCGTGAGCTTTAACTCCACAAGTTACACTATCGCATGCAGATTAGAGACAACAAGAGATTCCTTGGCAAAATAATTCCCTCGTTTGTACTTTGAAGGGATTAATAAAATAAATGTTCTGTCTCTTGCAATCGTGACAAAATATCAGAGCAGTACACACTCGTTCCCTTGTACTGATTTGTTCTTCTTGTTCGCCTAACTTTTGTCAAGCTCCAGCATCGGATTGCATAAGCAAATAGTGAATCTTTACTGAATTTTTTTACACGTATTTCACTCACTTGCTGAGAAATATGAACTTCAATCGCAGAAGGTGTATGCGTCATCCCAACGGGGTATGGAGTTTTGGCGATTGTTTCTCTATTGTGCGATAAATGGTCAGAACACGTAATCAATGCAGAAGTAGCAACTGTAATGGAGACTCAGCATGTTCATAATTCCGCATATTTGTAAAAAAAAAAAAATTGTTTCTTACGTTAGTATCTTCCAAGAGTTCTTCCGAGGGTCATACGAATAATTTACCGATGTAACATTTTCCTCGGTAAGCGACATCGGTGCGCTTTAAAGCTCAATAATTTTTAACATGAATACGGACAGTTTTTCAAAAAAATTATTTTGTACGATCGATACTTAGCTGTGAAATTAGCTGAAAATTACACTTTCTGGAAATATTTTGCTGAAAGATGTATTATCAGTAGTTGCAAATTTTCCATTTCATTCATCTTGATCGGAAAAAACGAGTCCACGGTTTCATCTAAAAACTACTGTTATTCCAAGTTTTATCCATAAGTACAGACGCCGCTTGAGTTTATTCTGATAAACTAGGAACGAGTAATAGTTTTATAAACTGTAAGGACTTGGCTTCTACTAAAATAATTTTTAAGCTATTTTATACATTGCAAATTGTATTTAGAGTAAAACTATATTAGAAATACACGTAGAATATTAATACAATAACTATCATAGACATTTGGTTTTACAATTTATAATCTTCGTGATTAAAGCATTTCGTCGCCCGTAAGACAAGATCTGTGACATCATTTCGGACCAATGATTCGAACGTCACCACCCGACACTTTAACAACCTCATTGTTACAGCCAACTCTTGACAGGGCATCCCCTGAAAACTCATTTTAATTGCCTGCAGCTGTTCGTGTTCACGTAATACTATAACAGATCCCCCGTCAGTCAACGCAGTGCCTCCTGAGGTGAACCAACTACTGTCACAAGCCATCGATCTTCGATTCTCAAATAGGCGAAAGCTGAGCTCCTTCACAGACTCTTGTCATCGTAGGTATTATTTTCACCACAGACGCTGCTCTTACTTTATTCCCCCCCCCCCCCGTTTGTTCTTCCTTTCTTTCTTATATTTCTACTTCTTTTTGAGATGGCGTTTGCGTGACAATATTATGGATCGACGATGGGTAGATACCCACTGTCATTATGTAATTAGAACAACGAGGAAATGTCGTCATTTAAGTTTGAAAATTTTCGGCCAATTCTAAAAATTTGGTAGTAATAAATAATTCAAAGACAAAATATTTTAATACTTTATGCTGTTAAATACCAAAATTGTATTAATGTGCAAAAATTAAGGACATCTAATTCACGATTACGAACATGTTTTTTACTTAATTCATTTGATAAAAATATAATTTTTTATAGTAACAGCATTGTAGACATTTTCATGGCATTATAGTATTTGATCTAACTTGTTGAAACAAGTTCTTAAATGTATTTACAATTTGCATAAGCACCTACGAATAAAGACATTTCAGTTAAAACAACCTTAAACTTAAAATAAAACTTGAGCTTTCAGAAAATCTCAGAGGAAGAATAAATTCAAGTTACAAATTCAAGTTAAAAACTTTACAATTGGTAAAATGACCATATAGTATTATTAATTAGTAATAATAAATTATTTGCGAGAAACATCCTACTAAAGGAAGTAAACGTTTTTAGTATGAACGTTTTACTACAGTCAATACACGGTCGAGTGTTATTTTGACACTCGTTGAACAAATCGTACACGCTGTGTGCTGGTGACGTTGTAAAATGTGATTTATACCCTGGATGGCCGCAATTGCCAAAGGCCGGCTCACACGAGAGATGAGCTAGAAACCACCCTTGTACTTGTACTTTCGCTTTGTATTTTCTTTTTTATTCTCTCACTTTTCATTCGNCGAGAAACATCCTACTAAAGGAAGTAAACGTTTTTAGTATTCTTCAATCGGAAGTTTTGCAAGATACACGACGCGTACCTCGTAAAAGCCCGAAAGGGGACAAAAAAACCTGGATTGTGTTTCGTGTTGCATCAGAGACTAGCGAAATCGTCCATCTCTCATTAATTACCCTCCATCTCTTGCCGCGGTGCTCCGTCTGCGTATCTTTGCTAAAATAGCATCAGTAAATCCACACTGTAGACACGCAGTACACGACATCGAGCAGAGGAACCCAGTAGTCATGTTGTGGGCAAGAACAAGGGAGACAAGGAAGAGGGAAAGAGCATTCGATGCGCGCTATATGGCGAACAGCACGATAGTTCGGGTCAACGATCCTAACAGACTCACCTACCACTTAGACTGACGGATAGACAATGCCGTCGGGTCTTGGGAGTTCAGGGAAGGGCGTTGACGGGAATTAGTTAGACGTCGAGCGTCCCAATTTTCCTTCTACATTGATTTCACTCCACTTTCTTCCTAACTCATGGACTGATGTTAAATGGTGGAATAAGGTGATGATAAACTACGCGAAATGTGAGAGGTGATCGCTTTAATTTATCCAACAAATGTGATTTCACACCCTTCCTATGAGTTTTCCAACTCGTTAAAATTCAAACATCCCATTCAAAGGTACGTCTAATCTCATCAGTTTGAGACTTTGATGGATAGTGGATGCGTATCGGAGTAGATTCGTCGGCACTTTCAGATTTCATTGACGAATCGAAATCAAGAGACTCGTTGATGATCATATGAAGAACCAAAGTAATGCTTCTTGTCTCGTTAACGTGACACTTTTTAGAAAACTCGTTTCTCAACAGCTTCTCGCTAAACTGAACTCTGCCGTAATTCACATGCCCCGAGATATCCTGGCCAAAGGTGTACAACGGAACGAAAACAAGGAAATGTGAACTCAATAGGTACAGCTAAAAACGCAAAACACCAGGGCTAGGGACACTGCAGCCAAAAATCCCATGGACTTAAATCGCCGATAAAGGATGTTTTCGAAAACCATGGGATAACCGAAAGGCATCGGTTCACGGACAGGAGGTATATATACCACACGCGTCTGTGAATAATGCACCTATACTTATGTGCGCTCGCGACGCAATTCCGGGCACGTAGCAGTCTTCTATCAGAGGGCGAAGCGACGGCTGCCAGCTCTCTTTTTTCTCTCTCTCTCTCTGCACGTAGACGCCCTCTTCATGTATATACACGCCAGTGGATTAATTTATGCGCACTCACGCGTGGGCGTGTGTCGTTTTGAGGAAAGATTCTCCGCGCGTTCGCGTGTCTTTACGAGGATCGTTGTATGCCATCTGTTTTCGTGTGTTTGTCCTTTTTTTTTTTTTTTTTTTTTTTTTTTTTTGCACAGTGAGGAGAGAGAAAGTGATACTTGGATCGATGAAACTTTCACTTGACGCTAATTAAATGAAAATCACTAAATTGACAAGGACGTAATGAGCAGTGGATTAATAATTGCATGCCCACGTGTACGTTATATCGTCGTTTTGTATGTCTCTTCAACGGAATCAAGCAAGACTGACTAGTTTTCGAGCACCTGTTACGTGTAATTCTTTATTGAACATTAATGTCACTGGACACACCTGTTAAACATTTTTTACGCTGAATATCGCACAGTAAAAGACACCACAATCTAGCATATTTTCTCGATGATAAGCACGAGCCAATCAATGGCACAGGTAAGTAAATGTGGTGCACAAACGGGATCCGAGGTGAATGCGAATTCCAAGTCGGCCGCGTGGTCCTGGAACAACCGACCGGCATTGCGAGAGAGGGAATTGTATGCAAAGCATTACCGTTTGACCGTACAGAGCTGGTCTCCGTGGTGTCATTGGGCTATGATGGATGTACTTTGGCTTCGCAACGAGCGTGATGTGCATTGTTACAACGTATCGGACATGCATCGGGATTATATATTCTCTGAGAAAAAGTTTTTTTTTTTCTTTTCTTCATGCAGTGTATCGTGTCAGGTATTGTTGATGCAATCTTGAAACGACAATCTCGAGATACTCCAAATTTATAGAAAAATGAGTTACGCCAAGTTGTATGCGCGGAATAAGACACTGATTCAAATTTTTTTTTTTTTTTATTGCAGTTCCATTTTTTATACTTCAGAGTTTTGAAATTGACAGTCATTTAAGTAGTCGTACCTTATAGAGTATCTTACAAAATAGTGGAATTTCATAAAATCTCTTTGGACAAAATTAGTAATCCCCCGTAACAGCGATTGTCAGACAATGCAAATTCTTCCCCATCCAGACCATCAACATGTAACGAAAATAACCGAATAAAAAATAAATGAAGCAAGAGAAAGCAGACAAATAAGAACAAGCCTATACAGTGTAAGCAGTCGATTACGCAAAATCAATTAATGTAGCCGCCCATGGTACACAGACACAAAGGCTTCGACTCACACGCGCAGAGGAGAGTAACGACAATAATTCCAAGCCTCCACGCGCTCGTTTATGTGCACGAGCCCCCTAACCATTTGTAAACCCGTTCGTACGCTTTTTTTTATACTTACGTAACAAAAAATAAAACAAAGCTTGAGAATAAAAAAAAAAGTAGATACATAGAGACCAATCACAATTAGACGATTGCGACAATCGCAACGTGGGGGAATTCCAAAAGGGGAAAGGCTGAAAAAAAGCACGTGTGCAGCGTCAAACTGTCTGGCAGACAGGTCGTTGGTGTCGATCTGTGTCATGTAACGTATGTATCTGTGTAGGGAATAATATGTGTATGTCAGTACAAAACCACCGGCAAATCAAAGCGCTCCAAGTGCGCGATTTATGGATCGCTTGGATTACACGTCTATATTTCCTTCTGCGTATCGGTACTTTGTCTCTCTTCCTATCTCCCTGTACTCGTTCGTATTTCTCTCATCTATTTTTCAAATGCGTTCATCTACATGTGTACGATAGGTTGTATTGAATTGTTAGAAAAAAAAAAACAGTGATTTGAGGCAGTGCAGTCGCAAGAAAGGAGCGGTAGCCATAAAAAAAGGTCGACGTTCTTACAATTGCATTGTTGCGACCACCAAACGGAATGTCAACTTGTCAGATGAAAACGTCGAGTTAATCGACATGACTTTTGTCACACCTTTTCCTTCATATTTTTCTTGATCTTGTCTTGTTTTATTTTGTATTTTATTTCCACACAATAACCAATACGACATCGACAATTAATGTCCTGAGACAGCAAAATGCTCCCAAGATATTTTTCTTGTTAACAATAGTTCTGGCACTGAATCTCAAATAAATACGCTTGAATTACTTCTTATGAAACCAACTTATAGTCTATGATAATTTGTTGCCATCCACATACTTTAGAGCACAAAAGCTTTCTGCTTACGAATTCAAATAAATAAAAGATTTAATCAATAAACTTGTCGCTTCAGTTATATTACCAGTCATTACTAGAGGAAAAAGGCATCATAGAAACCAGTGTAACAAGTAAAATACATTTTCCTTGTAAAGAA
Source organism: Copidosoma floridanum (assembly GCF_000648655.2). The sequence goes on from NW_019379483.1 coordinate 177,490, forward strand.
GCATCAAAAGTATACAATAGCTTGTACAGTTGAATTTTTCATAAAGTTTAAAAAATTTTTTTTTAAAGTAATTCTGGAATTTAAAAAATACATTCACATTAACAAATGTTTCTAACGTAAGTAGTTTAATTTAAAACTAGATTTTTTCTTTCTATTTCTTTAGGTATACTGCCCAATAAACATTTATATTTATTCAAATCACATTTGTTCATCATTTTTAACATTTTTTGCTTAATTAAAATATGTTTGTTGGTTAATCTTCCTATCGTGTTATATGTATATTCACCACTCGTGTGGTGAAATACAAAATTCTGTTCTCACCTCTGCATGGATATTTAAAATGATTTAGGCGCTTAGCTATTTTCTAATGTATTCCTATCATAAATTTGACGAAAATTGAAAGTCAAACTCCTGTTTCTAAACTCCCAACTTCGCACGCATGTCATTCTTCGTGTAGGATTAAACTTTTGAGTATGTCCAGCGGCTATGCATGCACATGTATTCAAGCGTGCATATGTTAATAGCTCAATGTTTAATTCAAGACAAAACCCGATCACATGTATGGCAAGACCGGGACAATATTTTTTTATTTTTTTCGATATTTTTCATGGACAATACAATACTACTCTCAATCTCGTACCTTATTGTCTACCTTATTGTCTAGAGACTGTGATTTGATACAAACAAAAGGATTTCAACAAAAGAATCTCATTGGTTTCATTCTCACCTGCGATGTTTATACTTGGAGATGGACGATTATCGTATGTACTTCAATGATGGAATGCATTTTTTATGGTCAGGGATTTACTTGTCTTCCAGATTAAGATAAAATAATAGATCAAAATTGAGACACTTTTTTGTTGTAATGCATGGATGTACTTGTATGTGTAAGTGAGGGAAATAACTAGAAAGCAGTCCTTTTTCTCCTACTAGAATTTAGAAATCGACATCACGACACGCATCTCTTATCAATACTATCGAGACATAGATACGAGTTCAGTGGACAGTGCATACATAGTGTCCATTGACACAATTAGTAATATTTCAGGCTAGTCCTATTTTTCAAACGAATAACCAACGTCAAAGTGCTGCATGATGGTAACCTAATAGTCTGTAGTGGAAAAAAAAATCTCAGTCACCCACCTGGGCAGGGATGAATATATATTTAACCCAGAACTCCCTACGGCTTTCCAAACGATTTTTAAGCAAATGATCCGGTAAGCAATGGCCAGCTCGACGATAAAATTGTCGTCTCCAGTTGCAATCGACCGTCTCTTTGCATCCTTTTTCATGAAGCAAAGCCGCAGTGGTAGATAACACGCGGCCAGATCAGCATAGATAGCCCCCACTGTTATTATGTGTCCTCTCGAGCTTATTTTCATTCGAACAACTTTCGCGACGCACCAAACGTAAATAATGTAATGTTTACGAGCCCCCAGAAATGAGAAAATATAGTTTTTTCAGTAAAATAATCAAACCGTGCCGTTATGGTTTACTTACCGGCGAACTGTACTGTATAAAATTGTTTCTGTCCAGTTACCAAATTTTCTGGGTTAACAGAAAATTTTTTATCGGTGATATTGAGAGCTTGTCACCTCTGTGCATACAAAAACCGTGGTGCATGACATTAGCTGTGCAAGGAAAAAGAAAATAAATAAAAAAGAAGAACAAAAAAGTAATAATAATAACGGTGACACTTGCAAACCCACGTGAAATATGCAGCACCCTCCGAAAAACCCCGTAACTTATTAACGAGTTTCGGACGCACTGCCTACGTAAACGAAAAAAAAAAAAAAAAAAAAAAGAAAAAGTTATATTCAATAAGAAGGTAAGAATCTTGTTTACGCCAATGGTACGAAGCTGTGATTTGCCGGTTGTATTTTCTCGGCGCATGAAAATCGTGCGAAAAAAAGAAAAAAAAAGATGAGGCATAACATACACCATACGCAACAAGTTAAGCTTGTCACTCCCGCGCGCGTGCACGTATACCACCAATGGACTTGCGTTTTTTTTGTTCACATCGGCATACATATATACGCGGTTCTTGCACTGTACAAACGCACTTTCTCGTACTTACGTGCAACGGAACTCGCTCCCGTGGCCGCCGGCGACAAGTTTTGCTTTAACGAAGGCCGAGATGCCGCGTGTTCGGCGCGCGCCTGCCCTTTAATTTACGTCGCTCAATTCCCTTCGTGGCCACGTCCGGATGTGCATCGGCCTCTTGATTGGCTACTCGGTCCTTCTTCCTTTCTGGCCACCTCGTTCTTATTCCTCTTCTTCATTATAATGATTAACGCTCGCAAAGTGCGATCGGCTGTAATTGGAATTATCTCTCAACTGATTGTACGTAGGTGTGTGCGTTCTCCTGAGGTATCGTGAGTAGGAGGGTTGCTTGAATCTCCAAAAAAAGAGGAAATTTTCGCTGAGTGTTAGGTGTGCAAATACGAATACGGAGAGCTCCAGCACGTGCTGTTAAATGTGTAATGAAAGGTGCCCTCACCCGGTAGCATTATTAATTGAAATAATAGGTTTGTAATTGATATGAAGTACTGTGTGTGTTGAAGTTTAATATCGTGTTTTGATACTTGATTGCTCGGGTTGTAAGAAATTTTTAATAAGAGTATCGCCTTCAAAATAAATTGTGGATGTTACCGTCTTATCGAAAAAGGGATTGAAAAGTGAGATGAACTATTAAGCATGATTCAATTTTTTTTTTATTTGAGGATTCTATAATGTAAGGATATTTTGTCATACAGATATTGAAACAAGGTTTATGGAAAATGAAAATCAAAGAATTGCAATTCACTAGCATCACATGTCTGTTAGTATCATAATTAATCACTTGGCATAATTTCAGCACGATTCATTAACATTTTATCAAATTAATTGAATTTGAAGTTTGAATTATGTTATATTATGCTTATGGCGTGGACAAGAATGGAATTTTTAAAAATTCGATGGACTAATTCAAATCTTTTACCGTAGGCATTTTGAAAAAGAACTAGGTTCAGTTTCAGAGTTATTTAACTAAACTACTTTGTAACAATGCACTATGTGTAATGTAAATTAAGTGATGTGGTAGCTCCACACGATACATATATAGCTATAATAAATAGATTGCAGTCGCGACATGCTTACATCGATTTGGACCATAAAAATTTTCAATACCACTCATTCGTTCATTTACTTAGAAAGAATTCAAAAAATTTTTGACTTTATTAAAAATTATTTGTGAGACCTCCTATAAAAAGGTAATCTAAGGTTGTTTTTGTTTACTAAAATGAATATTTTTTTTTTAATAAGATTAATCTTATTTAAGTAGACTAAATTATTTGGTTAACAAGTACTCAGCGTGTCAGCATTGATTTGTGTCGGTGAATTTTTTTTTATTGTAAGAAGTTAAGTGTTAAAGAATAATCGAAAAACGTAATGCAATTTACTTGAACTGTAAAAATTAATCAAGTGATTTTATTATCAATAGTAGAAAAAGAGTATTGTTAACATATCTGTAACGCTTAGAAGTTACGAAATTATTGTTTATTAGTCTAGAATCTAATTCGACTCAGTGTGTGATTTACATATGCATGGAAAAGTGTACAACACATCCTAGCATAACCTATAATTAAAATTTTTACTCCTTGTATAATTACTGTTGTAAAGATTATCTATATCACTGTTTATACTCTGGGTCTTAATTCAGGCACCAATGCTTATAACAGCTTATTCGTCCAGCTCCAATGTAAATTGTTAAAATGCCTTGCTCGTAGAGTTGGTCGTACATTATCTTCGATTAGATTACACCTATATGCACATGCTTACTGAGGCATTGCTGCATTTTCTTCTTGTGTGATAATTTAGCGCCAAAGTATATACTTATGACTACTCAAGTGATTAGTTTATTCTTCTATAATTATTGTCAGGTACAAATTAACGTTGAAATCCGTATAAGAAGAATAGAAGTCTGTTGTATAATATTTTGTTTGGTAATGATCAAGAATCCTGTGAATGTAATGTACCAGTACATTTGTAATCTTATTTCGATAATACACTGGTTTTATTGGAATTCTAGACAAGTGATTAAACAGTTATTTTATTGATCAATAAAGACGAAATAAGTTTAATTTGATATTTCAAACTTTTTTTCATTTCTTGATAGGTTTAAATTGATTTCCGATTTAAATAAATGTATGATTTTATTTTTAATTTAAATAAATAACAAACTAAAAAAAATTTTTTATTTATCATTGAAACAAATAACTAACTACACATAACATGTCAAAGCTCGACGTTACTAACTCCATAAAAACTTTAAATAATACACATCGTTATTATTTTTTTCTGAGAGATTACTTCGAACTACAATTACGTGATCATCTCTAACCAATCATATTTATGAATAAAAGGCTTCGTTCAAAATAATTTTCCTTTTCAAATTAAAACTATTATCATTACATATGTGTGTACAGAGTAATAGACTTCTTAAGTTTGAAATTTGCTAGCTTTTGTGAATTATGAATAGCATCAATATAAATAGCTGTCCTGATTGCAGAATCACATAATCTTGGGAGAGCAAAACGATCCGAACCATCGAAGAACAACTTTTATTATTCAGGAAATCATATGGATCCCATTACTTACATCATCTTGGAGGTGCTTAAATTTTTTTTCAAGTTAATACAAAATTTATGTACAAGAATAAGCAGATTGTCGATTGAAAAGTTATCACTGCACTTTCACTTTCTTCAATGCGAATATTGAAGCACATATGCAAAACGCAGTGCCGGAAGCCAATATTAATTATCTCATTGAATAAAAAGTTCTTACAATATTCGTACGAAATGTTGTAATTTTATTTTGTTGGCTTAAAAATGAAAAGATAACTTTAAAATCCTCACCATTCCAACATTTAATATGCATCATAAATGAGTCACTAAAATGTAAAGCAGTTGTACTACCTTTACTTTTGATAAACAATGAAAACTATGGATTAAATGCTTTCATAAAGTTTTGTTTAATAGTGACTATCATAAATAATTTTTTAATCGATACATACTTGAGATTAATTTACTGGATAGTAGTATTCGTGGATATCGATGATAAAATTTAGCATTAAATTATTATTTTTATAGCTACGTAATAGTCTTATTAGATCAAACGAGTTTTTCTCAATGAGAGCTGTACTATATAATAATACGTAAATAAATTTTTCCATCCCACAATACATCTTTGCTGTTCAAACCATTTTATTACAAGCTATAGTGTTGTCACCACTAGATGTAGTTAATAATTTCACACGCTTTATACGAAACATAAGATACAACTTGTTGATTGCATACATTTTCTATAATAAGCATCTCGAGATGAAATAAGCACGTCAATCCAATGTTAAGTAAAGTCTCACTTATTATCATTTCAATTGTCTATTTGCAATGCGACTATTATCACATATCCTACTAGAATTTATCTATCTGCCGAGAAAATAAACTACTTGTCTCTTTCTTTATTTCTCTCTCTCTCCTTCTGTTTATGGTCTGCGTCTGAGTCATAACAGATTTATGCAGATGTAATCTCAATAAACGATCAGAAGGCTTGAGTAGCATACCGCATTGTACAGTTCGCAGGTTGATTTCCATGCATGCTCTTTTATCATTACTGCATAGTAATCGTATCACCGGCTACTCGCTGATATTGTACAATTGTATGAGTCAATCATGGCTTACAGATATTTAACCTTGACTCTTGCAATTTTTCTTCCAAATTTTTTTTTTCGGTGGAGACTGAAATTCATTAGACAGCCGTAGAATACTTGAGAGAGTCAACGGACAAATTTCACTTGCAGCAATGAAGTACGTGATTGATGTTGAAACTAGGTTTCATCTACTTGTAATTTACATGGAGAACTTATTACGTGATGGCCATGGATTAGAATAAAAACTTTGGGATAAAAATCTTTATACTATCAAAATACATCAAAATATATTGAATCAAATTTCGGTACTATTAATTCAACTCAAATAGAATTTGAGAAAAAATTATGATATAAAGATAGCAAATTCTTTTATGGATATAGTTTATCAAACATCCTCCACAGCACTTTTGGGCCATACCATAACCTGCTGAAAGGGTATAATATGTTTATACTATAAAATTTCCATTAAAGAAATTTAATGTTGCATAAGAAAAGTAATATTTGAACCTTATGGTAACGAACTAACGTAATTATATTTTCTGCATTTCATAAAAAAGAAGTCGATGCAACACGAGGATGTGACTTAGCCTGGAGTTTGCTTTATTTTTCGAAAGATTTTGCACAGAATTATCATAGAAAAATCTAACCAATTAATAAATTTGGAAGAATTGTTTATTTATAGGCACTTATGGGTTATTAAACGTTTTATGTGCGTTATTAAGTTGTCCTTATTTGCAGCATTTTAATGCCCCACAATCATTAATTCTCATTAAAAAAATCGTAATTATTCATTCTAATGAATAAGATTCAGTATAATGTGAACCATCTTTGCAATACCATTTTCATCTATGTATGACACCATGATAAGACTAAAAGCTTATTACCGATTAGAAGGAATTTATTAAAGGATCTTGTGATTTCTTCGAGTTTCGTAAGGATATGAATTCAATGTTTACAATCAATCATTGATTTTAAAAGTAAAGCTAACTCTTTGGTTGTAATAATATAAATAGTTTTGCAACCCAATAAAATCCCGGAATCGTTTGGACTACACAAACTATCCATTGTCAAACGTGGATTACCATTTCCGAGAAAGCAGCAAAGAAGAAGTACCTCCACTACGGCCCTTTGGTACAAAAATCACGGCTACCACCATCATCGCAGCCACGTTTTCCATCGACAAGCACCGTAAATTTACGACTCCCACGTCCGCCGCCGATCCAACAATACTCTCGCGTACGAGTGCGTAGGTGAATAATAACAGAAGAGCGAGCGAGCGAGCGTCTGGCTAGACGGAAAAATCCAATAAATAATACGCGCGCCCTCTCCCCAAGTACAAATACACACACGGCGAGTGGAATCACTCGACGCTGGAAAATTTATCATCCTCGTCACTCCCTCGCCATCTATCTCCGTATAGCGAAATAAATGGGTTTCCATTTGCTCCTGCTGTATACGTACCACGTGTGCATAAGCAGTCAGATATATGCGTATATAGGTGCGTGTATTTTCTCGCGAGCGAGCAAGTGAGAGATGATGTCAGAGGGTCGTTAGCGGTTCCGTAATAACGAGGACTCATGTCCAGACCTCTCGCGTCGTCCAGCGTCAATTAATTCGCCTCCATCTCTTTCGATGCATCCTTTCTCGCTCCTTTTTTTTCTTTTTATTTTTTTTTTTTCTTTCGTCAGATACGCAAAAGTGTTAGATAAGCCGAGAAGCGAGGTCAAGAAAATAAAAGCTAAGGTGTTATTTTTCATCCAGAATGATCGTCCCGCCTCTGAAGGTCTTTTTACGGCGCGTATCAATAGATACGAGGAGATAAATATCGAATGACAGAGTTCCGGCAATTATTTCGTATATGCGTATGCAGATGCTTGATGGAGATGTGAGAGGTAGGGATATCATTGATGAACGTACATGTGCAAAAAGGGAATAGTAATTAATAATTTGGCTCAGGATTTTACTGATCACTAGAGATAGAGTAGCTAATCTATAACAAGACAACTCAAAACTGAATGATTTTGCGACATGCTTGGAAAAATACTCGAGCTCTATCGTTACGTTGAGCAGTTTAATGATTTATTAATTGATTGTACGGAGACAAAGATAGAAACATACCTAATATGCTCTACTAATAATAGATTTTCAACGAATCACTCAGATAGCACATCTAATAATAACAACGCTTACATGGTCTTAGTTTTGTTAAGACCAATGTTTCTGTAATGTTTAAAGTACATTATAGAACGATATACAGACAATTCAGTGAATTGTTTATTTTTAATTGTACTGAAGCAAAAATATGTTCTTACGCCAAATTTCAGGTCTTTAGACTAGCTTCGGTAGGCGTCACATAGTGATTTTTAATTTTTTCAATTTTCTTGTGTTTAATAAAAAATTTTTTTTTGTTGTCCACTCATCATTAAAGAGTTTATCTAGTTTTTTTTCAATTTTTTTTTTTTTAATTTTTTTTATTTCAAATGCCCTTGGAAGTTTTAATTAAGAGTTTAAAAAAATATTTCATATTTATTTTTCATCTGACAGTTTGTTTTGGAAAAACTTCTATTCAGTATAGGTTTCCAATAATAGTTTCACACACCCTTTTTTACATTCATTTTTCGTTGTGATACAATGACCCAGAAAATGCCAAAATGTGATCACAACAACATTATAGCAATAGAATATTGTTTCAACATCTGAGGAAAAGGTTCTGACTACAGAACTGTCCAAGTAGATAACGTTTATTTCACAGCTTTCAAAATAAAATCCTCTGGATGCTTATAAATTGAGTTTTATCGTTGATTTCCAACGCTTTGGCAATTTTATCGAACCAAATATCAGCAGTGTTAAAGATATTCAACTTTGCTTTGCAACGAATTTGTTTCCTGTTAAGCAAGATCATCAGCAACCATTTCTAATTTCGATGTTGCTTTTCAGCACTTGGATGTATAAACGCCTTAAGAAATTTGAAATATTACTTTTTAATTACCCGGCAATATTCTGAAAAAGATTGTTAACATGCCATGGAATTACATGAGCTACTTTTTAATGATTTATAATTAATGTTTACAATTTACAGTAAAGTACTATCTTAATTGTAGTCAGTAACAGAAGGGGCTTTTATTAGGTGTTTGTTTGTCACTAAAACACAAAATCGTGTCTTTTTGCAAACGTCGTAACTTTACAAATGAGCTACAAAATAAATTCCATCTGATTTTTCCTTCCTTCTTACAGTTGGACCTCGAACGTTTATTATCATGAGATGCAAGATGAACGATTCTTGCAAAAAAATACCAAAAACCTCGTACTTTATCGTCCCGCAGAATCATAAACCTTGTGATGCGTTTAAAGTTTCAAGCACCCTCAGACATGCACCGCGCAAAAGGCCGTCCTAAAGATAACCATCTCACTGTGGACCGTTTAAAATTTGATCCTCCCGCTTGTATGTGTACCAGCATGCGTGAACATTGTCCCAAAATAAATGCTACAATATTCCCCTATCGAGATAACAAAGTTAGATCAGAACTCATGCCAAACGCTGCATTTTCTCTCACCCCTCCGGAAAATGTACAGCTGCATCCAAATGATTTTCATAGGTTTCAGATGTGTTCGTACACGTTACCATACACATACTTGTATCATTCATTCATAGAATCAATGTATAGAAATTCTTTGGCAATATTAAATTTATACGCCACACGCACGCGTGTTTATCTCCAGCACGTGCTTCCACATAAAAATTCGAAAACGAGAGACACGTCGGCGTGAAAGAATCCTCCTTCCCCGAGTTCCAGGTTAGAAATTCCAGAGTCAGCGCAAATCTTTTTTTATTCTGATCCTCTCCCACACAGGTACACGGGCGGACTTTACGGTTTGTCGTCTGTGAAGTTGCTCGTGTGAGAAAAAAAGTCGTTGACAAGACAAAAAAAAAGATACGGGAATGAAGACGGTGGACAAGATCAACTGCCCGATGTGCAAAAAGTTGATGTTTTTATTAAGCTGAGGAATGGAGAGCTATCCCATGTTTTCTGAATCGTTTTAGCGGCTTTCTTGTGTTGACGCATCGTTGGGGATTGCTCACTGCTTCTTCTTCTTCTTCTTCGACTTTATTTTCTTTCTTACAGTACTCCATATAAGATTTTAAAATAGAGTAATGGCGGTAAAAAATTGTACAAATGCATTTTATCATGTGAAATTTTCATGAAGGACTAAACACATCTATTTCAAATCGTAACAACAATGGATGACTAATAATGAATAATAACTGTTTTTAAAGTCAACAAGAATGTTTATAGCTTGGTATAACCTTTACATTCGTTTGAATGAGTGAAATATAAATTTATTGTACATTGTTGGGTATCGATTATTGTCAGAAGTTGAAACATGTGTGATTAGACCTCGATGTGCATTAAACAAATTGTTTTCCGGTTTGAATCTTTGTTCAAAAAATCTTTGTTTCAACTAATCTATTACTCATTAGCAGACATATGTTAGAAAATCTTATTTGTATAATGACTCTTTTAATGCAAATTTAATGGCCATTCTAGCTGATGACTTAGCAAACAAAATGTCCTTTAGTTAACATTCAAAGAAAAAAGTGCCGAACTTGTTTTTCTTCTTAATTATAAATACTACTAAAATATTAAGTGTCCTTAAAAAATACCACAACAACCAGATAGAATACCGCAAACTTCGATTGTGCTTCACAACAAAGCTAATATCGTACTGAAACGGTGAAATGCAAGATTTATCTCCACAGTACATTATAATTTTCTTTCCTACATCTTGTTTTTGTTTTTATACAGTAAAATTCTCGTAGATTCAAAATACAGCATTTCTACTACTTCACCCAGTTGAACACCTGGAAAAAGTACTTTTTGTACATACGGCTTGAAAATCAGAGAGAAACGAATGCTCGTAAACAACAATCGTTTGCGATTATATAGCTCACGGCCCACATTTGTGCTCCTCCCCTCTAAAAAGATTCCAAACATCACGTGGGACGGTGGGACTTGGATATATTATTGCTACCCCGAGATAACAGTGATGTACATTATCACCGCGAAACCATCGACATGAGTTTGCAGCCACTTCATTACGCCCCAATCGCGTGACGCAACCACTATACATCACGATTGGTGATGAAAAAAAAAAAAAAAAATCATCGCGAACATACGTATAATCAACGAAAAGAAAAATTCAGTACCCGCCCCAACTGCGATGAAAAATCCCGGCCTTGGCCGACCAAAGCGCTTCATTAAACGATCGATGAAACAAAGACCAACGCACACGAGAGAGTACATTATTATACATAACACTTGCGATATGACCACGTATAAGTTGGACGAATGTGTCGGCCAAAGCCATCCGGTCGGCCATACGATAATACACTGTAAACGCTCGCGTCCCCCCCCCCTCCCGCCCCCATCACCCAAGTGCACGCGTCCGAAGATATACGATAAGTACACGCACAATGAAAGAGATAACGGAGAGACGGCCGGGCGTCGATGAGGCTGACGATCAAACGCGCGCTCGCGCGTATAATGTAATGTTACTCTCTTGGCGGTGTTGATTCATCGGTCGGACCCTCCCTCCCTCTTGCAATAGCCCATTCCCGCGCATACGATACACCGTTCACGTATGCTTATCTGCATATGAAAAGCGCGACCCGCATGACGATGATGGATAAATTTATAACAACACAAGTAGGTGTGCGCGCAAGAGCGGGTGCGGGGATGAAGTAGTCACGTTTCTGTGCAAGCGATTCCGGGAACTTGTGGATAAAAGCTCCGCTTGTGCACGCCTGGGTGAAATACGTAATCGCGAGCCGATCGATCGAGGGAACCCTTTGCGCATATAAGCGTTGCTCGTATCTTGGTAACTGGCTTTTTCCAAGACGCGCTCTGATCGAGGAGCAATGAGTCAGACCCACTGCGGTGCATTGAATTCGTGACATAACAACAAACACCAGGTATGGAAATAAGCGTAGAAAGTGGAGGAATGCACAATTTATGCACTCGCCTTCCCCGACGATCCGTAGCAGCGAGTGGGTACACGCATACACGTAATTGCGAATGATACATGGCAGCGCGATCGATCACAAATTGTGTGAGTTTGCGTCAAGAGGATCCGGAGATAAGATCGCCCCGCGACGTTTATTATCGCAAGCTCTCGGCGCTAGAGCGTTTTAATTGAAAATCCCCATTAGTTGTGTGGAATTCATCCCGCTGTGAAGTTGGACGGTCAATCACGTTGTGCAAAGATCGGACGGCTCATCCTTTCTTTTCCAACGGTAGTAAGATTAGTTTCCTCCAAGTCATCGTTAGCGCAGCAAATGAAATGAAAGTGGCTCACTCAGTCGCGATCGGGCGGTGAAAAGCACGTCTGTCCTCGGCTTACGTTGTAGACTTGGGTACACCGAATCGCTCGGGATGACGCATCGTTTATCTAGGGATTGTTGGCGTCTAGCTATGTCGTTGGTGCAGTACTTGTACAAGCCTCTCTGCCTGCCGTTTGATATCAAAACGAGCTTTCAGATGGGGTTTCTCGAAAACACTTGCAATTGGGCGTGTGTGTGTCAGCGAGGTATACTTTTAGACGCCGACCCGAAGTTGCTCTGTTTTGGGAAGCTGGATTTTTTTTCCTCCGACGTATCAGCGCGCTGAAGGAATTTGTCATCGCGTCGCGGAGGAGTTGACGTGTTTTTCTCCTTCTCTCGGCGCCTAAAGCGACCGTCGCGTGTTTTTTTTTCTTGAGCTTCCTTTTTTTCTTTACACAAATTACGGTTGGGGGGGCACACGTTTCCTCCGGGATGATTTACGCGTACCACTGCTTCCACGAGTGGGCGGGCAAGTGCTCGAGGATCGTTGCTTCGGCGAATTTGTAACGTCAATCAAGCGATACATCATCTTTTTCTCACGAGCGAGATTTAATTTTCTCGGCTGCTCTCGATCCATCGCACCGAAATTCGTTTCAATGAACGCCCCGGGCTCCAAAAGTGTCTTTACGGCTAAATACAAACGAAGCCACGAATAGGAGGATTTTCGCGGAAATGATACTCCATTAAAATCAACGCGCGTCTAGTTGTGCGGGCGAACGGATTCTAGGAGACACGTGACGGGTAAACATTAAAAATAGAAGAGTGATGGGGGCGGCGAAATGGGCTCGAATACCAGATCGACGGCGCTGAAGTCTTTTTATCTGCTCCGTACAAGGATGATCGATAATTGTCGCAAAACTCGAATGAGATTTACTTGGAATTCTCGCTCATTTCTAATGGAAATCGATTGGTCCGCGAAATATTTCGAGTGACACTGCTGGACACGGGTCGAATGTCCCTTCGGGGAACCAGCTAGTAAATCAGTTTGCCGGTGAGAGCTAACGAAACGGGTCTTGCAAGTACACGTATCTCGCGGCCCGATCTCTTTCGAAAATTTAGAGCAACAGGAATAAAACACGATGGCTGCGCTGGCGCCCCTATTAGCGTCTGTCAGCGGTAGCGTTTTACATGACGAATGGCAGTTACACACGGGCGCGCACAAAGCACGGGGGATTGATGTTTGCTTTGATCCACCTGTTGATCGAAAATTTCAAGAAGAAGACCCCATTGCGTCTTTTACGGGTGCGTATAGGCATGAATCACTGCAGTTGATTGACAAGCGATGTGGGACCGACGGATACGCGCGTGTACCTGCCATCATCGGAGAAAGTTCGGTGTCGCATGGCCACTTTGACGGGGAACGATTTGTTCTTGTGGTCCTGCTCGCTTGCTTTTTCGTACCTCCTTCAAGAAAACAGATTCACCGCAAACAAGGAAGCTTATAGAGTCTTAACTTGATGAAAGTTGCGATGAAAGTTGGTATTTTTTTGGTACACGAGATAGATGCAGTCGAGTATACGTAAGACAGGGATGATGCTCTGCCATTTTATTTTCTTGACTTGACATCGTCTGAAATTAAAATTAAACTTCAACAATTTTGATATGAGCAAAATGTATCAATAAGTGCAAGAGTTAAAAAAGATATTGCTTGTACTAAAGTTGATGAATGGAGTAAAAACATTTGTATATTATTTGCACTTTGTTGATCTACTGATACGAGATAACATGTTTTATCTTTGATAGAGTGCAATCGTGTAGTCATATAAATTTTTCCCAAGATTTTTCTAAGCAAATGTCTGACTAATCGCCGTTTAAAAATCTCAGCAACGAGTAGGTGTGGATGGCACTTGATTCTATCTGGGGGATTTGATCGCAGGTGGCAATTGGAGCGTGACTTGAGAGATAAAAGTGTTGGCTGAGTATGTTATCTCCGGAAATTCGTTCGAGTGGTCTTAATTGCTGGCATTATGCCAAACCTTGTTTGTTACTTGATCTGCACCTATACATGTAACTGAAAAAAAGAAGTAGTCAATTTATGTATGCCTCTATGTGTAAAAAAGAGGCTTTTACAGAATGTACATAAAATAAAAAAAACTCTTGAAAACTATTTTTATTTCAACTACCTAGATTTGACACATATATTTACATCATATTGTAAGTCACTAGGTTTACTCAAAATAATATCATGATGACTCGACAAAACAATTCAAAAGCTTACCAGATGGATAAAAGTTAAAATTTATACAATTCAAATCTTGGTGCGTCAAATTTCATAATATAAATTTAAGTCAGCTATCATAAGATTCAACAAATTAAATTACTAATAAATATAAGAAACGAATTGTTATAAAATACTTTCAATTCATACAAACAAAATGTTTCGAAATTATTTTATTAATCATTCCCGTGCTCATACAATCAAAAGTTCTGACATTTGTTGAAGAAAATAATACTCGATACAAAAATTATACTTGTTAGCTATTTGAATATTAGTGTTTTTAATAGTTGAAGGTAGTAAAAACAATACGTGTATCATAATATGTTACTACATTTATGCGACTCATCTATTTGTGGTATAGTTATAATAAAGGACTTTTACCGATGATCTAATCATTATTTATTTTTGAGTATTTAATTAATAGTATTTCTAAACATTCTATATCTTAGTCGTAGTACAGTGTCAAAAGATTTTAAATTCTGTTTTAAAATTGCATTGATTGATTAATGGCAAGTATTTTCATGATGTACACTGCATAACCTCTAAATTAAAGAGCCATAAGTTATTGGTTGTAAAACTGTATAGTAAAATGAGATGATTCGATGGGTATGCTGATTTTTACGTAGTGATATGATAAAAAATTACAATTGCTACAAAAAAAGTACGTCCGGTGACAGCGAAAGTCAGATAAAAGACAAAAAGGGCACTAGATAGGATCAATTATCATGTTTTGACTAGTTTTTACGCATTTAAAAAAATTTTTTAAATGTAATACTATCGTCATAAGTGTGCTTTTGAGTTTATCATTTTTGAAGATCGGATACACAAGGTCAAAGTTGATTTGTACAATGAGCACACATTCGGTGACACCTTGACGTGCAAACTGACAACTGGGAGTATTTTTAAAGTAATTGTAGTGGTCGTAGCAGCATGTAGATATTAAACATTTTTATCGTTCTTTATGATACTTAGCTGCCATTCTCTGAACCTTTTACAATAAAATTTAAAATTTTACAATATTATTATGTATTGGTGAATTTTGTCATGAGTATAAAATGCTGTATTGTGACAATATTGCAAAGCAACCAAATAATCTAATATTGTATTGCAGTACTGTTAAAATGAAGATTTTTTTTTTATTACAGCGATATTATTAAATCGTTGCAATGAATAATCACGCGATATTACTAACACTTTGAACAACAATCTGAAAATTCTAGTGTTGCTTATAAATTTTTGAAATTTTATATTTCTACTCACTCAAAATCTATATTTTAAAAAAAATTTATTGATTACACGATGCAAGCTTTATTATATCATTGCAGCGAGGCTGCTGCTTGTTCGAAGCATACTTTTTAGAAATATAATATTTAAATAATAATACTGTATTACGGAAAATCCTTGAATTTTTGAACGTTACTGCAGATAACAAGATATGTAAAAATATCGCTATGCCGTCAATTTAGCTGAACGATTGTGGCTTGATGAGTTTTTAAAAAAAAGATTAGCAATGTTAGACATGCTTCTTATTAGTTCGTTATCATGGTGATGCCGGAGGCATTTTATGTTTACAGAAAAAAATTACTACCAGTTTACGATTTATTATATGAAAAAGTTGTCTTGTTAAGTTTATCCATTTTGATTAAAGTAGTTTATACGTGTTGTTTTTTAAGAATGATTTTTAAAACGAGAGTTTTGCACAATTGTTTTTGTGCAATACAATTAATATATGAGCTTGTATCTTTTCTTATTTATTACATTATTAACTAGTAGTTAATGTAGTGTTATGCATGTAGATGCTTTAGACTACGAAGACACATAATTCTTCAATTTTTATTGATCAATTAACAAGAAGTTACTTAAATTCATCAACTTTCGGAAAAACCTTCGTTTGAGTCACACTTTAAACATTAATTGACGATTTTTTAACAAAATTATTTACCGAGTCACTTTTCCTTAAAATTATAAACTAAAATTTTGTGCAGTTCTTAAAAAGAATTCGTATTTTAAAATTGTGCTACTAAAATTTGTATTTTCAAAATTTGTAACACTCTTTCATTGGAAAAAAATTAGGATGCCCCATGCTATCAACTTTATATTTTTTATCTTGAAATAAAAAGCTATTCGACTTCCAATATAATAAAATAGACGACTTACGATACACTTTACAATTTTTTCACAACATATTTTTGACGTACTATTGAGTACTGGCAAGTTGAATACGACTACATTTTGCGTGATTGAGAAAGCAGCAGTTTTTTGGCTCAAACTTTTTTCAATACAAAGCCTTAATGGTGGGGCACAAAAGTAACTAACAAAGTGACGTACTAATTTAAATACCAGGGACCACCTACCCTACAAGTGTAGCAATTTTATCTGTCCGTGTTATTATTGTAGACCCGTAAAAAAAAATGTTAAGATTCTACGGTAATGAGTTTCGAAGTATAACAATCATTTTTCACAACCCGCAAACTAACGTTGTCACGAGTAACTATTCTATTAACATAATATAATAATCCTGATGATTTAATAAAAATATTAATTGGGTTATATCAAATTCCCATAATCTCTCTTCCCCTTTCGCTTCCTCTGTTAATCTCTATTTTCTCTTAAATCACATAAATAAGCCTCTCAGTTTGGAAACAACAGTCTTTTACAAAAGCCACACTTCATTCTGTCATGCGTAACGACGACGACGTAAGGTAAGGTCCATGAATCATTTCGCTCAAAATTTGTCGTAAGTATCCTGAACATTCTCCGAAGACCCACACATGGTTGATACGCGTGTAAAAAAGAGAAGAAAAAAGAGAACGGCCGTAACCTTTTTGAAACCGATTGGAAAGTTCAAAAAGGCTAACAACTTGAGGAAGACGAAGGGTGGGTTGGAAAGCGTGCGGCGAGCGACGTTCGCCAGATGGCCACTTTTAGCCTTGCCGTTAGAGTGTAAGCTCCTAAAATAAGTACATCGATTTCTATGCGAATGGACGGCCCGACCTTCGGTGGGTGCGCGAGACAAGACGACTTACAAGCGCATCGACTCTCGATTTCGCTGTTTCGCGCTTCCTCGATCGCTTGGGTGTTCTGGAATTTCGCGGATAGCAACAGATGTTACGGACTTTATTTCAAATGAAAGTGGCTTCGTTCGTTCTTTTATTGAGTCAGACTTTCTATCATTAAAACTTGATGATAAAAACATTTAGAGATATACTCGTAGTTAAAAAAAAAAAAATAAAAAATACATCAGTTAGCAAAATTGATTAAAAAAAATAAAACTCCGATTAAATGCAAGTGAAAAAAAAGGTTTCATAATGAAACTTCTGTCGATAGCGAGAAACCTTTCATGATGGCTTCGAAGTATAAAAATTGTAGGGAAAAATAATTGTAATTAATTTTGGTGTGCTTCAACTATTAATCAGCAAATAGTAAAAAATTACTGATTTTTCTTTGCGTTTGTACATAATTTTGTTGCTACCTGCTTCCTATGATAGTACAAAAACTTTCTTAAATCTTTTGGCTTGTTTTCCAAATTATCGTAAACGACATAAAAAAATTTAAGGCTAACAATTATTAGGCGTATCCAAAAGTATGCTTCACAAAAGTTGTAGAGCCGCTAATTGATTTTTCAATTACTTAATATCAGTCAAATTAGCTGGAATCTCGTCTTAACAAATTTAAAAATACTACGATTAAA
The DNA here is from genome assembly GCF_000648655.2 of Copidosoma floridanum. The sequence continues at coordinate 195,467 of NW_019379483.1, forward strand.
CTCATTTTATTATATTAGACTTGATAATCCGTTGTACGATAGTATTTTTCGTACAAAACTACGACTAAAATATTAGCAAGAAATTTTTAACCACTTACGGATTAAACTTCATATGCTTCAACGAAATCGTGTTCAAAAGAGTCGCATGTATGAAATTATTGATAAAGTTGGATATTGTTAATAGGTTGATAATAGATACTCATATATCAGACTAAATTCTGAGTTTTAAAGTAAATTACTATTTTGCGAAAAGAGCTTCATTATGAGTGGGAGAAGAAAATAAATGATATACAGTTTATCAAAGTTTTAATGACTTCCAAGAAGTAGAAAGATAAAGTTTTCTGATGATTAAGCTGGTGTGAAATACAAAAAGTAAGAGTTCAGGATATTATCTATATAATAGACAATTTTTTTGTGTAAGGTATGCTCTGCATCATTTTAACTTGGCATAAGAAACTTCATCGTATGCTAGAAATGTATATTTAATAATTAGTTTACTGTTTTGCAATGTAAGTAAAATTACTAGTTAATTAAAAGCAAATGAGTTTTTTTGTTTTTTATTATTGTTCACTGTTGAATCATCCAACTAGGAAGTATCATCAAAACAAACAGCTCCAAAATCTATCTATTAGCTCTGTTCACTTGACAGAAGCTGATTTTATTCCGGAACAGGTGAGGCATAACTCTAGTGCCATAGGAGAACCTACATTAGTGCTTATTTCTTTTTTTTTTCTAATATATACAGTTAAAATAACATTCATTTCATATTACTTTTTGATTTTGTTTAGTACGATAAAATTTACCTGTTTACTCCTTGTTTTTTTTTTTTATTTTTTTTTTTTTTCAAAGAAAAAACTATAGAAACAAAGTTGCGATCCAAACGAACGTTTTCAGGAAACATTAAAAATTACAATAACATAATAATTGACGGATTATTAATATTATGGCGGACTTACAAATGATTGGCAAACCTTTTTTTAGAGAAATTTGAAACAAACTTGCATTCTTATGTGGATAGAAATTATTTAAAAAATTCATACAAAGTATCATTTGCCTGTCACAGGTTAGTTTATGTAATAGGTTTGATAAATCTAACATCTAAAAAAAATTTATTACCAGGTAATATATTTAAAAAGTTAAGAAAATGTTTAATACTAATAAGAATCTTAAAATTTTTATTTGCGTCTGTTGCTTTCTAAGAGCTAAAATAAAAAAAGATATTGTCTTATAATAAATTTGAGAATCTTAAAACATGTTTATTAATTCAATCATCATAAGATTTTTTCACTCATACATTTGCTTACGTGACTGCATGTGCGTAACAAAAAAAAATCACTGTTTACGTTTTCTTCTGAGCTAAACTTACATGAGGAGGTTCAACGGTTTTAATAAAATGCAAAGAATTAGTGATGTAGGTTCTTTATATTGAGGTTCAATGAATAGAGGCTCGTGCTAAAAAAAAAGTTAAAAAAAAGTAGAGATACAGTAAAAACATGCGCAAGGAAAGCCAAAGAGATGTTTACCTTAAAATTTATAGGTCATCATACATTTATTAGTAAAATGTGATGCAGTTCTTCATCAGACATGTAACTTCGTACTATACCATTGAAACCCGGATTATTAAAAATCTGCCAGATACTTTTATCAAAAAAAGAGTAGATTGTCAATGCTGTTTATTTGAAATTTTTTTCTCCCAAAAAACAAATAATAACACTTTTGAATACAAATGTTTGTTTAATGTAAAGATAAGATGGTTTAGAGCTACATTAGTACGATTTTTTTAACGTAAAATCTTACGGGAGCCTCCCATCTCCCTTCGCCTTCCGTACGAAACCATTGAACCTCTTTATTATATTAGTAGTGCAAATATCCAAAGTAAATGATAATATTTCCTCTGCACTTTTATCTCTTGAGATCATGATGCTTGTGCCCCGTGAAATTAGAGGTCAGAAAAACACGGGTTTTACAAATATTGCAGCAGACATAATGTCCAAAATTCACGTGGTTTGAGAGATCACTTACACTCGTAAACTTTTTTGAACAGATCTTGCACTGATGTGTGTGCATAATATCAACGTGACGTGTAAGGTCACTGTTTCGGATAAATTTTCTTGAACACACTTCACACTGGAAGAGTGCTTCGTGAGCGTGGATGTGCATGTGGCTAATGAGATCTCGAAGATAAGTAAAATTTTTCGGACATTTGTCGCAGTGGAATGGTTTTCCGTTACTAGGTTGAACATTCGGTAAATGTCCTCTGTTATAGCTAGAGCTTTGATTGTTGTAACAAGCCATTCCTGTTACTAATGTGTCACAACTGTATTGGACTAGCTGTGATTCTATGGACTTGGTAGTAGCTGCGTTACTAATTTGTCTTTTGAATTTGGGCTGGAAATAAAAGAACATAATTTATTTAAAATTTGTCTTCCCAATAAGCTAAACTTACTTAAAGTTGGTTATTCTTTCAAGGACCAAGGCATCATTATCAGACGTAATTTTAAAAACGTAATTTAAAAAAAATCTTCTCAGCAATAGCTTTTCCCTCATTGGATTATTTCGGATTTAAGTTATGCTTTAAAAAATCATAAATAATCACAAGCATTTTATTTTTTGAACAACAATTACACAGAAATGCATTATTATTAACCAATAATAATCATTTTAATGTAAAAATATATAAAAACTGCGTCTGAAAATAGCTGCTAGTCATTTAAAAAATATGCAATGCAAAAAATTTAAAGCTCTTAATAAATTACGTGTTCATAAAAAAATACTTACTTTTTTAGATTTACAATCCTCAGATTAAATGTTTCCTGTGTTGTATGAAATTTTACTTCTTTGAATTACCTTACTCATTTAATGGAAATCGTAACTTTTCGTTGAGAAATAGACGTCATCTAATATACCTGTATTAGTTCAAAAGTTCATTTCAATATTAGATTATTATTTGATTATTAGATCAAATACAGTTATACACTTATAGGTTGCTAGAAAAGTTTAGAGATTTTGCATCTTGATTTCAGAGTTTTCCAAAATAATATCTGTTACAAGCAGTATACTACTTCATACTCTATAATAATTAACAAGAAATACTTCTGTGATATTACTTCAGGTGTCAATTGGTTATTGTGGTATGTAACTACCATGTGCCACGTCCTGCTTGTCATTTCACAGAGACAGTCATTTTTTAATTTTCATAGAAAACAATTGTTTTTCATCGCACGTCTTTCCTACTACACTTTTGTCAAGGGCCAAGGTAATCAACTGTCTACCTCACCCGATACTTTATCCTTTCTTAATAGATTTCACGTCTCATTCTCAGTACTGCAGCCAAAATAAATCACTTGCTGCAAGAATATCAGCTTAAAGGGATCTTTCGTCACTAAATATTTCAACGGTTCTTCAACAGTAAGTAGTCCTTTCAATGTGTTATTTGGTCCTTGAGTAACCGGCACGCTATACCCACGAGGCTCCAACCGTTGTAATTTTGAAGAGGTTATGTAAACTTTATCCACTCATCTTTGAGATCACTTTGTTTCCACTTTACAATGTTTTTAGCGTTGTCTGAATCGAGGATTGTTTGATGTATTAAAAATTCGATACAAATTGCTCGATTTGTTAAGTAGCGATTTACAACTTTGACTCGGAATAAAGATTTCAGTCCTTCGATATAATCATCGGCACCTACTTGTTGTTTGAAGTTATTTAAAACGTTTACAAAAAGTTGCGTCGTGTTAACTCTAATATATTGTCATGGTTGAAAATTATGTTGAGAATATTAGTAGTAGAGACAGCACTAAGATTTCATAATACCAAGTAATAATAACAAGTAAATAATTAGTCGTACTTGCTTTGAGTATACGTTAATGATTGTATTGATAACAACAGAACTGTTATCTCAAAACTTTTCTAGTGACCCACGTAGAGTAATGTTTCTACGTTTAAACTAAGTGGTAAATCTTCTTAGGAAATTATTGAAAAAATGTTTTAAAAACTTACTTCTCAGCAGTAAATTGTTACCTGAAAGATTGAACGGTCAAAAAGTGAATGCATTTGCACTGATATCTGCTTTTATAGTCAACGATGAAAAGAATATCATTAATGATATTATAACGAGCATTGCCTCTACGTGTTCAGGCCAGGCAAATCAAACTTTTTAATAACGTTGGCCTGATAAAACCCAATGAGTCTGGATTTCATTTAAAAAATTATCAAAATATATGACGTTTAATTCTTAATGTGTTAGTAATGTTGTTACATAATGTAAAACCTTACAAAAAACTTTGTTGTATAAAATCGAACTTGTTAGTTGTACATTAAGATTTGCAAAAAAGTACGATGGAAACGAGCTGGAAATAATTTTTTATTAAATTTGCCTCTTTTGTCACCAGATAAATAGTTATTATTAACAAGAGAAGAACAGTAGTTAGTAGTTCTTAGGTGAGCAAATTGAAAATCTTGTTCAAGATCTGGTCTAGCTACAAAGTGGTAAAAATGTTTTAACATGCGTCCCAAATCACATGCAACTTGGACAGACAACTGATGAATAGTTTCTATTTTTGTTCCAGAAAAGTAATAGCGGAGATTGATCTTTTTTATGAATTTCAAAGCCAATTCTGCTCAAACAAAACTATCTTGTACTAAAGTTTTGCAAGGATCGTCCTCATAGCTAAAGTTCATTAGATTAAAAACTAATGTAAAAACAATTTCAAAGTTTCAACTGGATACAATTGATCTACTGTCTTTATTTTTCAAATATCCTATTAAAAATAAATTTATGTATAAAAATCCTTACAAGATCGTGAAAAATATGATTTTTACAATCTCTTCACGAAAAAACTTGATTCCAATTACTTTTGTATTAGAAACTTAAAAATCAGAACTTATGATGAAGTTTGCGCAGATGCAATGCATCTAATATAAGTATGTGGTTTGGTTCGTTAAATTACCACCTAAGCACATCTATAATGTTACATTTTTTAATTTTTATTGTTTTTCAATGGAATTAATTATTATCATTTTGCGATAATTACCATTCTTTACACTTTAATTTACATTTTCAGAATTCCATAATGAAGCAGAAAACATTTAAAAAGTACATTTACCAAGTGTCCATTATCATCGGCATGGTTGAGACTTTATACTTTTTTTAAAACATACATTTTAATAAGCTTTTGAATGTCTGGTACATCCTTAGACTCGTCAACACCTGTTTACTTGTAACAATAGTTACAAATTATTTACATTCAAGTTAAAAATACCTTCTTCCTGAATTCTGTAATGTATTTTAATTAAAATTTAAGCAATACTTGGAAATGCTATACCTTATCTTTTAAACGGATTAAAAATTGGTTGGAGAAAATTTATATTTTTCAAACTTTTAGTACAAATTTTGATGTTAGTCTTTAAAAACAGTATTTATTGTATGGAATCGAATAATTTTTTTTTAATTGTAGACAATATTTTTCTATCCGTATTATACAGTCATCAAGATTGGGGAAACCCTAGTTATTAGCGTTTTGATAGTAAACATATATTTTAGATAACAGACTTCACAGTCCTCGTTATCTTTTATAACATGAGGATTCTATACGCTAGTGACTACAAACAATATTCTAGACGTATTTATGTTCATCAATCTTAGAGTGATAAATTTTTTTACAATCGATGAGAGTATACGATAATCGTAAAAAAATCTACATGAAATTCCATGGAAACGTACTGGAAATATCTTGCATGTTTGCACATTAAATTAATTTTTTTTTTAATAACTAAATTTATATTGTCTATCCCACAATTTTTAAGAAAATACTAATAATTTTCGTTCATACCTATAGACTTATTGGTTAAAAATAGTACTTACAATAAATATTATTTGTTAGTAGCTCATAAGTAATTATGAAGGCCTGTATAAATTTAATTCAATTTCTACACAAAGTATATCTCATCACCAAGTGTGTAAATATTCAGCGTAAAAAATAACATAATAAAGAAAAGTATACTCTCATAGCAAGAAAAATCTTTAACCTTACAACTTGTAAAAATGAAGAATTTTCATTACAAGGTCTTCTATGATCAATTGACAATCTTATAACAATAATATACGTTAATACACATTAGTACTCGTATTAATTTACACAATTATAAGTTTCAGCTACATTATTGATAATGAGCTTTGATAATCATTTCGTGGTATTTCAAAGCAGTTTATCCAAAAGTTTTGGATGGACTTTGAATCCAAACCTCGATGTTGCATAAACAAATAAACGACACGTCAAGGTGTACCGTGCACGTCAGCACAGGTTGTCAAATGGTACCAAATGAAAAAACATACACCAAACCGATGGTCCGCGAGCACGATAAATTAACACAGAGTGGGTCCACCGCGTGTGTAAATCGCGTGGAATAAACGAAAACCGCAAGAAAAGGAGGAGCAGCGGTGTAGTGTAGGTCCCTTGAAACCGCGCGGTCAACCACAGGCAGCGTTTAATTTGAAAAATAAGAAGGCGTGGAGTCTCGCGCGCGGCACATTCGTATTATTACCATTATCATTATTCGGAGGAAGGGGGTTTAGCTCCCTCCACTTTGGGACCACCCAAAAATTTCGTAGGCACGCGCACGTATCTCATCCACCGCCTTGTTTTGCATCTTTCGGATGCGTGTGCCCGTGGTAAGGAGAAAAAAGGAAGAAAGAAGGGGTGTAAGGATAAAAAAAAAAAAAAAAAAAAAAAACAAATAGAGAAAATCGAATGCGTGCCTGCGATTGTTCACGCTCAGCGATTCATTAGGAGCTGCAGCCAGTGAACTTTTCGGATGCAGATCAAGGGAGGATATGGGTGTGGGGAAGGGAGCCGAAAAGGTGCTCTCGGCTTGATTTATGCGCGTATTAATCGTCCGTCGAGCGATCGAATTGGCCTTAAATGTAGATTTGGATGCGAAATATACGGGCGCGTTCGTATAGTGACATTCAGTGATATAACACTTTTTGCGGATCTCATGATAACGTTGGCTAATAATAACGTGCTTCTACTATACAATTGTGAGCTTGATTCCCATAAATGACTGTCGCTCGATGAATCGATTCAAGCTAAAACATATATTGCTATTTTTGTCAAATTCACCAGTAGATGAAAAACAGAAATGGAAAATTTATGCCAATGAGCTTCCGAACAAGGGTATGATTGTTGCATAATTTTAGCGGTTAACCATACATTGTAAAACAAATAACGCGTCAGTGAACTTCAGGAAACTTTTACTACCCACAGGACGTGGGTTGCATTATACGTGTCTTGCAGAATAAGGTATATTTTGTGTGCAAACCCATTACGGTGACTCTTTATTAGCAGCGGTCGATGTTAACTTTTTTTGTATTTTTCTTCGTTTTTATTTTCTGTCCCATAAATCATCGAGAGCATCGATTGTGGGTTCGTTGGAGTCGAGGTCAACTTATAGACAGGCCTCGATGGTTCATGTGAATGGCTTTAATCAAAGAGTATAGCGAAACGTCGTGTACCCATGGATGATTAATTTTACTGTGGCATCAATGCATTTTTAAATACGACTAGAGCAATGGTTAATTTTATTAACTTATTATACCACAGCAGCATTAAAACATGCTTGTAACGTTGGAACATCTCTTTGCAAGATCTTCAACTATAAGAGCATCTCCAAATTTTGACTGTTTCAAATTGTACAAGATGACTTCATTCTTCTTAAAAAAATAAAAAAAAAAGTGGGATAGATGAACATCGAATGTTATGGTAAAGAAATAAGGCTACATCACTGAACTACATAATAACTCTTTAATGATATTGTAAGACCCCTAATTCCGATGTACATTTGTAAAAAATCATGGGAGATACATGGTGTACAAATTGGAAATTTTGTAACGCCGACTCGAAAGTATCCGACTGCCGAGCAGCACTACGGTGGCTCGAAGCTCGTAATGGTCTACTTCGACGTTGGGCGTCTGGGATTCCCAAAGTTGGATCTGTAAAAGTCCTATGTTTTTCGAAGACTCTCGATAATCTCGCTTCTCATCCATACTTGAAAAAAATTACCGAGAGCCTTTGAAAAAGCCTGGTATAGTTGGTGTAGATGATGTGGTACGGTATAGTAATGTCAGCCAGTATCAACCATACAATAATAATACCAAATATACTGGATATAGTTAGCAGACTAAAAGTACAATACCAACCCTGACTTGGGGCGAAGCCCCATTAGTATATATGTATTAATAGGGCAGGGGATTGAATTCAATATCTCAATAAATTTTGTGGCAGGAGCTCAATCCAAGTGAAATAACGGAGAAATTAAAATATCAAGGACAAACATAATAAATACTTAACACTTTCAAATTATAAAATATTCAGTAAACAACATAGAAAGTCTAGGATTCTTTTTCATAGAAAAATGTGTGATGGATTTTTGAAAACACATCCTTAAATATCATTGAAATACAATGTCTTATAAAGAACATCACCAAGTTTCGAATCTTATCACACTTTCAAGTATATAATAGGATTTGGAAGTGATTTAATGAAACGTTATTCATCGTCACTTAACATAAGAGCCGGAAGAAAATGAATTTTTCGTATAGATATCCCTGTAACTAGTACGTTGTAATATTTTTCTTTTGAATTTAACAGTTTCATAATTGAATAAGATTTCATCTCCTGTTTTCATATTTTTAGTTTTTTACTGCTTTAAATAAAAAGAAACTATTACCGTGAAATTTGTCATTCCTATTATTACATTCCAAGTTTTTAAAACAGGACTTTGTTGAATATCGTTTTAATTTGGCTATTATCTTTTTCCAATTCAGACAGAAAGGGATAATGGATCCAAGAGTTCTTATAGGAAGCTTTCTAGTAGCAGATGCGAGGCGTAATTTATTTATTTTTAGGTTTTCGAGCTAATTGGCAAAAAATGTACCCAGTAGTAAATTTTTTTTTTCTTCGTAGAGGAGATACTTTTTCAGAAAAGTGATGAAAATTGAGCAAAAATGAGAAGCATTGAATATAAATTAGGGCTTACATCTTTCACACAATGGTAGTAGGAAGGTATTCGTAAAAAATATTATTTATTCTTGCGTAATGTTTATTTTCATCGTAACAAATTTTTGTTAATGTCTTGTTTCCTTATAGTATCGTTCGTTATTTGTTATTTCATGTACCAAATAGTTACGATCATTCAAATGTTATGGTTAAAAAAATTAAATTTCATCAAATACTCCATATTACCTTATTACCTTATTTCGGATTTTTCATCAAGCTTGACGAGCAGTTCAAAAAGCTCGTGGATTTGATTGTCAAGCGCACATTGCCAGTAAATTCTTGGGTGCGTATTCGGCGGGGAACTCATTGAAAATTAACCCATGGACCTTACCATACAGCGTGGGTGTATAAAAGAGAGAATCATGAAGAGAAGATCAAACTACGAAGTTTATGTAAATGACGAGCAGAGTCCAGCTGGCCTCCAGGAAGGCTGTTTGGTATGCGAGACCACGATCTTGCAGTGCACGCTGTCACTTGGGATTGGAGCGTTGTGTTACCTTTATGTGAACGCGTGTACAGTAATAGGGATAAATAAGCAACTATCGAGAGACAGTGTGGGCTTACCCTTCCTTCTCGCAGCAGATTTACCATCTCTTTTGTTGTACCGCCCTCCTACGCAGGCTTATGTATGCCGAAAGTAGTTTTTTTATTTCATACCAAAGTACTTCGTTGAATTCTCTTTTTTTTCAGCGTAAAGTAAATCACTTCGTATGGGCTCTAGAGTTTAAGTCGTACAAGTCACTTTTGTAACACATTCAACAATAGAGGGTGAATTATTCATTCATACATTCATTACGTGCGTACGAGTCTTAGGTCCTTTCGTGTAGATTACGTATATATAAAGAGGGGATCAAATTTGTAAAAGCCAGGCGCAACTCCATTTCTCTACCATATCATTCATGATTAGAGAACATTGTAATATAAATTGCTTTATGAGAGCTAAAGTTTTTTCTTGCACAAAAAAATTTTCTGTTATCTTTGTAAGATGTGATATGTATTGCAAAATGCGACAAAATTGGTAGGTTTATTGATAAAATCATGCGCGTGATAATCTAAACTCAATACTTAAATTCGTATCGGTATTGTACAAATTGAATAAGGTTTTTCCTCATCTACTTGCGTAGGAAGATTACTAATAGTTTTCCACGTTTTTTGTCCTGTCACAGGATTCCATCGGTGACAAAAGCGAGGAGAAAAAAGTGACCACGACCCCGACGACCGTAGTTAGCCCAACTCCCTCGACCACCGTCGCGCCCAGCAGCACCACCACTTCGACGACGAGCACGTCACCGAGAACCACAACAACAACGACCACGACCACGAGCACGAAGACGTCGATAACCCCAAGGCCAGGGGGGAGCAGTCGCAAGGAAAGCCCGGCTTACGAGGCGGCGTCCACGGGCTCGCAGTACAACGGCTACCAGGCGAAAAACGACTACCCGGCGATGTCGGCCCACAGTGCGCTCAAGTGGCAGTACCTCGGGACCCGCGAAAGCGTCACCGAGACCCGCAACAACATGCCGCAGTTCAGTAAGACCGGCAAATGTGAGTTTCATGTCCATTCCATGTATATATAAGTATACTCATTTTATTTCCACGATGTATACTGTGTTGTACTCGTTGGTAATTGCATGCATCGACGCGTTCATCTAAATTTAGAGTTGGAAAAATAGGAGTTAACGCGTTAGAGCACACGTAAGTACACCAGCCGCCTTGAAGACACGCATTATAATGATGTTGTTTGCCTGTTTCATGCGCGATACCACAATAGGCTGTAAATCGATGAAAAGTTGGCAAAGAGCGCGAGAGTGTTTCTTTTTTTTTTTTTTTTTTTTTTTTTTTTTTTCAAAGAAAAAACTATAGAAACAAAGTTGCGATCCAAANTTTTTTTTTTTTTTTTTTTTTTTTTTTTTTTTTTTTTTTTTTTTTTTTTTTTTTTTCATTCGAGACAGATGCATTGTCCCGTATGTATACAAGGGTCACCGGGATGATTTCACGCTTCCAAGAACAGAGACGTTAATGTTGATGCAAATTGAAGATTGTTACTTCATTTTTACGTTGCGTTAAATCGTTGAATGTTAATAATCGTTAATCGATCGGGTAATGCCACTCGCTTGAGGCTCGTAGTGCGCGGTTTGATTGATGGATTGTGTGTTGAAAAAAAGCATATTTATTAAAGACGTGGATAGAATCGTAAGTGCTTGTTCACCTTCTTTTTTTTTTCTACAACCACCTAGCGCCTTTTTTTTTAGTGTTTTGCTACAATTATTGTTACGAATTCGTTAAAATTTTATTACGGAAGCGCAATCGTACGTACTTTTTGCATCACTCAGAGGACAAAGTCAAAAGAAAACGTCGAGATGAAAAATAATTGAACTCGTGTGGAGAAGGAAGTAATTACTCAAAGGCCCGTCCGCCCAATATGGTTCTTATGGACCAGCCTTCCAATAAAAAAAAACAAAAAAAAAAAAAAAAATACACCCAAGCTCGGGTTATTCGCACTTGGTGGTCCATATTAGCTCGTATATGTTTACTTTGGTTTACTTTGTACTCTGTACATGCACAACACGACTAATTAGTTTTTGATACGAGTAATGTCTCGCACGTGTATGAACCCTCATATGCACGTGCTTAACGCGTCCGTTCAATGCAGCTTTTATTTTATCCATATAAACTGAGGACTTGAATAAATATAATCAAGTACATTATACTCTTTATTCAAGTAATTTTAATAAACATTAATAATTTTTATATATTTTTGGTGCCATTTTATGTATCAAATTAAAATATATCTCTTCTCTATACTTAACCCATGCTCACAGTTTTTTTTTTCTTTTATGAATTTTTATCAATTTTTTGGGGGGTTACGTTACCTTGTCGTTTATACCCATATTCTTTAGTCATTTACACTTATTTGGCCCAATAGAGAAGCACCACAGGTAGTTAACTACATTACTGTAAATATACTTTTTTCTTTAATTAGAAGTGATATCGTAATATACATGTCCTTATACCTCTACAATTTTTAAAAATTTTGCATTCAACGCTTGCTTATTGATGTTACTGTAGAGTACAAAGTTCATGGTACATGTGCACTTTACAAATGATTTGATCCCCATGTACGCTTCTAGCTTGAGCTGACGAATAATCCCTGAAACAGCAGGACACAATGCTATTTGTTGATATTACAGCCCAGGGCTAGTGTTAGTACCGCTAAAATGGCATTGGTGCGTTCAGTTGGATCGGTGGAAGTGTTGTTGAGTACAAACGGAAAAATAATGAATTAAACTACATGACCTTGTTTTTTGTTTTACTGTCTCAACTTACAGAGTTATTATTTTTTTTTTTTTTTTAGCTTGACATATAAACTCGACTAAATCGCTGCACTATTTATGGGTTTACTTTTTCTACATTTGTAGCAAAAGTCATGTATTGCAATTGCAGTATACTGCTATATTTTAGTGGGGTATAGGTTTTTAAATTTATAGGGACTAACTTCTATGGATATTCATTTTGGTTAACGAATTTCTTGATAACACGTACACTGCTTCAAATATGCAGCTCGTAAGAGGAGAAAAATATAAACAAAGAAGAAAAAAAAAATCATGAAAAAATTGTGAAAGCCAACGCACATACGCATCCTTAACCATATCCGCATAACACCATCGCTCATTAACGCTTCGAATCGTTAAAAAAAGCGTTCCCCCATCGCACCTGATAACCATCGCCAAAAGTAATGCGATGCACGTCGAGTTTACTCACATCCATGCTCGAAACAAAGCGCCAAACCTCGTTGATGCTCGAAATTCCAGCTGCCGAGATGCACGCGGCTCACAGTCACGCGCTCCACGTGGCCAAGGAGGGCAGCTGTCAGTGGCCCCGGGCGAAAGTCGTGCCGGTACGCGAAGTCTACCCAAACTCGACGGCCACCTACATTCCCCACTGCGCCATCGTGCACCGCTGCTCCGACGACACCGGCTGCTGCAGGTCCGAGACCTTGACCTGCGAGGCCAAGCAAACCCACAACGTCGAGCTCTACTTTTACGTGAGTACATAAGATTTATGTGTACATTCATTCGTACGATTTGAAATACCATACAATGTAAGACTGCATCGTGAACATTTTTAGTTTTGTGCAAATGTTTCCAAAAATACAAAATTACTAAAGAAAAAATGTGTACGTAATTGGCTGAAGTGCTGGGCGGGCGATAAATAAGTGTTATCTTTCCATCAGGAAAAAAAAAAGTAACGGTAAGCGTGCAAGACAGGATGTATTGTCGTGTACCTATATACTTGATTGTATGTCTCCACGGAGTAAGGCCGTGGGGCCCGCAATCGATTTCATGGAAAGCCCAAGATTCCACCAAAAAGAAAAAGATGTGCGATCGCGTAAGATTATTCAACACCGAGGGTAATAGCTTGCAAGACGAGAGAGCCATCGGGAATTTCGGTATTTACACTCATCCCTTGCAACCGACGTAATGTAACAATGAAATTGTCGCGACCGAAAATTGCCTCAATTATGTGCGAGTGAAAGTAAAGTCGTGACTGGCCTCGTTTCGCCTTGTAAGTTGGTCGTCTCGATGAAGGAGGGGTTGGCGAGTGTGTAATTCACGAAATTAAGATACCACATGCATCCAGAGATACGTACATTTGTATACCCTGCCCGAGTACTTACCGAATAAATAATTGTTTTGGGACGCGCGTGTGCACGAAGACGTCAAAGCCCGTGTACGCGATGACGACTTAATGGTGGTTGCAAAATCGTTCTTTATTACGGAGGGAAAACACAGGCTGCAAGAGCAAAGTGTGTACTTAGGAGAGCAACGCGTTGTCGATTCGAAATAAATGGCCCTGTGGTGAGAGACGTTATCTGCGTGTATTGATTTATCGTGTGCATTACCGCGTAGTGGTGATTTTTTTTCTTCTTTTTTTTTTCATCAGTAAAATCAACAACCAGTGTTTAGTGCTGAGGTAACGTTGTATTAAGAATCCACGGCGTTGTTGATGGTGATAATTAATAAACCGTCCATTATTCTCAGGGTACATAACTTGTCCTTACACGAGATTGAAAAATACCTATTCCACAGATGCAGTCTCTACTCGGTCTCTACTTAGTAAAGATTCATTGTCTACTGCGGAATAAAAAAAATTGAGATTGACTTGTCAATCTTTACTATTTATTTTCAATTGCCTTGCGTTTCACCTATTTCGATCTTCTTCAGACGCTACGCATATTAAACTGACAAACTACTGGTGAAATTGAATTACATACCTAATACATTACGAGTACATGCAGAAATTTGTGTATAGTTGAATAAAAAGGCACGCCCAATCCTTTCAAGATTAACTGAGGAATACATTAGATTTTTTACATCTATAGATTTCTTGGGAATACTAAGAAATTACAAATTCTACCTTTATTATGAATATAAATAATTTCACAGTTGTCATAAAAACTTATGATTACTTTGTAATATACGTGTAGCATAACTCGAAGAGTCTACTATGCTTTTTTGTGTTCTTTCATAAGCTTATCAAAACTTTGGCTATTTTAGCTCACATACACCAAACTACAAGCACCAGTGTTTAATTTATAAACGACCGATTTTTCATTTATTTTTGTGGGATCTTTATTATTTTAAACAAGTTTTTTCAAATTTTATTCCTTTGAATAGCAATAGAAATGATTGTGCATACAGTTAAATGGACTTGGCGGATATCAAAAAGCCTTAACGAAAAAAAAAAGATTGCGTATTAATCTGAATGGAAATTGGGAACGAATTCGTATAAGACAGCTCGAAAGCGCGGGTGATACCAAAAACAAGTCCCGATTGAATTTTTTGCGTGCCACAAGCGTAACAGCAATCACAGCGGGAATGCAAAATATTTTGCAGGCTCGATGAAATTTTAATGAAAGTGTGCTGTACGCCATTTATCCATTTGTCGCTCGCTGATTTCATTAGGTGATCGTTATTTGCAACCGGTCGAGCTATCGTCGGGTGATTGATTAATCGAGCAGTGCGATAACGCCTCGAGACGTGCATTAGGTAATCAATTTCACAAATTATCGATGTGCGTTGCGCCACTTTCTTGTTTTCGTCTGTACTTTTCGACTCGATAATCGCATCCATCCATGCTCCTGACTACTTTATTGATTCTAAAAATCATTGATGGAAATAAAACAAGTTCATGTGTAAATAAAACAATAACAACGTGGCTGCTGCAAGAGAGTATATTTATTTTGGTTTTAACAATCGGGTCAGAACAATCAAAGGACAGGATGTAATGAGAGTATTAGTACTTTATTTACTTTTAATTTACTCCTTGAAGTATTTATTTTTTGCAACCGTTGCAGTATGGGGACACTCGAAACTTGCAACGGCAGCAGATTTTCCATCCCGATAAGATCAGAGATACGTATAATACGTGTGACTCAAGGAAATTCGCCGGAGTTGTTTAACGCTGACTTGTTTTGTGTTGGCTCTCCCAACTCGTTTTAAAGAGCCCAATTATTGCGACTCCACCATCATACAAATTGTCAGTGTTTTTTCCGATTTCGTTAAGACTTCGAATTATTTATCAGACCGATAAACAAATAATCAAACAGCATTTTTTTCAACCACATAAATATCTTGCTTGAGCTCGTAATTAGCGCAAGCAACCAGTCGGATCTCGAGGGCTTGCAGTCTTAAAAGCCTTTTTTGAAAATCAAGCGACTAATACTTTTGGAAAAGCAAGTCATCATAGCTATAACATTTGACCGCTTTATGGACGATACATTTAATAAAGATATTTGGTTTAATTCAATTCACAGTAATTTTTGCAATAAACATACTGTGCTATTAACGAGGCTTATACTTCAGTCACCTCCTTGTCCACATTAATTTGTTTGTTCTTTAGTAAAGTATTAAATATTGTTTGACTCAGTAAAATTGTCTAAATGAGACTATTTACACGATGTAAAATATGAATAAAAGATAATGAATAATAAATAAATGTATACTTTAATAGACTTATTTTGTAATCTCTTGTTTTCATTGTAGATTGATTCTTCACTTGTGAAATTAATATGCAAGAGACAATACAGTTTTTTATGCTTAGTATCCATTACCAAAATAAAAAAAATTTCACTACAAAACTGAACATTAAGAAGAAAATTTACACCCCAAATCATCTCGGAAACGATCCACCAAGCCCCACATAACGCAACTCTTCTTCGCGAGAGGTACCTTCAGTCGCGCGAAAAATTCCAACAAAGCATAAGAAGAAGAAGAAGAAGAAGAAGAAGAAAATGCCGCATCCAAGTGCCGGCGATCGCTCGCGTATCGATAACTAGCGACTCCGTTACATCAGGGAGATTCAGAATTGCGATTTATCCCATACCATCACCACCGCGAGCGGACGAAGCGGCGATTCTCGTCAGAAATTTATTTCCCTTTTCTTGCACGTACCGGAATTCGTCAGACCTCGCTTCCATCGAAAAAGTGTGCAGATCGCGACGATGAAGGTAAGAAAAAGCCGATCAAGATCGGGGTCGCAGATACAGCCCGAATTTTTATCCTCTGCCTGAGGCCCTGTCACGATGTTGGGCCGAGCTACTCACAATCCAATTCGATTAATTTATTTATTTCGTACCAGAGTCGTCACACCTGCTCCACATCTACACGAGAGCTTCCAAAGCTTCTTTTACTGCAGCGTGTGAAATTCGGTATCAGAAGTGGGAAATGGCTTGTGATATTGCTCAAAGCAGTCGAGTGGGTAACTTTCCCTGTTTAGATAGTAGCGGTAAAAACTTAATTGGGATGTTTGCACGGAATGGCGAGCTGGAGAGCCCATCTCGGATCAAAAGAGCTGCAAGCCCTCGAGATCCGACTGGTTGCTTGCGCTAATTACGAGCTCAAGCAAGATATTTACGTGGTTGAAAAAAATGCTGTTTGATTATTTGTTTATCGGTCTGATAAACAATTCGAAGTCTTAAAGAAATCGGAAAAAACACTGACAATTTGTATGATGGTGGAGTCGCAATAATTGGGCTCTTTAAAACGAGTTGGGAGAGCCAACACAAAACAAGTCAGCGTTAAACAACTCCGGCGCATTTCCTTGAGTCACACGTATTATACGTATCTCTGATCTTATCGGGATGGAAAATCTGCTGCCGCAGCAAGTTTCGAGTGTCCCCATACTGCAACGGTTGCAAAAAAGTATCGCTGGTTAGCGGTACTTCGCATCAGACATGTTTATATGCATCCACATGGAAACTCACAAATGGCCATCGCACGCGACGTGAATCCATCATCGTTCGCACGGAGACAGCGTTGATTCGATCGTCAAACTACATGTTGTATTTTTATTGTTGTCTGCAAATTCATCAGGTCGTTGAATTGAGAAATCTACATGCCAAAGCAATTTTACGGGAAAATCAGCCGCAGTGTCGTCAAAAAAATTATTTCCACGCCATTTTTTATTCGATGAATGAGAAATCTTATTTCCACCTTACTATATCCATGCGAATGGTTTACATTTTTTAGTTTAAAAAAAAAAACAATTCGTTTTCGTTGTGGTTTCCAAAAAAACAATTTTTGACTGATGTGGTGTGTTAATTACTATAATTGTTAAAACTTTTCGTATCTTGGAGTACCATGTATATATAAAAACAAATGTGATCAAAATAAGAAATATCGCATCCTTTAGCTATAGAAGGGAAAACGTGTTTACAACAGGTTGGATCTTTGATTTCTCAGAAACCTAAATTATTTACCGATATACCAATTATTGCAGTAGAATAATTTTTGTTTTTATAACAACCACTTCAACAGATGTACTTATACTAATGAGCTGCTGAATAATTATGAACTATTTATTTATAATTTTTACTCCAGATTTAACACTTTTAATTTTAGTTAAATTAATACAATTGTTAATAGTATGTTTATCCAGATTGTTTTTTTATCCAAGTCATATGTACGTCTTAAAATCTAGTAGAAAAATTTTAATTCATGATAATATGGCCTTGTAAACGTTCTTGTATACACAAGGTAGGTTTTTTCACTTTCCAGTAATTAGTAACGGATAAGCATATTGTTAATTTTTATCGATTTGTTATTTAACTATTACATAAACTCATTTTAATTTGTTGACACAAAAAACGTTAATGAAAAAAGTGTTGTTAGAGTGCATTATCCATGTAACGTTTCATTTCATATATTATTTTATTTTTGGCTACTATGTCCATTGATTTTAGACGCATAATTAATTTTTCGACTCAACTAGTCTCGTTCCAAACCTCTTTCCTCGTAATTTATTGAATGTGTTTTCTATTTTTGACCAGCTTCTAGCTGGAAAATACTACAGTGAAAATGAGCTAAAATCCTCGAAAAATTTGTTTTCAAGATTCCAGAAAGGCCCAATGCGTGTGCCTCGTCGATTTTCTCAGATATAATTATAATTTTCCTTATTTGCATGTTATATTGAAAACTTAAAAATAATTACAAAAACCTTTCCATCAGTTTAGATAACGAATTGTTGTTTTGTAGAATCGCCTAGACGCTTAGTCATTTGCTACATAAACGAATAAAAGCTCGATTGCTATAGACAACACAGAGAGTTACTTATGTCGAGTTTATGCATGTATGCGTTAGGCAGAAGACACCTTGGTGTCAGGAAAAAAAGCACTCATTTTGTGGCTGAACTTTCATAATTTATAGCAACAAAAGTAATGAGCTAATAAGTTAAATGGAACTTGCGGCCAGAGTTTTTGCTTGCAAATCCGGATTGTTGTTTTTAACTCTACATCAGCGTAGAATTTTTATTTCGAATCGAATTCCAGAAACGCGTGGGTGCAAGAATGATACACACCCACTTTTCTTGTTTACTTGAAAATCATATATAGTACCACTTCATCATCAGATGAATTTTTCAATGTATGAAAAATTCCATAGTAGTTAAGTAAGTGACTTGACTTTGATAAATTAATTATAATTATCGCAAACAGATTTGAAAATTCTCATTGATATTACTGTACACTAATTCTAATTATTATTGTCAATATTTAAAACGTATACAGAAAGAGAAGAAAAAAACAGTTACCAAAACGTGTTCTACCAGAGTCGTGAATTCTTACGTTTTCTCGCACCTTTCGACGGTGGCAACTTCAACGCACACTCGCTCCCAATCACCTTGAACGTGACCGCAGAGTTTCATTTGCGTTTGTCGCCTTAGCGGACAATGGCATTTGTCTAATATTCAAAATCAAAGCTATCGAGGAATCAAGAGTTTCATTGTTCGATCTATTCGTTGTGGAAAAATCTTCGATCAAACTCCCAAGGACTCATTTTTTTAGAAATTCAAGATACAGTTCTCACAGCTAATTTTCACTCGTCGCCCGAAGAGTAAATAAACGATCTGAGAAGGAAAACAAAAAAAAATTAAATCCACCCACTTCTGAAGAGCCACTTGGACGCGCCACTTGGTATGTACCTTCGCAAAAAACGCAAACGTCAAGCTCAAGTGGATTTCCAAACAGATGTCCCCTTGAACGGAAAAAAAAGTGCAACCTATACGAATGTCCATACGCTCGCGAATGCGATATCTCGTTCGCATGGACGAATCACCGCTACTTTAAAATCGTCACCGAGCAGATGGCAATCGCTATGGTCGTCCACGGCTGCACTTCGGGGACATGGTATTACTTACAGTACACGTACTTGGCTGGACTTCAAAATCAACACAGTGATTTACACGTGTCTGTGGCTTGCAGCTTCAGATACTTATGTGTATGCGCGTGTACACGGACATGTAGACAAGTACCGGATTGCTTGTGTATCAACAGATACAGAGAGAGAGAGAGAGAGAGAGAGAGAGAGAGAGCTTAGGAGGAAAAGTCGAGCGACGCGCTGGCCCACTCCGGTCTTTATTATGTGTCCTACAGCAGCAGTGGAGGATATAAATACGCCCAAGCGAGTGGCTCGGCTGACTTCCGCGATACGAAAATACGCTGATTTACGCGCTTGGTGGGGGATAAGAGACGAGCGTTGGGTTGTACTTGGACGATTATTTATTTATTTTTTTTTTTTTTGGGAGAAAGTGTTAGGCAAGTTGTCTGTTTGTAGGTATACCAGAATTGAGTTTTCACCCGTTCGGGGTAACCGGAATTGGGTTAGTAATATCCGTAGCGCGTATGTTAGGCACGACAGGGCTACGACTAAGGATGTATCTTCGTAGGTATTAGTTGTGGACTACATAGAGGTTTGCTCAAGTTGAGCCTCGGTTATGCGATTTTTTATAATTAAATCTTGTATATGCTTTTTCGTTGATTTATTTCTTACTGTCCTTCGTTGTGATTTAATACCACAGTAATTTGACGCAACGATGACAGAGTTGTCAATTATATGATTTCATTTCATGCAACTTTGTGACACTGTTTTTGAACATTTTGACTGACAACGTTTTGTGCATCAAGAATTTCATTGGGTATAGCTTTTTTTTTCTAGCAGTGTACTCATCACTTGAGATATTGAAGTATTTTAACATTTCTAATTTTTATAGAACGTCCGATAGCGTGACGAACGGTTATATAAATAGCAGAGTGTTAATTAAGTGTAAATAAAAGCTGAGACGAATCTATGTGAATGTAAAGAATTTTCTTCGGGTAATAACATGGTGACCATTATTATTGCTATTTGCGATGATGATAATACCATCTACAATAATATTGCACACAATTATACGAAGAATATTTTTATGTTTTTATGTCATGTTTGCGCGTATGTCAAGAATTAACATACAATAACCACAGGGCACGTCTTTACATTTAATGACAGTAAACGTACTTATGATAATCCGAATGATTGTCTGTACGATTGTTCTTCGCAAAAGTTTGAGAATCCACTTAAAGCTGACGTTTCTGCTCGTACTATGTAGTTTTCATATAACATTGGAAAAATCATTCCGCTATACATATAAACACACCCTGAAACTTTTTTAAAATGTACATACGGAGTCTTCCAATACTTATCTGTAGAAAAAATCGATCGAAAAAAAAAAAAAAAAAAATATCTTATATTGTTGCAGCGAGAAGATTGAGTAATATGCGTGTACTACTTACCCCCATACCTACACCCAATCATTCCACAATACAGCAATGAAACATTGTTTGTTTGAGTCTTTGATTATAAATGGCTCGCGATTGTGATAGAAACGTGACGCCTATCACTCTTAAAAGTCTTGCTGGCGCTGCTACGAGCCATATAAAACACCAGTCTCGGCTCTACCTGTTGACTACATGACTTCGAGTGTATATATTATGTGGCGCTACCTACTCTAGAATCATAAACTAAATTTACCAGAAAAGGAGCATTGGACCATGTATAGAAAATTATTCTCACGTATCAATAGTAATGACATAATTCATGGAACTGCATTTTTAATTACACAGATTTATTATTAATAAAAAAAAATAAATGTATAGCATACACGCTTCTATATTCCAATNAAATAGTAATTAAAAAAAAATTTTTTCAGCACAAGTAATGCTTTTAGCAAAAGATATTATTTCAAAAAAATTTTTAATGTATCCATGTCACCGTCTGCATAAATTAACTCAATGTAGAATAAAAATCACAGAATACTGTGTTCATGGCAAGGCTAGGAGAATCATAAAATGGTACTCGTTCACTCAAATTGTTGTGATGTAGCGGAAAAAAACGACCAAGCGTGGTAATGAACTGTGCAAATGAACCATCGAATCGTGCAACAAACATCGCGAAAAAATAAGTATTGAAATCTCCGTGCGTCATTACAATAGTATCGGGCCAGCAACAGTGGTTTAATGAACGATATGACGATATACTTGCTTGTCTTTTTGATCACCAATGCAAAGTACCCCGATTTTTTCGCGCAAACGAAAAATAGTTGGTGTCCTTGTCTTTATGTTGAAATTTATTAATAAAAAAAAATAAATGTATAGCATACACGCTTCTATATTCCAATTTGTAGCGAAGACAATAAGTAAGTAATTGGGAAATAGTTTTCTTCCTTTTAGGTTCATCTTATTGAAAATATATCATTTCCACGTATCATACAGTAATAATAATAATAAATCTGAAACAAACACAAGTGTAAATATTTGTTCTCATGAGATACACTGAGCACTAAGCACCTGAGGTGTGCTCGTCAATTCGAGGCTGGGCCAAAGAGCCGTCAAAGCATAAAAAAAAAGTCCAGTGCTGTCACATCCACTCGAGAAACGAAAACAACGTGCCCACATTGGCCTGCCAAATTCGTGGTTCCGACAGAGCAAAGCGAAAGATCATCGCACAAGTTATACCGGCTCGGTCGGAGAGCTGTTCTATAAGTGTCAGAGCCACTGAGTATTTCGATGCTTCGCGGAGTTATTTTTAGGGCCCGGTGTCACCCAAATGTGATATCTATTACGGTTACGCGAGCAAGCATTTTAATAGGCGCGAGTCTCGTTCGTGCCGCAGACGTCTCAGTTGTGTTCTGGTGCGTGAGAAAATAAGCTTGACAGGGTTGTTAATCATCCCTTGTTCTCGTGTCGATGCTGCTCCGTCGGATACGTATGGTATTTTCGGAATACTTGAGTCTGCAATTCACTCTTGGATAGGACCCTAGTAAGATTAGAAACCCATGCGTTGATTATTTAGTGTATTTTTTAAGTATGTTTATGATCCATTTGGTTGATCGAACCTAGTCACTTTCGTTTTTATGAATCCCGAGCTATTTCAAAGATTAGTCTTGCTATTATCTTGCTTCTTCTTAGGATTAGAGACCAATTTTCAGAGGTTTTATAGTAATTCCTCAAAATATCTAGAGTATTAACGGAAGACTAGCATTTCTTATTGTTTTTCCCAAAGATCCCGTTGTCTTCGTTGTCTTGGAGTCGGTTAGTCAGAGTTTATTACGAAGCGACTTTACGTTGAAAAACCGGAAAGAGTTTGGTGAAATTTTTGAAAGTACTTTTAAACAATAAGTTTTATGTCCAGGTCCTTAGTCAATCAGTCAAAAACGCTATTTCAAGCAAGAACTTGTTGAGACGGATCCACTCGTGTGTTCAAATTAATCAATTCCTCAATCTATAATATCTAGGTCAACCAAACGTTTGTAAAAAAAATAAAGCGTGAGGAGTCTTGGGACCCCTCACAGGAGCAAAGCTGCCTCATATACGTGGCAGCGAAACATTATCCGACATTAATTGTACTAATAATGTCTGTAGATACACAATACATATACACATGCCAAAGCATGCGTGCGCGTCCCCACACCCACCCACCTACACACTCATACACATACACATATTTCTGGGACAAATATCCAAAAATTTATCATCAAATATGTAAGTATAAACATTGTTTGCTGAAATAAAGTAAATAATAATCATAAAATAAAGTAAAAATGTACAGCTGATAGGAGATATACGGCGAGAAATCTGCATAGCAGCAGTAAGGTAAATGTCCTTGTCATGACCACAAACATCATACGACTTTTTCTAATTTTTTATCCTTAATTGTGAGCTTTAATGGTAAAAATTTTGGTTTTTATTGGTGCGTTATAAATTTACCATTATTATTTTAATTTTTAAATATGGTTCTTAATAGATAAATTACTTTGTTCATAAAGGGATTATAAGACCAAAATTCACATATTTATGAAACTTTTTTAAAATCATGAATTTAGTATAATATTCAAGACATTTAAAGTTTGTCACTTAAATAACACTATTGTATTCAACAGAAATAATTTTAACGTTTGTTTGTTCATTAGATATGTATAAATTACTCGTTGAAGATTGGTACCATAATATGTACAGTTCTAAACATAGGTTATGTTTGACCTTATCCCTATTAATGAAATTATCTTTAAAATTGGTCACTCCCCAAGCCGAGATCCCGAACGTCCCATAAAAAGCTTCGCTTCAAAAAACAAGTCAGACCGAAATTAAAAGTAAAATTTCAATCAACACATGAGCAACCCATCTCATCTCTCCAACTCAAGTCCCCCTGTCCCCTCATCCTAGAAGCCAACAGACATGCATACCCTATGTATACCATACAGCCTCTCGTAGAGAACAGGTGTAATGTTGAAAAATCGAGTAGCAGCGACGGTGAGCTGAACCAAGCATACGTTTCCTTTTGCTCTATTAAACCCGTCCGTCCGAAATAGCTTGCGCAACGATCCCCCGCCGACGACCTCCCTGGAAGAGTATAATTCATCTCTCCTTCCTCCGTTCGCGGGGATAAGCCCCTGACCTTTTAACGGCTGTCAGTCATATGACAACTGTGAGAACCATTAGAGAGGCGAGATACTCTTGACTGTATGTACTAACGTGGGTGAAGGAACCCACATGATATCCATCGCCCCGGCATGATTTATCATTTCACCGGATGAGAAATCGTCGATTGTAATAAGTCCTGGTTGGTTTGGTTTCGTTGTACAGACGGATGATTTATCGAAAATCTCGCGATATCATGCTAGAAAGTGATCATCGATAGGTTAAAATTCATCTATAACGGTGATGGGATCGAGAAAAAAGTATTGAAACAAGTGTTTCGTGGTTAATGAAATTGAATCAGGTACAATCTAAAACCAGTGATGTTACAGTGACGAACGGAAAAACGATTAACCGTAATCTCACGAAGCTCATTAGCGTCACTGCAAATTAATTACCAGGTGCATCATTCGACCTGGTGCTGCAATTATATCCTAAGCGCCACATGACAATGCTGTTGTGTGTCATCAAGACTTGAAACGATGAGATCACGAAAAATGTTATTCTTAGTTTTTTTTTTTTTTTATTATTCCTTACCACTACGAGAACGACAGTGTGTTATGTACTATGACGAAAGCGTGGCTGAGACAGTAGCCTTAATGACCGACTGGCAAAGATGTAAACTGAAATCATTTATCATCGTATTAATTACGCTCTGATTGATAAATAAATTTTGATTTTAATACAATAGAGAAATATTCGGTCTACTCGCTAAGACAGATTTTTCGGTGTATTGGGATGTCTTACCAAAAACGGTCTTGTTCTACTTACGGTCGTAAAATCGTTATTCTGTCACCGTTTCTAATCGAATTTCAATGTTAAAATGAATTCAAGAACATTATATTCAAACGGGTGTTTTTTTCCCTTTTTTTACGTGACCGATTTAGTTATTAATTGCATTAATGGCCGACGCCGTGGTTATAAAAACGTTCTAATGAGAACTTCTACATGCACAGAACTCACACCTGCCAGTGTAATAAATTTTTTAATTTGCTGAGCAAAAAATTAATTACGACAATCAATAGCAAATACCTTGTTGGTTCGTATGATTTCGATACAAAAATAATCCAATAGACGGAGACACGTAAAATTTTACTGTGATAAACAAGTTTTTTGTATCTTCACATTCTTCACTGAAGCTTATCATGACAAGGGCGGAATGATATTGTTTCCAAGAACAAAAGTGTTTGTACTAGCTATTGATGAATCAACAAAACTTATTTATTACTGGAAAGCACAGTTGGTACGCGCCATTTACTCGACGATAATCTAGACTTGCGAGTTGTAGTTCTTAATAGCAGAGTCTAGCTTCGATTGATGTAGAAGGTATTAAAAGCTACGCTTTGATCTCTTCTTTGGCTTTGTGATAAAAATATCAAGGCTTCTTTTTCAATTTTTGTACGGTATTGTTTAGTGTCAGTCTGTTTTTTTATTTTTTATTTTATATATGGTTTATTGTTTATTTGGTTTTTGTCATATGGTGTTCAAAAGCTTGCAAAAAAGTTACTTACGTTATTTGGCTTCGGTGAAGGCTCCACAAGTATTTTGCACTGTGCCATATATAGTTACAAACTACTTTTCATTTATAAATGATAGGAATTGAAATATTGCGTAGGAAATATAGGCTGCTACAACATATGTTTGGTCATTCCTTGGATCTATGTAAAATATTGAAATAATTAAAACTGAAAAATTGAAAATAAAAAAAAAAGTATGAAAAATATTGTCGAAATTTCCTTTTATGAATAAACTAAAAAGAAAAAAATATTTTCCTTTCCTATGTGCATAATAAATAAAAGCGAAAATTATCAAACTATTAAGTAATATACATCAATAAGTGTGTGTGGATTAGTGACTTCTGCTTTTAATGATGATGCGTACATAAAGTTATTTTTTGTTTTCGTAACATCATATCTTCATAATTTTTTGTATTTTTTTCATGCGATTAAAGTGTAAATTTTTAAATAACGAGGCATTGGGATTAAAAAAAACTTTGTTCACGCGTGGATCAAATGCGTTCAGTGCTATACTACAAATTTTCATTTAAATTTAATTAAATTAAAGAACAATGTTATTTTGAAGTAATAACTTCGGAGAAAATTACACCTAACTAGTTTTTCGTCGTTATCAGCTACGTGTTTTTATTTTTATTTTTCGCAAATTCATGATTCTTGATTCATACTCGTCGAGGAGCGATAGTTTTTGCATAAATATTTGCATCTTGTCTACAGATGTGTATGCACGATGATTGAATTGTTTTTACCGAGAAATGCCATTGGATGAAAAAAAAAAAAAAAATGATTATTAAACAGATATGAAGGTTATGATTTCATTGAGTACTTTTTAATTGCGTATTGTAAGCCTACAATTAGCTAAGACTCTCAATAAATGCATGTAATATTCATCTACATGTATACTCAAGTTTTGTGTGATTACAGAAAAAGTTAAATAATAATTTTTATGTTTGTATTAATTATCTAGAAAAAACAATAGCATAAATGCATCATGTATGTAAATTGGAAATTCAAACAAGTGTGAGATTTTAAGCATACCATGTGAAATGTTACGTAATATTGAGAAATCTCATGCTGGGATAAAGATTTATTTTTTTAATAGTGAGATTTATATTCTTAATATAATCATACACAAATATTTTAAACAATTTGTATCCAAAATCTAAAAAAATTCATAAACTATTAAGTAAAAACATTTTAGTGAAAAACTCATCAAATATTTAATTAAATGTAACAACTCAGTGATTTATGAGTCATACCTAATTAATTGTACATTGAGTTTAATTTTTATATTTATTTTAAAGTCAACGGGTAATATAATAATAATAATAATAATAATAATAATAATAACAACAATATTGATGACAACAATCATTATTATTGTTATTATTGTTATTATTATTATCATCATAATGTAATCATATTTAGCATATGTAATACTCACCGATGTAGATTGTACATTGTACCACAGTTGTAATGCTGGACCAAGTTTATTACAATGTCTTTCGAATCAAGATGCCGTGCATGTAAGTGAAATTTGCACACAATATAGGGTGTCAGTGAATGGCTTTACGCAACTAGGTGTTCAATGTGCATGCATTTCTTTGTTTATGAGTATAAATATTAACAAAGGTTTTTACCAAACTCTTATTTAAAATACGACCGACTACTCCCAAATTATTAAAGTAGTGTTTGATAAAGTATACCTAAGAAACTGTATATTTGTGCGTTTATTGTACAGTTACCTATCTTTACTCATCTCATTGAAAAGCTTATTAACATGTAAGCAAGTAAAATTATTTTTTCATGGTCCGAAAAACTATTTCAAAAATTCATCTCACATTGTACTATAAAAAGTCTAAGGATCGACATTAAAAAGCGTAATTTCTGTTACAGAACTATGACTGTTATCCTTGCCTATTCCAGCTGAATTTTTGCACTCTTAGAGAAACTATACACGAAAATAAAATCTGTTTTTAAAATTTGGAATGACAACCTTTGATTACAAAAAATATAACACTGTATCCGTATTGAGTACTCACCACGTAAAGAAGTTCCATGTGTCACAGTGAGAGATAATAAAACACCTACTATACCTAGGAGTTTGTAGGGATTTTAGTATAACTTTTTTCTACACCAACAGAGTATTTCGAACCTATACTACATAAAAATATTAAAAATCTGGTATTTAAAATGTAGTACTTCGAAAATGTATTCAAGCTTAATCCTTTTAGTCAAGCTATCTACAATCAAAGTTTTAAAATTTTATGTTGTCTCTTACACTATTACCTGAACTTCCAACGTATTTCGTAAATTTAAATGATCAGATGATTAGTTAGACAACCTGTGTGTATACAATGTCGAAAATTTTTTCAGTTTTACGATGGTTGTGATTATAGCGTTAAATAATTAACGTTTTATGGGATACTCAAAAAATTAATATTCTGAAAGTCTTGAATTGTTCACAAACCTATTTTATTTAATACATACAAGTAAAAATTTTTTCAACTTTGACATCTTTCAATTTTTGTTACTTTTCCGTATACTAGAGTAACTTTTCCTTTTGTCTCAGGTGACATTTTTTTTTTTTTTATTCCTTTTATCTCAGTCATGACTGATTTAAGTCTAATGATTGTGTAGGGGGTTTTATACACATATGGCTTTGTGTTTTCATCTCACCATTCTGTTCATCTTAGAGTTTTTGTTTCTTTATGTATCTTGAATAAGTCATTATATATTTATTCCTTATTTAGATTTCATGGTTTTTTGTCTTGTAATGTAGTCTTAATGTACTCAACGTGTGCGTGTGTGTTTTTGTAAATTGCTAGAAAAAAAAAAAAAACTAAGTAATCTCGTCGATGAGAGTTTCCATTGAGATGGAGCAAATTTTTCATACATCTTGAAGGAAACTGTTTAATGATAATTATTTTGATAAGTTTTTATTTAATTTCCCATACGAAGACCAAAAATTGTTAATGGCAAAAAACGTAAATTCTGAAGCTTGGTGTGGAATTCCTGCATCGGAAGAGCAAAAAAGGACAATGGCACTCGTGCTTTCATATGTATGTAACATCTTCTTCTTCTTCTTCTTCTTCTTTTTCTTCGTCTTCTTTGGCGCGTCTACAACTGCATAGCACAATGCCCTCATTGTTTCCCTTCGCGTCTGCCTGAGAGACACAAGCAACCGAGGTTTTTGTCTTTCTTTCTTCCTTTTCGTTCCGCAAGTGTCAAGTATAACTCATGAAACAAAGTCCCTCCTGCTGCTGCCTTCATATTTACTGCTTGCAAAGTTTTTTCTCGCGTCCCTGAATAACATTGTAGATATGCGAACACGCATGTTATAGTAACTGAGTTGACATAGATAAATTTTGTTCACCGGGAAATCCTACACGTCCCTTAGAGTTTACAAGTACCTGTAAGTATAAAAACATTTGTGCACATGAAAAATTTCAGAAGAAATTATCATTTTTTCATAGTTCTTAAAAAAATTAAAAAAATTGTTTGTATCACGTTTACGTTTACTGAGAAGATAAATTTATGATTCTTGTGTAGTTCAATTTTTTTTATTTTTATTTATATTTTTAATTATTGAGTAATTTTACTGGTTTAAAATACGAAAGCTTATTTTTAGTGTAAATCTATAATTAATTGTTTGTAGCTCGTAGTTTTAATTTATACTTTTTATAAAATATAAAATATTTGACAGTAGTGCCAATAAATTCTTTGTATACTACCAAATTTGTACTTTATATATTGGTTTGAAATACGAAAGCTTATTTTTTGTATAAATCTATAATTAATTGTTCTAATTAATCTTTAGTTAATTAAAGCTCGTTGTTTCAGTTTCTACTTTTTATAAAATATAAAATATTTGACCGTAGTGCCACTGAATTCTTGGTATACTACCCAATTGGTCACCGAACCAAACAAATTTTTTTAATCAAGTGATGTTAAAAACAAAATAAAATGTACAGTAAAAGACATTTATGCCCCCGATTTCATACATATGAGCTAGAATACTAAATATAGGGCAAGAATGTTAAAAGCTTACTAAAGTATCTTGAAACTGTTTTTCCAAATTTCTCGATTCAGTAATAATGCGAGACTGAGGAGTTTTTGGTAAATCGATTTAAAAAGTAACAATTTTTTGAGTACCCAAAAAACCATACATCTAGAAACGCGTGTAGAAACGTGTTCTCAACGCTTCGCAGCATGTGACGGTAAGAAAAAGAAAAAATAGAAGCACGTAAAGCTACAACTCAATTCAGCCAAGTTGATGTTAGTCCACGATTAAACTACACAGGTTCCAAAGCTCGTTTCGCGCCTCGAGCACGCAAACTTCGGACAGTCGGTAGAGAGCATACGTACACTGCACGCGATTTCTTGCACAACGACACGCCAGACTGTTTGAATTTCATTGCAAACGTATCCGCTGTCTTCAAAATATATAATTTCTCAGGTTACATTTCGAAATCAAATTACTTGGTCATTTTAATGGAACTTTGCTATTTCGCAAATTATTTTATTGACTGAATTAAAATTTCAGATCCAAGCGACGTAATTGGTATTGAACATGGTGGTTCCGTGAAAAAAAACATGTCATAAAATCAAGACCCGACAGAATTTCTTAGCTTTTTTCTCAGTCCTTAAAATATAATCTGTATTTCCGTGGTTTTGGTTAAATAGTCATTACTGACTGCTACAATGCGGTCAATTTGCAGTGCATGTACGGTATGCACAACAATAAAGATAACAATTAACGCTGTGGCTTGTTTAGTTGAACAATTCCGAGACGTACACAGTGAAAGAAGCTCAACTAAAAACATCTCAGAATAATTCAAAAACAACGCAACAAAAAGCAAAAACTGCTCGACGCTTGGCCATTATGTGGAAAAATCCGATCCTTACGTCACGTTCGTGCCTTGCTTGCGAAAATTCTAATCTCACGTGACACTTGCACATCACGCGACAATAATTACTGAATAAGTCCCCTTTTTTGCCCCCCTATGACTGTTGGAACGGTATGCACCTCCGCAATGTTTCCCTCATGTGTCTCTGGAACTGCAGGCTATATCTTTTCCTTCCGCTCTCGCGGGCGCACTTTTTCTCGGAGGAGAACTGGTTTGGAGCGATTAGAATCAAGAACCATTTCGATTTTTTTTCGAGTCGATGACAAATCTCTGGATGCTGGCGTGGAATTGGATAGCTCTATCCGGGCACTTTACCCCGGTACCAAATTGATGGAAGAGAAATGGATGGGAGTAAAGATTGTAACCTCGACTTTGGAGTTCAACCAGATTAATTAGAAAAAAAAGGAAAAAAATCACTTTACGCGCGAATGGGGATCTGGACTAGTTGCAAAAGTTTGGCAATGTAGATTACCTTCTTCAAACGGAGTGGTTGAGCTTTTGTACAATACCAGTGTCATCAAACGTTAATCCGATCTGCAATGAAAGGATCACATAATTTTCTGGACAAGCATTTCGTGACTTGATCGTTCAAAGACTTATCAAAGGGAAAACAGTCCTTCATTATTCATACGCCTGGCTTTGAAAAGCTTACAGTTAAAACACGCCAGCATCCCGATAAACTGTAGGTACATCAGCACGCACAGTTGTAGAAAGAAGCTTGGGGCTCTTCCAGATGCGCACGTGTTTTCATTGCACAATTTAAATTGCTCCAAAGCTCGTCGTATCGTCGGCACAATTCAGTAGCGAACGAGAAGGAAGCTTCAAGTAGGGTAGCGTGACATTACGCGTCAATGTCGGAGTTTGCAGCTTTTTTCTTCCAAAGAGTCCGTAAGAGCCTTGGCGACTGAGAAGGACACATAGCATCGCGCTCAGCATGAGTTTTTTTTCACCCGATCATTGTTTCTTTATTTTTAAAATCGGGTGGCTGGATTAATTGAATTTGACGTTTCTGCCTTGCATTGACGAATTTCATTTTTGTGAATGTCATGAAATGAGTCACCTACTGTGCAAGTAGGGTTACGAAGTACCTGTTATGAATTTTCGACAGCTAGGATGTCACAACTAATAGTTTGAAAGTCTAACATTGCTTTCAGATGAAATTTATGAAGATAGTACTCTTTTTAACATTGGAGTCACAAGCAGCAATTGAATTTGGTTTTATGTTGGTTCTCGTTATTGAGCTGACACTATTGCTTTTTGACCCACATTATAACATTCGTAGCATCAGGTCCCAATAATTTTACTAAACAAGAATCGTGGTGTTTAATAAATTAGATTTAACAATAAGATCCAGTACTGACAATTATAATGATTTTTTCAATTGCTCATTCAGTGTGCAAAGTACCCGATTTGACTTGAGGGTATTAAGTGCTAATTTGTACATAGCGTGCGATATGAGTGACGACTTCACGTTTTGGTTTGCATACATTTGTATTAAAGAGAGAATTTGAAATTGAAATTTTTGCACAATGAGCCACGAGAAATAGCACAGGCTATCCGTGCGAAATTCACCTTTTAAGCTCGTTGCCTATAGTACATTCATCTATACCGGAACGTTGAACAGGGAACAATTGGTCTCATTAATCACGCGAAGTAAAACTAAAAAAACTATCTATTCTGCAAAACAAAATAACAGTGATGTTCGTAAAAAAAATTAGTTTATTTACACTTGCAACACAAATAGTGAAATATTAAGGTGGCTTCTGTGCGCTCGACGTTAAATATATGAAAAATCTAATCAAGTTTAATCAAATTAAGTTGTATACTTTGAACCCTCATGCCTAGCAGACCATTTAATCCACTATTTAACATAAATAAAAACTCTACAGTGTATAAAGAAATCTTATATATTTTTAGAAAAGGCATGTATTCCCGACACAACCTCGAAATATGTAGTAATAAAGTATGTCAAATATATATAGTNTTTGTGTAGATGTATATTTTTCTTTAGATTTGTTTCCACCGATGGCAATCATAAGGTTGATTATTAAAACGAAATTTTTGCAAAACTTAGTAGCTGTGCGCTATTCGACTAAGGAAGGTACAGTGAACCAAAACAGCTGTTACTTAATCCACCAGAATAAATGAATACATATGAAAATCAATTAAAACTAACTTTGTTTTAATTATCATCTTTTTTACTATTATACATTTTAATATTATATGCTTGATAGTAATCGTATCATTGTATAAAGATAAATTGTTATTAAAAGCGAAAAAATACTAACTGTTTCACCACAATATTTATACATATAGAGAAACGAGAATGGAACAAGCAGTAGGGTTAGAAGTATGGTAGGTACGGGAAAAAGAGCTGCCAATAGTCCCCCTGTAATTGGCTCTTTTCAATATTACTTAAGTTGCCTGGTTGAAATAAGACAACAAGAGGTGGCCTCACAGAAACTTTATTTCTCGCCCGTAAAATAACCTTAGTAGGAAAGGTATGGTGTGGGGGTCTGTGGGGGGGCTGTGGAGGGACAGGCAAAGTTGTGTGGGGGCTGTGGGGGATCAAAGGAGAAAGTTAGAAAATGTCAAATTAACGATGAAAACGGTCTCATTGTAGCTTATTTGTGGGGGGGCTGTAGGGGGATATGTGGAATGCCCCACACTAATAACTATGTAATATAGGGAGATACACAGACATACAATTACAGAAGAAGCATCGAAACGCTGCAGAGGCTCATGCTTACAAATAAATAAATTTAAGGAAATATGTACTATACAGGTCTCTTGCACATGTCTCGTACTCGAACTGTCTTAATTTCCCATACAAACAATTACATCTTTCGTTTTACGCAGAATAGTTTTTGTAATAAAAGTATAATGATTGGGGATTTATCAATAGCAATTACTAATTACTAGCTATAGAAATCACCATGACTGTTTCGATTGTTTATAAATTATTGCATCGATTGATTTGTATCAGTATGAGTTGAAATATGAAGAAAAAAAAAAAAAAAANTGCCTTTACCTACTGTTTTCATCTAACATCAATTTATGTATTCGGTACACCAGAGAATCCCAGACGTATGCGATGTTATACAATGCTTTTTCTAATGATGGATCTCAAGTAAAGTCACTTACATACACAACTGCATATAAGATTTATTATAATTACTTCTTAGTTTCAGCCTCTTCACCTTTTATTGATAAATTGAATTATCATCTAGATACAGCTATTGAAATGGGTTTATATCATCATTGGAAAGACATGAATGAATTTTTTAGTACAATTAACTCTTTAAGTGCTACTGGAATTGACTCTTTAAATATTCCCTACCACAGCACAACTCAAATAAGAGATGTATTATTGTCTATTCTCGATAAAAACCGTAAGAAAAAGTATTTGTTTGCAAAATATATTGAACTTCGTAACAGCATTGTGAGTATTGTTGTACTCGGATATTTTCTTGCTATTGCAACGTTTGTGTGTGAAGTATGCAGAAAACGTAAAAATACGTAAGCTATGATAAAACTTTAATTACTGCTATAAAAATTAATATCCAAAAAATTGTATGCTTTTAGTTTTGTGCTTTAAAATCGATTGAATTTATGTGAAAAATTATCAATAAAATCTTAAACCTACAACTTAAGCAAGTATCTTTGATCATGGTCACAATTACTTATTGTATCGCAAAAAATATAGTTTAAAACTGTTGCACACGTAAAAAGTGGAGTCATGTTAGATTAATGATCGAGTTCTTACAGAAACCCAAGATTTTACTTTTTCTGATGTACCTACTTATTACACAAGTATTAAAAACACCAAGATTCATGGAAAATATCATATGGAAAATAAAGATTATCTGGAAGAACGTATAAACAGATGTGTGTTCTTACAATAATAGTAATTGTTTTATTAAAATGAAATATCCCACCTGGAACGACGTAATATTTAGATGGTTATAATAATGATTGTAGATAATCTAGGTAATAATATAAAGTAATTAAAAAAGCTATAACAACGTAATGTCAAAATCTAACTTACCTATGGTTTTAATATTGCTGACGCGAGCCAGATAAATTGCATGTTTTTTAAATTTAAACTTATTTGTACGCCGTAAAGAGGAGATATTACGGATTTAAAAAGTAATAGTTTAATGCGCAAGTGTAACATAAAATGGCGCCTAGAATTACTTTTTTTTTGAGAATACAGATTTGAAAAATAGTAAAGTTGACATTTACGGTGTCTTATCATAAAAGTGCCGCATAAAGGCAAGGCTTTTTGAAATATTTTTAAATGTATGGAATGAAATGATGTACAAAATGTGCTTTTTGTTAATGAAGAGGTCATATATGTACAGGAAAATATATACATGTACGATGGAATGTGTCAATCAGTAAAATTTAATTGACACACAATTTTTTCAGCTCATGTTACATAAATAAATTAGTACAATACTACCCAACCAGATTGTATCCTGTTAATACACTTATTTACCTTGTTAGAGTGTTACCTGTTTAAAATTAGTATTACATAATAGTTATTTACAAAAACTGCTTCAAAAATTATTTAAAAAATACGCAAAATTGTTCCAAAAGACGTACTGTAAGAATCTTTCATCTTACTAATATATAAAGCAGAAGCGCTGAAACCGTTGTAATCGCTAACCGCGAAAACTACTGAACCGATTTTGTTGAAATTTTGCACACTGATTCATGATAC
The DNA here is from genome assembly GCF_000648655.2 of Copidosoma floridanum. Next base: position 230,959 of record NW_019379483.1, read on the forward strand.
TTCCTAGATGGTTTTAGTATAGTTTTCATCTTAAGAAATTTAATAACAATAGCAATAAATGAGCTCAAAGTTTTGCAAAAATACGTCAGCTTTTCACTTTAGTTCAGTAAAATCCGCTAGGTGGCATCGACATAAAATCGAAGCTACCTGCAACATAATTAAATAAGTGTGGTTATAATAGGCTGGAGCGTCTCCGTACTGTTGTAGTCGAGCTTCGGCATTACAACAAGCTACATAGAGAATGCTGATGATAGTCTTGCAGCTGGGTATCCCGGTTACGGACTACACTTTTCTCTAAGGGGGAAGGGACCTAGGTGTCCATTCACCCTGATTCTCGACGAGTGCGATCAAATAAAAAAAANGAACAGTTGGTGAGGGGGACGGGGTAAGGGGGGAAACTGGAGAGGAAGAGACTTGGAGTAAACCACTTTCGTTTCAAAAAAAAAAAATCTGTCGGTTTTAAAATTCCAGCCCCCCGAGTAACGTGACATAAAAAACTTCGTTCTAAAAAAAAAAAAATTAAATTTTGGTGTGACTTACTCTTATAGAAACCATGCTAAAAAAATAAGTGAAATCATCTACGATCTATGATTTCAAAATAACAAGAAAGCAATCAGACCTTGTAAACAATCAGGTATACAATCTCTACGTTTTTAATATTAATGATATTACAGAGATTATTAACCATGCTATTACTTATTTTTGGGACAGTCGGTTGCTGTAAAATTGAATTACTGGCCCCACACAAAACCTTTTATTTACCCTGCAGTCTTTTACTTACTTTACTTTCTCTACATTTAGTCTTTTAAATGTTTTGATAGTTATTATTACATTTATTTAAATATTATGCTTAACAGAAATCGTATCATTGTATAAAGATAAATTGTTATTAAAAGCGAAAAAATACTAACTGTTTCACCACAATATTTATACATATAGAGAAACGAGAATGGAACAAGCAGTAGGGTTAGAAGTATGGTAGGTACGGGAAAAAGAGCTGCCAATAGTCCCCCTGTAATTGGCTCTTTTCAATATTACTTAAGTTGCCTGGTTGAAATAAGACAACAAGAGGTGGCCTCACAGAAACTTTATTTCTCGCCCGTAAAATAACCTTAGTAGGAAAGGTTGGACGGGGATGGAGCTGTGTATTCATACTTCTCTAAACATATGATTAACGATCTAAATGCAAGTGATGAGAACTGAGATGGATTATAATTGAGTAAATTGATAAAAACTACTACAGTACTAAAGAAAAATAAATTTAAACGTTGATAATGAGTAAATCATACTTAGTAATAGTAATGCAATACTCAAGAATTGAAAACAGTACAATTTAAAAAAAAAGGTTATACATTATCAGGTATGTGAAAAAAAAACCACACTGATCAGTCCAGGCTGTTGTCTGACATGCTTGAACAAATGTGGAACGCTTGATGTGCAAATTATAATGTTTCTTCTAAAACGCAACAAATGCTTATGTGACAATTCTCGTTTTGTGTTGAACTAAAAATTCATTCTATAACATTAATTCACCTCCCTGTAGAGAAACCCAAGGAGAAATCGAAGTCGATGAAACTACTTTTTATTTATTAAGATTACAGTTTGCCTAAAGTTTGGATGTCTCTCTTACATCGAATCTGTCTTGTCTTCTTTATCAATTATTATATGCAACAATTTTTTTTCTTTCGCAACTGGTTTCTCATTATTTCATACGTTCTATTTTCCGTAAATAGATCGCAATAGTCCTTTTGATAAGTTTTTAGCAGATTAAATTTAAGATTATTAGTCATATTTTTGCACTTGAAGAGGTTGAGTCGTTCACACATTTGAGTAAGTAGAAATTTTTAAATCAAATTAAGGGTAACGTATTTTTTCTACTTTTAACTTTTTTTTCGTGCCCATCAGGTATGAAACCACTATTTACCTTTTTCTAATGGGGATTTTGATTCGATTTTAATGAGTATTTAAAACTCGCTCTAGGAGTGTTTGTGCCTTAAGTACGAACGGCGTTTTTTTCCTGGGGCGCAAAAACGGTACTTTGAGATCGTGAGCAAACTTTCTGCTTGTGCACACAAAGTGATTAGAAGGTGCACAGTGTTGCCTTATCATGCAAAGACTTAACGCTTACATTGAGACAAATGAAAATGGATTATCAAAGGGAAGATCAATTAAGTGATACGTAGGATAAAATACCCGGTTTATGAGATTTCCCAATTGTTAAATAGTATCGTGTTGTATGGAACACATGTCAAAATTTTGATGTATGAATTTAAGCCACGTTTAAAAAAAATTCTTTTTTTTTTGTCCTGAGGCGAGATCACCCTTCATGATATGCAGATTGTACTATCTATTAAAGACCAAACAAATTATTGTACGATTTTACTTATCTTGTACATCTTAATTTTTTGCACGAGTGTTCGGTCGGTTCAACCATACCCTCAAATAGTATTCCCCCAACACGAATATGACTGTTTACTTAAACTACCTACTGAATAAGAAATGCATTATCGACTTCACTATACTTGTCAATTCCACGTATTATATGGGCTAACTAAATANTTACCATCTTTATTATTAAGCTGTTTAAAAAGCAAAAAAACTTATTAAAATTAAATGTAGGTGTTAAAACACAATCGACCGTCATTTGCGACTTGTACGTCATATTCTGTTAATGACATCAAAGTACAAAAAAAAAAACAAGTATTAGATTTAATACTTGCACTGACGAACGCACCGTCATCTCTTGATTATTGATTTACGCATATCTTTGTGTAACTTATACATACTTTTTTAACGGTGGGAAATTTATCAGTCTTTTGTATCTTTATTAAATACTAGATTATACGATTAGGAATGAAATTTGCCGATAATTTTTTTTCAAGACTATGGTAAATAAAAAGGTAAGGTATGAGGCTAAAAAATACGAAAACTATTTTCATAATTTTCTTCTATAATACCCTTATACACGTGGCTATTTGAAATAATGTAGTTAAAATAAATATTATAAATAATGTAGTTCACTCCACAAAAATCCTTAACCTTTTTTGAAAGTCATAAGTAAACTACATATACAAGATAAAATATAGCCATATAGTTTAATTGGATTGGCCTGAACAAATATGTAACTGCATCAACAATTTTTCAATCAAAAGTTTACATGACAAATTTAATTTGTAAAGTATACTTATTTTGTCATTTGTTTTAGAAAACTCCAATTTATTTGAAAAAAATTATCTTTAAGAGTAATATGTACCATAATATGATATTTTGACCCAATTGCTATTAAATTCCATGCTTACTTGAATACAATCGTTTATTGGTTTAATTAAACTTACAAAAAATTATTACTTTTCTATTTTCTTACAGTAACTTACACAATTATGAGAATATCATAACTATGTAGCTAGCGCGACAAAGGTAGACGTCTGAAGGCATTAATCTCGCTTAGGACCTTTGAACTTTCATAAAATTAGAAGGTATGATTTAAAAATGTTTAGTACATGTTCCTTGGTGTTGACATTATTGTTGTCTCATATTACAACGAGCATTTCAGAAATAATTCATTTGTTGTAGTAGACGTCTTTGTCATGTATTCTTACACTATTCCATTCAAACTTATGGTTCTATTCGACTTTGTGTGCATAAACGACAGAGTCAAAATTTTTGTTTTCTGTATTTATTTATGCATACATTTTTAGCCGCTCGCTTTGTCCCACCAACATATTATAAGTCACTGGACAATTTATTAAACTGTCAAATTAATTTAAATAATTTGTATTATTATTCGTAAAATCGCACATTTAATATTTACACACTGTTTGGCAGTTGTCACCTGTTCTGTTTACTTGGTAGTATTTACCTGCGATGCCCTATGTATTACTTATATTTATGTTTGTGTAGATGTATATTTTTCTTTAGATTTGTTTCCACCGATGGCAATCATAAGGTTGATTATTAAAACGAAATTTTTGCAAAACTTAGTAGCTGTGCGCTATTCGACTAAGGAAGGTACAGTGAACCAAAACAGCTGTTACTTAATCCACCAGAATAAATGAATACATATGAAAATCAATTAAAACTAACTTTGTTTTAATTATCATCTTTTTTACTATTATACATTTTAATATTATATGCTTGATAGTAATCGTATCATTGTATAAAGATAAATTGTTATTAAAAGCGAAAAAATACTAACTGTTTCACCACAATATTTATACATATAGAGAAACAAGAATGGAACAAGCAGTAGGGTTAGAAGTATGGTAGGTACGGGAAAAAGAGCTGCCAATAGTCCCCCTGTAATTGGCTCTTTTCAATATTACTTAAGTTGCCTGGTTGAAATAAGACAACAAAAGGTGGCCTCACAGAAACTTTATTTCTCGCCCGTAAAATAACCTTAGTAGGAAAGGTTGGACGGGGATGGAGCTGTGTATTCATACTTCTCTAAACATATGATTAACGATCTAAATGCAAGTGATGAGAACTGAGATGGATTATAATTGAGTAAATTGATAAAAACTACTACAGTACTAAAGAAAAATAAATTTAAACGTTGATAATGAGTAAATCATACTTAGTAATAGTAATGCAATACTCAAGAATTGAAAACAGTACAATTTAAAAAAAAAGGTTATACATTATCAGGTATGTGAAAAAAAAACCACACTGATCAGTCCAGGCTGTTGTCTGACATGCTTGAACAAATGTGGAACGCTTGATGTGCAAATTATAATGTTTCTTCTAAAACGCAACAAATGCTTATGTGACAATTCTCGTTTTGTGTTGAACTAAAAATTCATTCTATAACATTAATTCACCTCCCTGTAGAGAAACCCAAGGAGAAATCGAAGTCGATAAAACTACTTTTTATTTATTAAGATTACAGTTTGCCTAAAGTTTGGATGTCTCTCTTACATCGAATCTGTCTTGTCTTCTTTATCCATTATTATATGCAACAATTTTTTTTCTTTCGCAACTGGTTTCTCATTATTTCATACGTTCTATTTTCCGTAAATAGATCGCAATAGTCCTTTTGATAAGTTTTTAGCAGATTAAATTTAAGATTATTAGTCATATTTTTGCACTTGAAGAGGTTGAGTCGTTCACACATTTGAGTAAGTAGAAATTTTTAAATCGAATTAAGGGTAACGTATTTTTTCTACTTTTAACTTTTTTTTCGTGCCCATCAGGTATGAAACCACTATTTACCTTTTTCTAATGGGGATTTTGATTCGATTTTAATGAGTATTTAAAACTCGCTCTAGGAGTGTTTGTGCCTTAAGTACGAACGGCGTTTTTTTCCTGGGGCGCAAAAACGGTACTTTGAGATCGTGAGCAAACTTTCTGCTTGTGCACACAAAGTGATTAGAAGGTGCACAGTGTTGCCTTATCATGCAAAGACTTAACGCTTACATTGAGACAAATGAAAATGGATTATCAAAGGGAAGATCAATTAAGTGATACGTAGGATAAAATACCCGGTTTATGAGATTTCCCAATTGTTAAATAGTATCGTGTTGTATGGAACACATGTCAAAATTTTGATGTATGAATTTAAGCCACGTTTAAAAAAAATTCTTTTTTTTTTGTCCTGAGGCGAGATCACCCTTCATGATATGCAGATGGTAGTATCTATTTAAGAACAAACAAATTATTGTACGATTTTACTTATCTTGTACATCTTAATTTTTTGCACGAGTGTTCGGTCGGTTCAACCATACCCTCAAATAGTATTCCCCCAACACGAATATGACTGTTTACTTAAACTACCTACTGAATAAGAAATGCATTATCGACTTCACTATACTTGTCAATTCCACGTATTATATGGGCTAACTAAATATTTTATTCTGTTGAGGTATGAAAATTGTTTCTAAAAATACACCAACAGTACACCTAGAGTATTGACTATCCTAAATGCTATAATTTTTTTGTTTCAGAATATTTAAAATATTACGAGCACATAAGTTCTAACAAAAAAAAATTTTTTTTAATGTTCTATACGAATAAATGTCATACTTTCGTAAGGATATTATATTAGTCATATCACATTCAGTTCTTTGGCAAAGACCAAAGCGTTAGCTTTGCTTGTAATTCCTAAGGTATTTTTTCGAGTAAGGTATCTGACCAATTAAACTAGTAGAAAAGCTATAACATTAACGCTTGAGTAAGTTTAAAAATGTTGAAAAAAGTAAAGATTGACAAAGTTATTACGTTACTTATATTTTTTATGGCTCATGCCTTACGTCATACCCAATGTAAGATTTCAGATTATATTACGAATTACCTGACAAATAATTCGCAATTCAAAAGTGCGACTGTAGTAACAACAGACATTAAACATTTGACGACAACATCCGTGAGCATTTTTCAAAGTATTGTTGAAAATTTTCCTGTCGTCACTACAACTAAAGCTGTACGTGTACTGAATCAGAATAAGTACTTAAGCCACACAAAGGAACTTCTGGGAGAAAGTTCTGAAAATCTTAATTTTAAAATCATTTTTATTGATCTCTGCTACAGTAAAGATATTAACAGTGAGTTGTCATACCACTTTATGCTGCTGAAAAGTCTCTCACTTCACGGCAAACGACCTAATTGTCTTATCGTTCTTGTGAATTACCATAATACTTCAAAGAAGAACATAATACAACTGTTCAATGATTTGTGGTCATTGAAATACTTGTTCGTCACTGTCGTAGAAATAGTTATCTCAAAGTACGAATACAACGGAAAAAAGCTATTAAAGCCTGGAAATAATAAGCGTCACATTCTGTTACACGAGTACGATCCTTTTCAAAATGTGTACTACAATCGACCGTATCTAACAAATGAGTCATTGTTTACAGAAAAGTTCGAAAGCTTATGTAACTATTCTTTAACTATTATTGTTAGGAAACCACAGTCACATCTTACAGAATGGCAGAATCATGATAAACTTTGGGTTCAATACATTACCGAGAGTTTTAAGGGTGTCCCTAAAATTGTCAATAAATCAAAATCACATAATCACATTTGTATGTCACTAGAATCAAATGAAGCTGATTTTTTTTTACAATCAAAAACATTTATAAGATTACTGCAAAACTGTGGTAGAGTGACTCACTTAATTAATCCAAGTAACGGTCGTACTATTTTAGTCAAACATCGTAGGTTTCATAAAAATTTGGTTCCTTATGATTTGTTGGTGTTAACTATTGTAACTTTATTCTACGTTGCAGTTACTTTTTTTCTTAAAAAAATTTTATTGTCTTCAAATCAAGTGATACACGAAATTATTCAAACGCAAGTGATTCTACATAAGAAAAAACAAACCTTACGGTGTTTGAGATCTACATCCTTGTTTTTGACAAATATAATAATTTTCTTTCTTTTTTATGTTGTACTATCGTTTATTATTGTACATGTTTTGCAGTTCTTTCCTAACATGTATTTTTCCAACCTAAAAAAAGATGAGATAATGACAATCAAAGAGTTTATTGATTCTACCATTAATTTACATTGTACATTTCAATCAAAACTATTGCTTAATTTGTACTCTTACGCCGATTATTATTCAATAATTGATGAAAAGAGCTTTGAGAAAGTAATTGATGATCCTAAAGATAAAAATTGCCTTTACCTACTGTTTTCATCTAACATCAATTTATGTATTCGGTACACCAGAGAATCCCAGACGTATGCGATGTTATACAATGCTTTTTCTAATGATGGATCTCAAGTAAAGTCACTTACATACACAACTGCATATAAGATTTATTATAATTACTTCTTAGTTTCAGCCTCTTCACCTTTTATTGATAAATTGAATTATCATCTAGATACAGCTATTGAAATGGGTTTATATCATCATTGGAAAGACATGAATGAATTTTTTAGTACAATTAACTCTTTAAGTGCTACTGGAATTGACTCTTTAAATATTCCCCACCACAGAAAAACTCAAATAAGAGATGCATTATTGTCTATTCTCGATAAAAACCGTAAGAAAAAATATTTGTTTGCAAAATATGTTGAACTTTGTAACAGCATTGTGAGTATTGTTGTACTCGGATATTTTCTTGCTATTGTAACGTTTGTGTGTGAAGTATGCAGAAAACATAAAAAATCGTAGCTATAATAGAACTTTATTTATTACTGTAAAAATTAATATTCGAAAATTACATGCTTTTAGTTTTGTGCTTTTAAATTGACTGAATTGATGTGAAAAATGAGCTACAAAATGTTAAACTTATAACTTAGGCAAGTATCTTTGACCATAGTCGTAATAACTTACCGTATTGCAAAAAATATAGATTAAAACTGTTGCACATATGAGAAGTGAAGTCATATTAAACCAATTAACGAGTTTTTTTAGCAATCTCAGATTTTACTTTTTTTGATTTACGTACTAATTACACAAGTAATAGAAACATCAAGATTCATAATGCACGTGAACTCATGAAGATACTTCATATTTGTATTCATGCGAAAGACACTCATTCACAACTGTAATGAAAAATAAAGATTATTTGGAATAACGTATAAACTGATGTATGTTTTTACTAGAATAGGTAGTCATTGTTACCATTGAAATATAATATTAAAGCTGGTACACCTTGATATTTTGAAGTTCATAGAAATCATTTAGAATGATTTATGTACAGTATTAAGTAATTTAATAAGCCATAACAAAGTAATGTCAAAATATTCCTTGGATCTAATCCAAATTTGTGATTAAAGGTGGATTGGCACAATAGTGCAGCATGAAGTCGAGGCCCTATGGGGTCTCCAAAAATTTTGTTTGTATGGAATAAAATGATGTACAAATTGTACTTTTTGTTTGTTAAGAGGTCATATATGTATAGGTAAATGTGTATATAGAATGGAACTGTTAATACGTTAAATTTAACTGACACGCAAAGTTTTTCGGCCCATGTTACTCGAAATAATATGTACAATACAACGTGATTAGACTGTTACCTGTTCACAATCTGTATTACAAAATTGTTACTTACAAGAACTATTAAAAGAGTTATAAAGAAAATCTGCAAAATAGTTCATGAGACGTACCTAAAAAAGTTTTTATAAACATACAATCTATTTATTACCAACAACTTAGTTCTGTTCTTTTATTTTGCTCTTATTTTATTATTGCTCTCAACTTACACACATGCTTCGTTCAAGGTCATATGAATATAAAAGTTTTTTAATGGAAAAATCAGCTATCGCTTCTGTACATATTGTTGTGCATGCCTCATTGTAACTGACCACAAGTAACTCTAATAAGGTTTTGGTCAATGTACACTTACACGGTTACGATCTCATAAAATTGGTTACATATGAAAAGGGATACGTAATCAAGATTGTCTACTAAAATTATATTAAACTAGCAGCCCCCCGTCTCGGCTTCGCCCGAGACTTACTAAATAAAACACCATAGTGTGTTGACATGTAATGTAAAACATTTTCAGTTAGAAATTTTACACATATTCCTGATACATCTCAGAACAAAAATCTTCTTATTAAAAACATCTTTTTTCAGAATCCATATAGTTTATTTGGTTAAATAAT